>BPLQ01008122.1:282500-619342 GCA_021605075.1 Caerostris darwini
ATAAAAATTATGAATTATCAAAGTTATTATGAAAAAAATGTATGTAAAAATTAAGTGAATTATTAGATTACAGATTACTTTTTATAATTTCTACCAAAATTGTATAATAAATTATGAAAAATAATTTTTTCTTCTTTTTTTATAGCAAATTATTTTTAAAATATGAAAATTACATAATAAAGTTTTTAAACAAATTTTGAAAAATTCGAAATTCTGATAATTTTAGAAGTATAATATTGGTGATAATGTATCTAGACAAAAATAAACCTTGAAATTTTTGTAATCTTTCCAAACATTATAAAAAAGTAAGATTATGTGGAAAAATGTTTATAAAATTTTTCAGAAAAATAATACTTTCGTACACATTTGTTGTGCATTCAATAATACAAATTATAACTTACTCCAAGCTATTATGGAAATATATATAACAAAATTAAGCGAATTATTACATTACAGATAATTTTTATCATTTCTATAAAAATTGTATAATAAATTATAAAAATTAATTTTTTTCTTCTTTTTTATATAGAAAATAATTTTTAAAATATGAAAATAGCATAATAAAGTTTCAAAATAAATTTTGAAAAATTTTTAAATTCTAATAATGTAAAAGTATAGTATTTATGATATTGTATCTAGATAAAAATAAATCTTAAAATAATTTTAAAAACAATAAATAAAAGAAAACGATTGTTTACAAAAAGGGATGCTATTATTTTATGTATTTTTTCCCATAATTAATTTAAAAATTGAATAGATTTGAATCTATGAGGAGAAATTACAACATGATAAATTCAGATAAGGTTAGTTGAAATAACATAACAATAATGTATTTTATAAATGTCTATTTTAACTATTTTCATATTTATTTATTATGTTAACTATTTACCATCTTGTTTTTTTCTATTTCTAATTAAAATACTAATTTATATTATTATTATTTTATTATTATTATTATTATTTATTAATTATTATCTTGTTTTTTCTATTTATATATGTTATATGAAGATAGAACTTTAATATATATATATATATATATATATTAAAATATTTTATAAAAATAAATATTTACAAAATCATATAAAAATAAATATTTACTAAATCATATTAAAATAAAAATAAATATCTATTTAGAAACCAAATGAATCTTCCTAAATTATTATATATCTATAGCCAACATGGTATACATAATTAAACAAAATATTACAAATAAAAATTCCTCTCAAATAAATAATTTTCAAAGATGTAAGTAAAGGTGAAAATATTATTAAATAGTTATCAAAAAAATTGTTTTCATTATTTTGTATCATATGATAAAAAATTAACTGTTATCGAAATTACTGTTAATGAATTCTAGTATTTATTCATGAAATATCGTATCATAAAATATGGATTTTAAAGTTCAATAAATTTCTTTATCTTGCGAACTAAAAATTTTTGTCTTAAATAACAAACCTGAAATTAATTAAATGTGTTTTATGTTTAACTATAGAAAAGTAAATAAGTGCTTTATGTAAGTGATAAATATTTTCACTAAAACGTAATGTATTTTAAAGCGTTTCATCGTATTTAAAGTCCAATCATTGGATTCTTTTGTTTACATTTTCTTACATCATAGATTTGGCATTGAATACTGTAAAGAACAGGGTGACAAACCTCTTAAAATAAATATCCCAAAACCAATAATTAAGCAAAATATTATAACTGACAATTCTTCTCAAATAAATAATTTTCAAAAATATTATAAGTAAAAGTGAAAATATTATTAAATAATTATCAAAATGCATTTAAAACTATTTTGTATCATATGATAAACAAGTAATATAAAAAAAAATTTTAAGTCAATTCCTACTTTTTAAGTTGAAATTTTCCTCTTACATCAGGCGCCATCTATTGGTAGATACATGCAACTTAAACTAAAAAAAAATTAATTAATTAAATTTAATTAATGAATTACTATTTTTGAAAACTGTATTAACATCAAGTGTCCTCCACTACAAGTTCAAAAAAATTTATTTCAACTTGAGTGGATGAATAAAAAGTATTTTATGAACGGTTGAAAATTTGAACAAGATATATATAGGGAGAGTGTGAACTAATAGTAGAAATTGAAAAATCAACTGTTACCGAAGATAGGGCTAATGGAATTCTAGTATTTATCCATCAAACAGCTTGTAATAAAATAAGGATTTTAAAGTTCAATAAATTTTTTTATCTTGCAAACTGAAACATTGTCTTAAATAACAAACCTGAGAATAATTCAATGTGTTTTACGTTTAACTACATAAACATAAATAAATGCTTTGTGTAAGTGATAAATATCTTCACTAAAAGGTAATGTAATTATTTTAAAGCGTTTCATCGTATTTAAAATCCAATCATTGGTTTCCTTTTGTTTACATTTTCTTTCATGATAGATTTTGGCATTGAATACCGTAAAGAATAGGGTGCCAAACTTCTTAAAATAAATATCCCGAGCCAAAAAAGTACTTCGTTCGTAACGGTTTGGTTTCCAGAGATAAGTTGGTAATTTCTTTAACAACCGAATCAAATTTCGATTACTCTTTCTTTTTCTTAAGCTGTTAGTGCCAAAAACACATTTTCCAATAAGGAACCTTATCTTAATTGTTTGATATTTTCCCCCCAATAAACGACAGGGGAATTACCACCCTTACTGAGACAAAATGGTCCAAGTTGTGGAAATTCCAGATTGCCCAGAGATTACAATTGACAAACTGTTTCAAAAATTGAGAAATATATATATATATTTTTTTTATTAAGAAATATTAGTATAAATAATAAAATAAAGAGAAGAATATGGTGTTTAAATAATAAAAATAAAAATAAATGGTGTTAAAGTAAAAAATATATATTTGAATATGAAAACCTGGATTCTTAAAAAAAAAAAACCTTGAAAAATTATTTTAAATACATAAAAATTAAATATTTTATTTAGTAAAATGACTGAATATAGATAATTAAATAAAATGAAAATTTGGTAATGATGTTAAAAAATTGCATAATTATTAAAATTATTTTGAAATGCATTTTATGTATGTTTTTAAATTTGTTTATATTAAATATCGCTTTTAATTAAACAATATATATTATGTATACAATATATATATTATATTATTAAGAATCGAATTATAATAATAATAAAGTATTAAATAATTTATTTGGAAACTGATTATATATGTATATAGTTATATATTGTAGTTTTAAGCACAGTCAATATTATTCACATTTTATCTTTGTTTTTAATTTCCTAAATATTCTTACAGTTATACCTCTTATATATATATATTATATTATACCTAAATATATTTCAGAAATTAGTTAGAAATAATAAAAGAAAATTTAAAGTTTTATTAATCTTTATGTATTTTATAAATTTTTTAATATTTCTTATGCCTCTAAATTAAATATTTTAAATTAATTTATTTCTCATAAATTGCATCAAAGTTTCAAAATCTAATCTTAAGTTACTGTTAAGTATTTCAATAAAAAAAGAACTGAAAAATATATAATTATCTTTAGTAGATAATAATTACAATAGTTTGTGATTAATATTGTTTTATTTACAATGTTTTACCCCTAGAATTAAAAACAAATATATTTTGTACATGTAAGTGAATTAATCAGTATAAAAATCTTTATTAAAAAACGATAAATTTTTTGCAAAAATAGAAAAAAACTTTTAATAAAGAAGAAACATAATGACGCATTGTTTTGGAAAAAAATTCATTTTATTGAATTTATGTGAAAAAGAATAAAATAAAAATAGTAAAGAGAAAATCAAAATAAATAAAGTAAATTTATTCTCTCTCATATTTATTTAGCTTTTATCAAAAAATAAAATAAAAAGTTATTTTTAACATAATTATAATGTTGTATATAATGTTTCCAAACATTTTTTTTAAAAATAAAAATTAAAATATTTTTGAATTGTCGCAATATTTTTTTTTTAATTTTCAATTGTTTAATAGGAATTATTGTATTTTCTTTCATTTAATCAATCTTGTTTAATTTAGTAACAAAATAAGTATAAAATGAATTGTAAAATATATTTCATTTATTTTGATAAAACGAGCTCTCTGCCATACAGAATGTTATTAAAACAAAAATTAATATAATATTTCCTTAACACCAATAATTCTAGCTTCTTTTAATAACCAGTGTAATATCTGATATTGCTTTGAACTTTTACGGCTCGCAATAATATTTCCTCTTTATCTGATGAGAAAAAAAAAGAAAATCCTGCTTCCGAAAAACGCTCCCATAGAAAAATAAACGAAAGACACCTTTAAATTGAAATCGATATAGAACTAAATACCCCATTAAAATATCATTCAGAGCTTTCCAGTATGAATAGTAAAATAAAATGTGATATATTTGGGCAATAATATCTTGCAAAAGCTCCAATAAAGGTAAGCATTTATTTTTAAAAAAGACTGTGCTCAAGCCTAAATAACTATCATAATAATCTTACCAGCGTAAATATATTCCCGTACTTTTGTAATAGTTTATTCCTCGTGAACTCACCAATGCATATGTGTAAATGCATGTATGTCCTTCTTAGATAAGCGTTTATTGCACCAGGGTATGAGAAAAGAAAATAAGACATAAACTCTGTTTTATGTGTGAGGTAAAGTGCACCTCGCGATGGATATTCCAGACACCTTAAGATGGCTGTTCCCCCAAAACAAAATGAAATAAATCAGGATTAGCATCAGAAATATTGTTTTTGGTGTGCGATTAATAGCGCATTGCATAAAGTCAGCGCTTATATAGCATCTTTTGTAGACCGAGTATTTAGAAATAGTGTTGAAAGTAGTTATATAAACCAAATTCAACTCTTTTAGTTTCTCCATATGCATGCCGTATTACCTATGAATTAAAAAAAATACATAAAACTGCTCTTTTTTGCAGTAAAATTGGATTGAATTGATTAAGATTTGGATGAGTAGACTTGGATTGAATAGATTAGGATTTGGATAAGTAACAGATGGGCTGAACAGTTCGTAGGCTGACATATAGATGGCTCTACTAGTATTAAATCCATATGATTTTTAGTTAGCCTCAACTTTCAAAAGACACGTGTATAAATTTGACAGCTTTTACACTATTAGTATGTGGGTTATAGCATTTTTAGTGAAGCAACTTTTGTTAGTTTGAAAAAATGGATGAAAAAGAATTTCATGTGTTAATAAAGCATTGTTTTTTGGCGAAAAAAAATACTATTGAAGCCAAGGCTTGGCTTGATAAACATTATTCGGACTTTGCACCAGGAAAATCAACCGTAGAGAAGTGGTTTGCTAAATTTAAACGAGGCGAAATGAGCACCGAGAACGATGCACGCAGTGGACGCCCCAAAGAGGCTGTTACCGACGAAAACATCAAAAAAGTCCACAAAATAATTTCTGACAACCGTAAAAAGTTGATTGAGATAGCTAGACCCTAAAGATATCAAAGGAACGTGTTGGACATATCGTGAAGGAATATTTGGATATGCGAAAGCTCTGTTCAAAGCGGGTGCCTAGCGAGCTCATAATCGACCAAAAACAACAAGAAATCGATGATTCTAAGCAGTGTTTGGAGCTGTTCAATCGTAATAAACCCGAATTTTTGCGTCGATATGTGTCAATGGATGAAATATGGCTCCATCATTTCACACCGGAGTCCAATCGACAGTCAGCCGAGTGGACTGCACGTGACGAACACTAGAAATGCTATAACGCCACTAAAAATGATATAACTCACATACTAATAATGCAACAGCTGTCAAATTTATGCACGTGTCTTTTGAAGGTTAGGGCTAACTAAAAATTATATTGATTTAATACTAGTAGTGCCATCTATGTGCCAGCCTACGAAATTTTTAGCCCACCTATTAGACTTGGATTGGATAGATTAGGATTTGAATTAGTAGATTTGGATTGGATAGATTAAGATTTGGATGAATAGATATGGATTTGATTGTTTATAAAAATGCAACGAAATCCAAATCTACTTCATCCAACTTTATGCTGTCAGTGCTGCAATTACACGATATTTTTTCCCATGCCAATCAGTTTACCAGAGGTCATGCATATTGCCAACTTATTGTTTGAGTGGCAAAACCGGTTTGCTTCATGCTGCAAGTGAAGAAATAAGGCCGGTGTGATATGCGGTTAAGGATAGCTTTTGCAATCACACCAGCGAAGGGAAGTTTGGAGCACCCTCTCGAAGACTTTGTAGGGGCGTTTATTCGATCACTAACGATATTTTGCCTATCGTTGCAACAAAGAGTCTTGTCACAAAATATTCCGCGGAGTTCTTTAGATATCACGAGCACCATTGATTTCTTGTTAGTAAGGTAACAATATCAAACATTGAGGATGGACGCTTTTAAAGAATAGCGTTTGTGTCGACTGGTTTTCTATTGCCCCCTGATAAACCAGTTAACTGCAACGGCCGATATTGCTTCTTTTCAATGGACAGTGTTTTTTGTTGGCGCATAAGTCCCATGGTGGGGGAAGGCCGTCTGCCTACTGGCAGATTCCGAGACAGGAGATGTCTTCTTTTTTCAAGGGGACGGGGCAGGATTGTCTGCCCTAAGCTGAACACTCTACTGTCATATGAGACAGCGACCTACGGTTTAAAGTGGATTCTAAACCACTAAAAACAACCATGGCACTGCCGGCACTCCAACCTGTGACACCGAGCCCAAGTCACTTGGCCATCAGGCTTTTCATTGGACAGCCACTTACGACAAATCTTTTACAGTGATATTTTAAAGCAGTTGTCTCTAAAATTAGAGATGCGAAAGTGGTACGCTAAAGATGTAGGTTCACAATCACTTTCAGGTATAGAAGATCGTGCATTATAGTAATGCGAGGTTCTCACCTAAGTTGCTGTATCTGGTGTTAACAACGTCTGGGGAACGCTATATCATAACATTCAAGAATAAACTGCCATTATTGTGCTCATGAGGTTTAAAGCCACGCGTCACAGGCTAATTAAAACTAAAAATAATTAATTTAATTTATATGTATGTATATTATTTAAAATAAATAAACATTACATAATTTGAATTTTAATTAATATATATATATTGAAAATTTGATTATAATTTCTTTCATTGGAGTGAAAGATATTTTTTGAGAATAACACTTAGTAGTAAAATGATACTACACTATAAAATACTTTTGCTGTATTCATTTCAGAGTTGAAATAATTCATTTTCAAATATTTATAACACTCTGTGTAGAATAAGACCCTAGATGCCATAGTAAATATTACTCCTCTTCATAGACAATATCGAGAGGAACACTGTCAAAACAGTTTTAAGGGTTTCCTGTGCATTAACTTGACAATATAAGTATATACTATGGCTGCATATTATAATATATCAATATTAATGGCTGAATATAATTAAAACTGCACTATTGGTTGTTATATGCAAATCTCCATGTTAAGAATGTTAATGCATACTTCAAATTCCCCTCTTTACTGAAGTGACGTTTAACAATGACCTGTATCTTCGAGAGGAATCTTCAAAGGGATTATTAATAAGGATATATAAAATATCTTCATAAATAAATAATTATTTGATTAATGGTAATTCCCCCTCTTGTATTCGTGATTTTAAGTGTATTTTAAAAATCAAGATATTTACTTATTTCTGACATTAAAATTAATATCATGATTATTTCATGATCTGCTTTATGATGAATGTCATCCATTTATGTTGATTATGAGAAAAGCCAGTAATACACGGACTCGGTAAAGCTGTCGGCCGCAAAGTTTTTGTTTCATACAAAATTTTAATCATTCCAGTATAGTAAAAAAGAGTATAGAAGAAAAGATTACAACAAATAAAGTTAAGAAGTAACGAAGTAACTACGGACCAACTATAATGAAGTAACTACTAACCAATAAGATGGTATCATACATATATCCAAGGCGTGGTTAGCTGTAATACTTTCTGTGATTTTTTTTTTGTTGTTTATCACTCTACGGTCCTTTTGTGCGCACTTTAGGCCAATTAGATAGGAACCTACAGTTTAACGTGCATTCTAAACCATTAACAAATATCCTTGTCATCGCCAAGATTCGAACCTGAAGCCTGTGGTACCAATGACCAGGGCGCCATTCAATTGGCCATCAGACAGCTGCACCATCATTGTAGAAGAAGTATACGATACATGATGAAGCATGTTGCATATTTTTATAGAAAGATAAAATGCATTTTGGTATGTTATACGAAATATACATAAATATATGTTCATCATATGTTTTATTATATTAATCCATATAATATGTAAGTATAACTTCATATCTGAAGCTTGTGGTACCAAAGGCCAGAGCGCTAGCCAATTAGCCATCAGGCAACATTACTTTCTGTGAAGAACTAAATTTAAATCCCTAAAAAAATTTATTATAAATAACGTTTTAAATCGAGCTTTTGTTCTTTGTCTCTCCTAAATCGATATTATTTCTCTATCTTATCTTCTGAAAAATTTAATCCCACAATGGACAGTAATTCGGAGTAGAAAAGATATTGCTTCAGATGTTTAACGATCCACCTGTTGAATTGCATCAAAAATATGTGTGTTTGTGATCAAGGGGAATTCTCCAAAATCAAATTTTGCAGAAAGATTTCATGGTAGTGATTTCAATTTAAAGTACTTCCTTCTTTTCATACATTGGTAGCATGCTTAGTTGGTGAGCGAAATAACCGAACTCAAACGCAGCTGACAGCTTTTACTGCAATAGAAATACAATAGCTACAATATACAGTGTTTCGTATTAACTTGAACGATTTTTGAAATGTTTTTTCCACTTTATGATACAAAAATGTGGGATGGCAGAATAAGCTCTAGGAGAGCATTAATCGTATATAAAAATAGCGTTGGTACGTCTAAGTTGAATATTTGAAGAAAGATAGATGCACAACAAATAACTTGGGGCCTGAATGGCCGAGTGTTTAGCACTCTGGCGCTCGGTGTCAGAGGTTTCGAGTTCCTGTAGTTTCTGGTCGGGCTATGAATGTTTGTAGTGTTTCGGAATCCATTTTGAGTCGTAGATCCCGGTCTCATATGACTGTAGATAGTCATGGAGCCAAGTCACACTTCTATCTACAAGTGTTTCATCACAACAGAAGGTGCCCCGAAGTCCATACGTGTTCGTGGGCTTGTCTACTAAGGGGGATAAGAAACAACAATAAATAGCAGGTTAGAAGGGTCACGTTTTATAAAAAGCAAATCATTCATAATGATACATCATTTATGGAAAAAATTTAACTTGATGTGTATCCATTTTTATTTTTTATTGAATTGAAAATATTTAGTAGATTTTTTTTCAAGCAGTACATTGTAAAATAATCATTTAAATGTTAAGTTTGTTTTTATAAAAAATGATTTTCATAAGTTTCGTTTAATTATTGAGATTGTTAATTATTAAAATTATTAATTTAATATTTTGTAATTATTAAAATTTAGATAATTTTTTTTTAATAGCAAAATAGTTTTCGTACTTTATATTTTTCATAAGTTCCATTTATTTATTGGGATTTTTAATTATTTAAACTACTAATTTAATAATTTTTTAATATTTAATTTTTTAAATTATTTATATTTACTTTTTTAATTATTAAATTATTAAATTATTAACTTTTAAGTAAATTTTAGGAAATAAAAATGTGGTTTTAATATGTTACGTTTTTCATAAGTTTCATTTAATTATTGAAATTTTTAATTATTAAAATTTTTAATTTTAATTATTTAATTTTTAATTATTAAATTATTTAATTTTAATATTCAATCATTAAATTATTTAATTATTATGAAATTTTTAATTATTAAACCTTAAGTAGATTTTTTTTAACAAAAAAATGGTTTTAATTTAATTATTTAGATTTCTGAAGCGAACCTGAATAGAAGAGAATCTTAATAATGCTATTAATAATAAGTTTCTCCAATTAATTAACATAATCTTTATTTTTATCCAACTTTAACATTGACGTTACAGTTCCAAAAAAAGACGAGAAGAAAATGAAACGCCACTCACACCACTTTCCCCCGGAGACCTTTTCATTATCTCCTCCCACACCCGAGAACTCTTTAATGGCACCACAGAAGCGGACCTTCTCTGTGTCTTTCCACTGCCAAATAGATTATTTGTAATCGATAGTCCTATTGATATCGATTATCGCTTAGTATCCATTTTGCTTCGCTCCCCTTTGTGTATTGTGAAAAGTCAGGCGGCAATAATAGACACGAGACTGCTGTTCACTCTTTTGTACGTGACTGCTCTTTCAGAATGGGGGATTCTCCCTTTTTTTCTCTCCATACATATATATCTATATCTATATATATATGGCTCGATTCTCAAAACTTTTTACACACATCAGAATTTGTGAGCATAACCGATATCAGAATGGCTGAGAATGGAAAAGATAAAAAAAGAATATTTCTGCTCGACACGTAAAGAGATTGAGAAAATGTTTAAGCACAATTTTGGGTAGGGTAGTTTATATTGAAGGAACATACTTTATGGGATTTGTATATATTGACGTTTGTTTTGGTTAACATTGATTTGTGCTGGTTATACCGGAATTTATTGGCGGCCTGCTCCTTTATGTTTCACTGCGACTAACATGTTACGGATTTGAATTATTGCTTTTGCTATGTACAGTTTTATTTATTTATTTATTGAAGTAAATATTGTTTTCTTAAATGCTGCATATTAGAACATAATTTCCAGTATGAAATATAACATTTCCAATAAATAAAGTCAAACGACTTTATTTATTGGAAATGTGAGAATTTGAATATTATGAGAATATTTGTTTTAAATTCGCAATATGTGCAGATATCTACAAACAATTAGAAAATTCTTTATCACTAAATTAATAATGACTTTTTAATTGTTGTACATTAGACCTTGAAAATCTTAACATTTTGCAGAAATCTGATTCTTTACTAAATAAAAACCTTTATTATTTCAATATGTTAAATCTATATGTATGTTAAATATAAGAACAGGTTCGATTGAACAGGCAATTCGATGCTAAATAACGTAGTTTATTTACAGACATTTAGTACTTTTGAGATACTTTATACAGACTTTTTCTACACTTGACTATAAGTATGACGAGACAGGAGGTTCAAGGTTTTATATACAAGAATAGAATGTTCCAGAATAGTACTGTTCTGGAAATACTATATAATGATTACAATCAATTAATTAAACAATATTTTTCAAATAGAATCTTAAAACTGTAATGTTTAGGATAAAATCTAATATTCCTTACAGAATAAAACCATTTTCATGATTTACATTTGCAATGTAAGGAATACGTATAAATATCTACACATCTTATTCGATTTTTGACAGTAATTATTTTTAAATCCATTTACTATCTTTTGTTTTGGCTTGCCTTTCTTTTTTTATTATTGTGTATTATGACAAATAAATATGCTTTAATGGATATGATATTGCTATGCATTCTTTTGCAAGTGATCGACAGCGACCCTTTCATGAGTTTCAACTCCACCCCAAATTTCACCATTTTTGGAGTGGTATGCTTCTTGTTTGATTCTCAGAAGGTTTTATTCACTTCAGAATACCTGCATATAATTCTGAATGGTTTAGAACTGAAATGATGATAACGTAAGACTGTTCAACACGTAAAAAAACTGAGAAGATGTATAAACACGAAGTTGAATAACGTAGCAGGTGTCGAAAACACGTACTGTATGGAATTTTAATGTGGTTAACATTGTTTTGCACTGGTTATACTGGAACATTTTGACGATTGTTTCGTTGTATTATATTCTGGGATTCAGAATTTGAAATACCGTTTTGATATGGCAGCTTTTATTTGTGTTTTGATTAGTCAAAAGACGCTTTTTCTCTTAACTATTAAAAATAGAAATAGTTATTGGATCAATAAGGTAACTAAAAATCGTTTTTATGAAGTGGTGCAAGCTAAACCAAAGTTTCAAACATTTATAAAAATTTTAATAATTAACTTACAATATTCTTTATTTTTATAGCCATGTATGTAATTTACTACTGAAAATCGCACTTAAAAATAGACAATTTTATTAAAAATTGCCATTAAATTATTACCAAATAACGGACTTACCTGATTTGATCACCCGACAATTATTTTTATAAGCCTTGAGAAAGTCTACGTACATAAGCCTTGAACTTTCACACAGAGAGACATCTTAAACTGCTGTCGTCTAATTTTTGAAAGAATACATTGAAATTTTCAAATTGCATATTTATTATGTCTAAAGTCAATAAGATTGTTAAACAGTAAGGAGAGTTATTATTTGTTAAAAGCTCTTCTTGTCTTTTATATCCGTTTGTATTGTTTACAATACCAACTAGATGATACCTACAATATACCTGTATATATATATATATAAATACAGAGCTAAGACAACATTTATATAAAAACAAAGTTTAAAAGATTTACCATTTTTTTTAAATTCGGCTACAATTGTATATATAGTATAACGATTAACTTCGGCTACAATAAATATATAATATAACGATTAGCTTCGGCTACAATGAATATATAAATTATAACTTGAAGGTTTGATCCCTATTTTTCTACATCATCGGAAGATGCATTTGAATGAAATTCTTTTATTTTTATACTTTGAAAGATTTTTTTTTGTAAATATATATCCAATTTTCAACAATTAAAATAAAATAACTAAAATCTCTAACTACTTAAACAAATTTTTAAAAAAATTGCAGTTTTATTAAAATAAAAATATTATTAATCTTCAAAAATTAAAAACAATTAATTTTAAAAATAAAAAAAAAAAAGAATTTTATTTAAGCGAAATTTTCACTACTTACCGACTACAAGAAGATTTAAAAAAATATACAACAAGTAATGAAAAGACGTTTTCATGCTATTCTAAAATGTGCGCAAACGTCGTACCACATTAAATATTTCATCGCTGATTTGGCGACATTGTGAAACTGGGGATTCAAAATAATCTTCAAACATGTTTTTGGTACTATTTATTAATTATATAATTTTCTGTTTTATACTTTTAGCTGTGAATAGCGAATGCAAAGTTAACAATGGTGGGTGCAGTCACTTGTGTCTGATGTCCCCTGGCCCAAAGGGATATTCCTGCAAATGCCCTACTGGAATTCTATTGCAGAAAGACCAAAAGACTTGTGATAAGGGTAAGGGAAATCATATCAATGTAATATTTAGTTTCCACAATTAAAGTTTTAAGTATAATAATCCCTAATCTTTATATTGCCCTTTAGGTTATTACACTAAATATTTTTAGAAAAAATGACATAGGTTGCGCATTTAAGGTTTTATTTTTAATATGATGATAGCAATAGTTAGAATTAATGTATAGAATATAACGTTAATTTTCAATTGGTAATTTTATTAATTAAAACTATGCATATCTTTATATATTAGAAAAAAGTGACGTATGTTACACATTTAATATTTTATTTTTAATATTATGCTAGCAGTAACTAGGAATTGATGTACAGAAAGTAATAGTAACCTTTCAAATGGTGATTTTATTAATTAAAACTATGTATATCGCTACATATTAGAAAAAATGAAATATGTTGCATATTTAAGGTTTTATTTTTAATATTATGCTGGAAATACGTAGGAATTAATGTATAGAAGATAACAGTAATTCTCTATTAGTAATTTTATTAATTAAAACTCTGCATATCTCATTTTCCAATTCCATTTTATAATTCTTAATTACCGCTCTTAAAAATTTGAATTAAAATCTAGATAATGTCATTGATTATATCGTTTTGGTTATATAAAAATTAATTAGTGCATGCATGTATAATAACTGAAATTATATTAATTATTTGATACATAAAACCAATCTTGTCATAAATAACTTGCAAATTGTAAAATTAATTTACAAGTTTCACATCAAAAGGAATTAACGTAAATTTTTTTATATATTATTAGTTTAATTTATTTTCTTAATTCTACATCATACTGTTATTTACTAAATTCAAAAGTTTCGATTCCTTTCTGCAATTGAAAAAAAAATTTCAGAATTTTCTTAATTCAATGTTCAAAGTAAAATGCAACACAGCCCACAATTTTCCCTGTAAAAAAAGTTTTGCAGAGTTCAAAAACTTCCTTTACCAACGAGGAAAACATTCCTACAATTATAAAAGTCACCAGAAAATTTTCCGCACTTCAAATAATTCGATTTTCAATTCTCCCTCGAGATTTCTTAAAAGAATTTACATAAATTCAATCCCTCCCCTCTTGATTCTGTTCTCAAGTGTAGCTAAACCGACGACACATATTTAAAGAGCCAAAAATGCTTTTTTTTTGGTCACCAACGATTCAACAAGCAGGTTTTCATAATTTCTGAATTCGTCGTGCAGTTGACAGAAAACCAAGAAGTTCTCTCGCTTTGCTCTTCTGAGAAAAGACGGTTGCTTTGTTTCCTTTCTTAGTATTTGTATTTAAATTGAAAGTATGATAAGGTTTCCTTTCTCGTAAAGAATGAAGAATAGAATTGTAATCAATTTTCAGGAAGAGTTGAAAAGTTAACATTTAAAATAACATGGATGAAATGGAATGTTAAACTGTTCCATTGCTTGAGTTTATAAATTAAATATAATTTTTAGGTTTATCAAAAATGAATTTTTAAATGTTATGCCTCTATTTATATCATATTTCTCAGACATATGTTTAAATAGTTTTTAATTATAAATAAATATATTTTAAAAAATAAATATATTTATAAAATAAATATAATAATATAGTTAACATGAATATAATATATAAACTTAAATGTATAAATAAAATAAAATAAATATATTTAAATTTTATAAAATATTATATATTTAATTGTCAGTTC
The DNA here is from genome assembly GCA_021605075.1 of Caerostris darwini. NCBI lineage: Eukaryota > Metazoa > Arthropoda > Arachnida > Araneae > Araneidae > Caerostris > Caerostris darwini. Next base: position 297,392 of record BPLQ01008122.1, read on the forward strand.
TATTTCTATATTAACTATAATTTTATGTATCACCTTTGCGGTAAATAACTTTTATACATATTTAATGTATTTAAATAATTTAATAAATTTTTGTTGTTAAAAATACTCCCACTAAAATTATAAAACCCAAGAATAAAACAGCCAAATTATAAATTTTGATATTTTTAACATATACAAAATTTGCTTATATTATTACTTACATTATATATGCTTGCAAATTTTCTTACATAAATGCATAAAATTTGCTCACCATTTTTGTGATAGAAATAAAGTTCGTTTTCAATCACAAAAATGGTGTTCCTATCTTATCCCAAAAGGACAAAATTTAATTCTACGTCATACTGCTATTTACTAAATTCAAAAGTTTCCATTCCTCTCTGTAATTTAAAAAAAACTTTCGTAATTCAATGTTCAAAGCAAAATGCCACACAACCTACATTTTTCCCTATAGAAAAAGTTTTCTCGAGTTCAAAAACTTCTTTACCAACGGGGAAAACATTCCTACAATTACAAAAGTCACCCGAAAATTTTTCCGCACTTCAAATAATTCGATTTTCGATTCTCCCTCAAGATTTTCCTGAAAGAATTTACATAAATCCAATCACTCACCTCTTGATTCTGTTCTCAAGTATAGCTAAACCGACGACACATATTTAAAGAGCCCAAAAAGTTTTTTTTTTCGTCGCCAGCGATTCAACAAGCAAGTTTTCATAATTTTTGAATGTGTCGTTGCAGTTGATAGAAAAACAAGAAGTTCTCTCGCTTTGCTCTTCTGAGAAAAGACGGTTTCTTTTTTCTTTCTTTCTTAGTATTTGTATTTAAATTGAGCGAATGATAAGGTTTCCTTTCTCGTACAGAAAGTAAAATTGAATTGTAATCAATTTTCTGGAAGAGTTGAAATCTTAACATTTAAAATAACATGGATGAAACGAAATGTTAAACTGTTCCACTGTTTAAAAATTGTTTATTTTTTGTTTTATCAAAAATGCATTTTTAATTTTTATGCCTCTATTTATATCTTATTTCTGAGACTTGCGTTTATTAGTTACTTATGTTAATTAATTCTAAATAAATATAATTTAAAAAATAAACATATTTATAAAATAAATAGATTTATAAAATAAAAATGCTTGTAAAATAAAAATGTTTTTAAAATATATGTATTTTTAAAAATAGATATATTTTAATTTATTTTAATAAAAATAATATCTATAAATAACTATATTTTAGGAAATAAATATATTTATAAAATAAATATATATTTAAAAATAAACATATATTAATTTATTTTAATAATATTTATAAATATATATAAATAAATTAATTTTTAAAAATAAGTATATTTATAAAATAAAAATATAAAATAAATGTATTTTAATAAAAATATTGATAAGTATCTATAAATAAATAAAATAATATAATATAATAAATGTATAAATAAAATAAAATAATTATATTTTAATATATTTAAATTTTATAAAATAAATATGTTTAATTGTCAGTTCTGTTTCTATATTAAATATTTTCTTATGTATCACCTTTAATAATTTTTTTTAATTTGATAAATTTGTGTTGTTAAAAACACTCCCATGAAAAATATAAAACCCTGAAAATAAAATTGTCAAATGATAATTTTGTGGTTTTTTTTTAACTAAGTATATGATAAGTAGAAAAATTTGCCTATATTTACAAAGTTTTATGTTTGTATTTTTATTAAATTTTCCATTTTGGAAGAAATCTGTAGTTCAATTAATTTTCAAATTTATGATTATAGGTTTTATGTTGAGAAAAAGTATTGTCTATTACATTGAAACATAATTATTGAACTAAATTTAAAATTGTGTGACAATTTAATGAATCCATTTTGCAAATTACTGAATACATATTACTGATAATATACCGATACAATACTTATACTGATTATTGAATGCATATTTAAGTTTTTTCATTAGATTTGTAAAAGAACAATTGAATATACATAACCATAAATTGTATTCCAAATCTTAATAAATATTTCTTGAATTTCTGCAAACGAAAATTACTCTTTAAATTAATCAGATAAAACTTTTTAACTATCCTGTTTATAAAAATCAGCTACATCATTTGACATTATTTTAATGAATAAGACCATAATATTGATTCACAATAAAGTTTAACATTCATTTTTAATTAAAAAAATTGCATTCCTAACTTATCCCCAAAAGAATAATTTTAGATAACTAATGAGGTCTTTAGACTTTATATTTAACAATTTTGCTTTTCTGATTAAAATCCTCGTAAATTGTAACGCTAGATTTATCGAATATATAAATATTACAGTTTTTTTATAAGACCACATTAATCACAAAAGCATTTTTTCACAAATCACCTTGCTTGTGTTTTGCTCAAATATTTTTTTATTTAAAGAAGTTTCATATTTGCTTATTATAATCTTTCAGGAATGAATAACTTTCTAATTGTTGCAAAGCGAACAGATGTTCGAAAGGTGTCTTTGGATGTCCCTTACACAGCAGATGTTGTTCTTCGCATTGGCAATATTAAAAATGTTATTGCCTTAGATGTTGACACTCAGGGAGGTAAGGATTTACTTGATGTTTTCTAATAATTTCATAATTTCTTACGACCCAAGCCAATTTTTAATCAGTTTTCATCGCAAATGAGACCACCTCTTTAAAATTAACAAATAGAATGTAAAGGTATTCTCCAAAAACTTTAAAAAGAAGTGTACCTTTGGTCTGTCTAATGTATTATCTTGAGATATAGGCTCATATTTTTAAGCCAGCTTTGCTAAATGTAATATGACTTTTTTTAATACGGATTAGTTAATAGGGGTTTAATTAAATATTAGGAAATTAGTTAATAGGGATTGTAGCTCTCTCTAACAATTTTAAAGATCACAAAATTTATTCCTTTGCAAATAAAATTGTTTAAATTATTATTTTTTTTTGGTAAAAATTGGAGTAAAATTATATTTTACTAATCAACAATTGCTTAAAATTGTATAGATAAAAATAATTAAATAACCTATATAGTTTTACGCTTATTCCATAACATTCATTCAATGTAATACTATATGCTTCGGTCAAATGCATGACAAACATGGTGATAAATGAGTTCGCTAATAATTGTATCTATATACTAAATGTCATCATGGGAGTTTGGAAAATTACTAACCATTAACAATAGATTCATTTAAAATCTGAATATTGATAAATTAGATTTCAACATTAATTTCTAGTTGTGTTAAATTTCAAAAGAAAAATGTCTGAATATCCTTGTAATCTTATATTATAATTTCATATATACATTTCTTTGCTTTACTTTTATGCTTGCCATCAGATATATAACCTTCATGATTTATGTTAGCAATTGTCATTAGATAGATAGGATGTCTATTATCTTCTTAACTTGACATACTTATGATTGCATTTCAAGATTAAATATGTTAGATATAGTAAAAGATTTAATCTTTGATAAGCTTTGTAAATTTTTAGTGTATGTAAAGGAGAGGAAAATAATTATTTTCAAAATAATTAGTTAAATTTTACCTTTGAAATTCTTTTAATAATTGTTATAATAATACAAATTGAACATTTTTATATTTAATTTATGCAATATTCCCACTCATGACCATGACATCCCATTAAGTTTACATTTCTGTTTACCATGTACTTCTGTGATTGTATTTCCAGATTAAATATTACTGGTTATAGATTAAGTATATTGTTATATATAGTAACAGATTTCCTCTGTTTCAAACTTTGACAATTTCAACTGTATGTAAAGGAGAGGAAAATGATTCATTTCAAAATAATTAGTTAAATTTTACCTCTGAATATGTTTTAATAATTGTTATAATAAAACAAGTTAAATCTCTTTCTATTTAATTTCAGCAATTTATTTTATGTAAATTTCATTAAACTAAGTAAACTTTCAGAAAATTTTGCAGAAATTTATGAAAAATTACTTTTATAAATTTTTAATATTCTGCACGAATACGAATATATTTTGAAATACTTTTATGTTTCCTCAAAAAAATTTTTTTCCCTCATACTACCTTCTAACAATTGTCATTAGATAGCTAAAATGTCTTAACTCTGCACATTTATGATTGCATTTCCAGATTAAATATTACTGGTTAGATATAGTAAAAGATTTCATCTGTCGCGAGCTTTGTCAATTTTTATTATATGTAAAGGAGAGGAAAATAATTAACTTCAAAATAATTAGTGAAATTTTACCTCTGAATATCTTTTAATACAAGTTAAACCTCTTTATGTTTAATTTACGTAATATTTCCTCTCATGGCAAGAGAGGTTAAGTTTACAATGCTCTTAACCCTGTATTTCTGTGATTGTATTTTTAGATTAAATATTACTGGCTATAGATTAAGTATATTGTTAGATATAGTGAAAGATTACATATGCCACAACCTTTGCCAATTTTTATTGCATGTGAAGGAGGTGAAAACGATTAATTTCAAAATGTTTAGTTAAATTTTATCTTTGAAAATCTTTTAATATCTGTTACAATAATACAAGTTAAATATCTTTATATTTAATTCCAGCAATCTATATCATATGAATTCAGCAAGTAAACTTTCAGATAATTTTGCAGAAATTTATGAAAAATAACTGTTAAAATTTTTTTTAAATACTTTTATATTTACCAACAAATATATAGCCTTCATACTACATCTTAACAATTGCCATTTGATAGTTAGAATGTCTGCCGATTTATGATTATAATTCCAGATTAAATATTACTGGTTATAGATATATTCATCTGTCAAAGGCTTTGTTAATTTTTATTGTATATAAAGCAGAGGAAAATGATTAATTTCAAAATGATTATTTAAATTTTACTTTTGAAAATCTTATAATAATAATTGTTATAATAATACCTCTTTATATTTTAAATCAGCGAGATTTCCTCTCATGACTATGATATCCTGTTAGGTTTATAATGTTCTCAACCCTCTACTTTAGTGATTATATTTCCATATTACTGGTTATAGATTAAGTATATTGTTAGATATAGTATAAGATTTCATCAGCCTCATGAATTGTCAATTTTTAATTGTATGTAAAGGTGAACAAAATAATTAATTTCAAAATAATTAGTTAATTTTTACCTATGAATATATTTTAATAAATTTTATAATAAGGCAAATTACACCTCATTATATTCAATTTCAGCAATATTCCCTATAATAAGTTTGCAATGGTCTTAACCCTGTACCTCTGTGATTGTATTTCTGGAAAAAAAAAAGAATGGTCCGATGTATAATGAGAAACAATGCATTAACCAGAAATTTTAATCGATTTTATGTGCCATTTGATACAGAAATAATTTAAGGTTAAAATGTTATAAAAATGCGTTACTTCAAAAACAATTTACAAAACTCTGCCACTGTTAGAAACTCCAAAAATATTATTCGAAATGAACTCTCCCTTAGACAAACAGATCCCTCTCTTCAAACCCAAATAGCAAATAAACCGTTTCATATTTCCCATCATCCACACTTTCTAATACGTCCGCGGCAGCAGCATCTTCATGCATGTTTGTCGTCCACTTAATGCTGAGGCACTTGTGAATTGTATTTGCAGAGAAGATCTACTGGTCGGACCCGGAACGTGAACGAATTCATCATCCAGTAACTTTAAACGATTCTATGAGCTTTTTAATACAGAAATAATTTAAAGTTTAAAATGTCATAAAAAAGGTGGTATTTTAAAAAAACCATTTATGAAACTTCACCACTCTTAACCCTGTACCACTGTGATTGTATTTCCAAAATAACATTTAATGATTAGACACAAAATGTGAAAGAATTTATCATTCAAAAACTTGATCGATTTTATGAGTCATTTGATACAGAAATAATTTAAGGCATCTTCTAAACATCTTAAACCTTATTTAAAAAACAATTTATAAAACTTCACGACTATTAGTATCTCAAAAATATTACTTAAAATAAACTCGTTCTTAGATTAAGATTGTTAGAATCTCAAAAATATTATTTGAAATGAACTCGTTCTTAAATAAAGACTGTTAGAATCGCAAAAAATATTATTTGAAATGAACTTGTTCTTAAATAAAGACCGTTAGAATTTCAAAAAATATTTGAAATGAAAAATGAACTCGTTCTTCAATAAAAAAACCTGTTAGAATCTCAAAAACATCATTTGAAATGAACTCGTTCTTAATTAAATCTGTTAGAATCTCAAAAATATTATTTGAAATGAACTCGTTCTTAAATAAAAACCGTTAGAATATCCAAAAATTTTATTCAAAATGAACTCGTTCTTAGATAAAGATTGTTAGAATCTCAAAAATATTGTTTGAAATAAACTCGCCCTTAGACAAACAGATCCCACTCTGTTCAAACCCCGACAACAAATAAACCGTTTCATACTTCCCATCATCCACTAATATGTCCGCAACATCTCCATGAATGTTTGTCGTCCACTTAATGCTGAGGCACTTGTGAATTGCGTTTGCAGAGAAGATCTACTGGTCGGACACGGAACGTGAGCGGATTCATTATCCAGTAACTTTAAACGATTCTATGAGATTTTTAATACAGAAATAATTTAAAACTTAAAATGTCATAAAAACGTAGTATTTCAAAAAAACAATTTATAAAACTTCACCGTTCTTAACTCTGTACTTCTGTGATTGTATTTCCAAAAAAAAAAAAAGATTCAATGGTCTTTGCTAAATGTGAAAGAATTTATTATCCAAAACATTATTGATTTTATCATATGATGCAGAAAATATCATTTTATGAGTTGATGCGGAAATAATTTAAGGTTAAAATGTAGTAAAAAATGTGCTTTTTCAAAAAAAAATAAAAAAAAATTCATAAAACTTTGCTACTCTTAATCCTGTACTTCTATGATTATATTTGCACAAAAAGATTTAATGGTCATTGTAAAATGTGAACAGATTAATAATCCAGTAAATTTATAGATTTTATGAGAAGATATGGAAATAATTTAAGATTTAAAATATTATAAAAATGTGTTATTTCAGCTTATAAAACTTCACCACTCTCTCTGTATCTCTGTGATTGTATTTCTAAAAACGATTTATTGGTCAGACGCAAAATTTGAAAATATAATATTTATAAATTTACTGGATGATGAATACTGGAAGATACAGAAATAATTTAAGGTTTAAATGTAGTGAAAATGTGCTATTCCAAAAAACAATTTCTAAAACTTCGCAACTGTTAGAATCTCCAGAAACATTATTTGAAATGAACTCGCTCTTAGATAAACAGACCCCAAATAACAAATAAACCGTTTCATATTTCCCATAATCCACTCCCTTAATATGTTCGCAACATCTCCGTGAATGTTTGTCGTTCACTTAATGCTGAGACACTTGTGAATTGCATTTGCAGAGAAGATCTACTGGTCTGACACGGAATGTGAATTTGCATTTATCATCCAAAACTTTATCGATTCTGTGAACCTTTCGATACAGAAATAATTTAAAGTTTAAAATGTAATAAAAATAAGTTATTTCAAAAAAAATAATTTATAAAAGTTCGCCATTCTTAGCCCTGTACCCCTATGATTGTATTTCCAAAAAAAAAAAAAGATTTAATGATCATTCCAAAATGTGAATTCCTCATCCAGAATTATTATCAATTTTATGAGCCTTTTGATACAGAAATAATTTAATGCATTTTTGAAACATTTTAAACCTTATACCAAAAACAATTTACAAAACTTCGCCACTATTAAAATCTCCAAAAATATTATTTGAAATAAACTCGTTCTTAGATAAAGATTGTTCGAATCCCAAATAGATTATTTGAAATGAACTCGTTCTTAAATAAAGACCATTAGAATCTCAAATAATATTGTTTGAAAGGTACTCGTTTCATATTTCCCATCCTCCACTCCCCTAATATGTCCGCAACATCTCCATGAATGTTTGTCGTTCACTTAATGCTGAGACACTTGTGATTGCATTTGCAGAGAAGATCTACTGGTCTGACACGGAACGTGAACGGATTCAGCAATCCACCCTTGACGGTTCGCGAATCGAGAATGTCATCAGCAGGGGCTTAGGGTCGGTGGACTTTTTGGCCGTCGACTCCACGGGCAGGAAATTGTACTGGACAGATGACCAGCGGAAGTGCATCGAAGTGTCCGAACTGGACGGAACCTCTCGGAAGGTGTTGGTCTGGAGTAATTTGGACAGTCCTAGAGCCATCGCCCTCCACTACGATCCAGGGTAAGGAGTTTTTTTTTTAGAAAGTATAAAAAATTTATTTCTTTGTTATAAAGAGTTTTGTGACTGGAGTGTATAAATAGGTGTTTCAAAAACTACCAGCATAATAAAATACTATTTATTTTTAATCTTTTTTTTTAAAAATTAACATTTAAAATCCTTATTCAAATGGGTTTAAATTATTATTCTTATTTTTTGAAATTCTTTATTTTAAAATTTTATTAACAAAATTACTTTAATATTTAAAATAAATAAAATTGTCTTATTATCTTCTTCAAATTCAGAAAATAATGTATTAAGTATTAATGTTTTTTCTTATAATATCTATGACTAATTATATTCTATTTTTAAAATAAGTATACAGTATTATTATATTGTGTAATTATTATTATTGTATTATTTTTAAAATAAGTATTTCGCTAATTTAGTTTTAAGCTATTAATAAAAATTAAACCAGGGACCTGGCTAGTGCTCTGCCGCTCTGCACTGGTTCGAGTCCCGGTGGGGTCATGGATGTTTGTAGTGGTTCGGAATACACTTTAAACCGTATGTTCCGCAGGATCGTAGAGCGTTGTTGGGGGTAGTGTTACTTGCTTCAGTAGCATGCCTCTAAGCTACACGTGCCTTCTGGGTAGTACTAAATGAGTAACAGCGGTGCAGCTCTTACCTATGGCATAAAGATTAACTATTTTATTAGTATTGTCTAGATTAGTCAAGATTAGATTGTCAGCTGCATTAGAACAACAACATAAAAATAAAACTTTTTTAATTATTTTTTTACTTTATTAGTGAGAGATTTAGAGTTTGTATTGTGATTTATCATCACAAGACATTTAGATAATCATATTCTCCTTTTTCAAAAATGAGTTTTAATTTTCTGAATATTAATATGCTTGAAAATTTGCCAAAAGGGGTAATTATTTCAAATTTGTTAATTAGATTAACTTAGAATGAATTTAGATGTAATAATTGATTTTAAAAATTTAAATAAAGAACAGTAAATATTAGTGAAATCATTAATAAACAAATCCTCTTAACTAGTAAGCTCTTTTTAGGTTAATATAATGAATAAACTTAATAGAATATTTCCGTGTTGACATTTCATTTATTAAGTCTAAAACTTAAAATTCTAATATGTCAATAACAAAGCCTGACAGATAACTTATTTAGTATTAAATCAGATTAATTATCCTTACTTGGACCTGGCTTATATATTTTACTTTAAAAGCATTTTTTAAAACTTGTTTGATACTCACGTTTGTGAGTTCTACGAAAATCTTCAGTTCTTTTTTTTAAACCATATTCCAGTACATTCCATAAGTAGATTGCATTTTTAAGTATAGTAAAATCAAGTATTCTGAAACTTCTGATTATAAGCTAAAATTAAATTTACTTATATTTACTTATCTTAATGATCTTCTTGTGGAAATCTTAGATTGACGATAGTATTATCGTAAGAATTTAATTTTCAAAAATGTGGGCTTATTAGAAATTCTGCAGCATAATCTATTTACTGTTGTCAGAATTAATCAGTTTGTTATATTTCATGGAAGCATTTTCCTTCTAATGGAATGTAAACTTCGTTTGAAATTTAACAGAAGATTCTTATTTATAAAAAAAAAAAATATTTCCACCTTTTCTCCTAACTTTCTCGACCTTTAACGCAAGAACTTTTTTTCTTAGAATTGTTTATCTTAAATTATAGTCAAAAATTTAGAAGCTTCGAAATTAGCTTGGAGCTGATAATTTTTGATGTTGCCAAAAAGACATTAGTTGTTAATATTTATTACAAAATATTACATGGCAGTGAATGGCAATTGTCCTTTACAGAGATAATTTAAAAAAATTTAGAATAAATAAGTAGTAATGAATTGAAAGAAGAAATATAGAAAAGATAATATAAAGCATAACATTTGTTTTACTTCCGTTGTATAAATATATAATTTTCTTATTCTATAATATCTGTCTATTAATTTTGTGTATTTATAGAAATATTTTTAATGAATATTGTGTTAGTAATTTCATATAATTTGCTCATGAAACAATTCTGAAATGAATAATAAGTAATTTTAAATAAATAAATTATTAATAATTTTAAATAAATAATTTAAATATTTATTAATAGTATAAAGCATAAAATTTGCATTTTTTGCAGTGTGTAAATATATTTTTTAAAAGTACTGTCGCTTAATTTTGAGAAATTATGGAAATATTTTTAATAAATATTGTGTTAGTAAATTCATATAATTTGCACATGGCATTTTTTTTAAATAAAATAATTATTAGTAATTTCAAATAAAAAAAAATTAAATAAATAAATTATTAATAATTTTAAATAAATAATTTAAATATTTATTAATAGTATAAAGCATAAAATTTGCATTTTTTGCAGTGTATAAATATATTTTTTAAAAGTACTGTCGCTTAATTTTGAGAAATTATGGAAATATTTTTAATAAATATTGTGTTAGTAAATTCATATAATTTGCACATGAAATTTTTTTTTTAAAATAAAATAATTATTAGTAATTTGAAATAAAAAAAAATTAAATAAATAAATTATTAATAATTTCAAATAAATAATTTAAATGTTTATTAATAGTATAAAGCATAAACTTTGCATTTTTTGCAGTGTATAAATATATTTTTTAAAAGTACTGTCGCTTAATTTTGAGAAATTATGGAAATATTTTTAATAAATGTTGTGTTAGTAAATTCATATAATTTGCACATGGCATTTTTTTTAAATAAAATAATTATTAGTAATTTGAAATAAAAAAAATTAAATAAATAAATTATTAATAATTTTAAATAAATAATTTAAATATTTATTAATAGTATAAAGCATAAAATTTGCATTTTTTGCAGTGTATAAATATATTTTTTAAAAGTACTGTCGCTTAATTTTGAGAAATTATGGAAATATTTTTAATAAATATTGTGTTGGTAAATTCATATAATTTGCACATGGCATTTTTTTTTAAATAAAATAATTATTACTAATTTGAAATAAAAAAAAATTAAATAAATAAATTATTAATAATTTTAAATAAATAATTTAAATATTTATTAATAGTATAAAGCATAAAATTTGCATTTTTGCAGTGTATAAATATATTTTTAAAAGTACTGTCGCTTAATTTTGAGAAATTATGGAAATATTTTTAATAAATATTGTGTTAGTAAATTCATATAATTTGCACATAATTTTTTTTTTTTAAATAAAATAATTATTAGTAATTTGAAATAAAAAAAATTAAATAAATAAATTATTAATAATTTTAAATAAATAATTTAAATATTTATTAATAGTATAAAGCATAAAATTTGCATTTTTTGCAGTGTATAAATATATTTTTAAAAGTACTGTCGCTTAATTTTGAGAAATTATGGAAATATTTTTAATAAATGTTGTGTTAGTAAATTCATATAATTTGCACATGGCATTTTTTTAAATAAAATAATTATTAGTAATTTGAAATAAAAAAAAAAAAAATTAAATAAATAAATTATTAATAATTTTAAATAAATAATTTAAATATTTATTAATAGTATAAAGCATAAAATTTGCATTTTTTGCAGTGTATAAATATATTTTTTAAAAGTACTGTCGCTTAATTTTGAGAAATTATGGAAATATTTTTAATAAATATTGTGTTGGTAAATTCATATAATTTGCACATGGCATTTTTTTTAAATAAAATAATTATTACTAATTTGAAAAAAAAAAAAATTAAATAAATAAATTATTAATAATTTTAAATAAATAATTTAAATATTTATTAATAGTATAAAGCATAAAATTTGCATTTTTTGCAGTGTATAAATATATTTTTTAAAAGTACTGTCGCTTAATTTTGAGAAATTATGGAAATATTTTTAATAAATATTGTGTTAGTAAATTCATATAATTTGCACATGGCATTTTTTTTTAAATAAAATAATTATTAGTAATTTGAAATAAAAAAAAATTAAATAAATAAATTATTAATAATTTTAAATAAATAATTTAAATATTTATTAATAGTATAAAGCATAAAATTTGCATTTTTTGCAGTGTATAAATATATTTTTTAAAAGTACTGTCGCTTAATTTTGAGAAATTATGGAAATATTTTTAATAAATATTGTGTTAGTAAATTCATATAATTTGCACATGGCATTTTTTTTAAATAAAATAATTATTAGTAATTTGAAATAAAAAAAAATTAAATAAATAAATTATTAATAATTTTAAACAAATAATTTAAATATTTATTAATAGTATAAAGTATAAAATTTGCATTTTTTGCAGTGTATAAATATATTTTTTAAAAGTACTGTCGCTTAATTTTGAGAAATTTTGGAAATATTTTTAATAAATATTGTGTTAGTAAATTCATATAATTTGCACATGGCATTTTTTTAAAATAAAATAATTATTAGTAATTTGAAATAAAAAAAATTTAAATAAATAAATTATTAATAATTTTAAATAAATAATTTAAATATTTATTAATAGTATAAAGCATAAAATTTGCATTTTTTGCAGTGTATAAATATATTTTTTAAAAGTACTGTCGCTTAATTTTGAGAAATTATGGAAATATTTTTAATAAATATTGTGTTAGTAAATTCATATAATTTGCACATGAAATTTTTTTTTTAAATAAAATAATTATTAGTAATTTGAAATAAAAAAAAATTAAATAAATAAATTATTAATAATTTTAAATAAATAATTTAAATATTTATTAATAATATAAAGCATAAAATTTGCATTTTTTGCAGTGTATAAATATATTTTTTAAAAGTACTGTCGCTTAATTTTGAGAAATTATGGAAATATTTTTATTAAATATTGTGTTAGTAAATTCATATAATTTGCATATAAAATTTTTTTTTTAAATAAAATAATTATTAGTAATTTGAAATAAAAAAAATTAAATAAATAAATTATTAATAATTTTAAATAAATAATTTAAATATTTATTAATAGTATAAAGCATAAAATTTGCATTTTTGCAGTGTATAAATATATTTTTTAAAAGTACTGTCGCTTAATTTTGAGAAATTATGGAAATATTTTTAATAAATGTTGTGTTAGTAAATTCATATAATTTGCACATGGCATTTTTTTTTTAAATAAAATAATTATTAGTAATTTGAAATAAAAAAAAATTAAATAAATAAATTATTAATAATTTTAAATAAATAATTTAAATATTTATTAATAGTATAAAGCATAAAATTTGCATTTTTTGCAGTGTATAAATATATTTTTTAAAAGTACTGTCGCTTAATTTTGAGAAATTATGGAAATATTTTTAATAAATATTGTGTTAGTAAATTCATATAATTTGCACATGACATTTTTTTTAAATAAAATAATTATTAGTAATTTGAAATAAAAAAAATTTAAATAAATAAATTATTAATAATTTTAAATATATAATTAAAATATTTATTAATAGTATAAAGCATCAAATTTGCATTTTTTGCAGTGTATAAATATATTTTTTAAAAGTACTGTCACTTAATTTTGAGAAATTATGAAAATATTTTTAATAAATATTGTGTTAGTAAATTCATATAATTTGCACATGAAATTTTTTTTTTAAATAAAATAATTTTTAGTAATTTGAAATAAAAAAAAATTAAATAAATAAATTATTAATAATTTAAATAAATAATTGAAATAATTATTAATAAGATTAAACATAAAATTTGCATATTTTCAGTGCATAAATGTACAATTTTTAAAAAATACTATTTCTTAATTTTCAGAATTTATAAAAATATTTTTAACAAATATTGTATTAATAGTTTCATATAACTTACATATGAAACTTTTCTTCAATAAAAAATTGTTAATAATTATTTTATTAAATATTTCATTCATATAATTACTTTAAGCAGATTTATATAAGTTAACGTATATAGATTTTTACTATTATATATGAACAAAATGTGAGGTATTTAAATATAATTCATATCTGTAATCTATTATTCTTAGAAGCATTCACTTTTCTTTACAATGCAAGACATTTTTAATGTAATCTGTTATTAATGTACAAAGTATATTTATTTTCAACATAGAAGTATGGATAATATTTGAAAACTTATAAAATAATAAGGAATCATGGAATAAGAATAATTTTGTATACATTATTTTAGCAGAAATTAAAATTTACCATATCCAAAAAATTGCATTATATCCAGATATAATCATTTAATTGTAAAAAATTTTAAATTTAAAAAACACATAGACAAATAAAATTTAAATATATAACAAGGGCGAAATTATTTCGGGTATGCTCTTATACTTGATGTTGATAAAAAATCCAAGTATATATATATTCAAAACCATGAAAATACATCACCTGCAAAAAACACTTAAGAAAAATATTATCTTAAAAATATCGTTCTGAGTGTATATCAGAAACTGCTATATTTAGTTTGTCAATATTTCTGCATCAAGATAAATATGCTTTTCTTAATCGAAAACCTATGCCAAAGACGAAAAACGTTTTATATTGTGTACTTTTTAAGTGTTTACAAGAATACTCTTTTTCTCCTTTGAGAGTTATTGGAGTAAACAAACTATGAAATTTTATAAAGAGTTGTTATTGTATATTTTTTATAATTGGGTTTTTATGCTTTAAACGAATAATTTTCCTTATTTTTTTATTTCATTCCCATATTTACTATACATTAACAATAATACAGAATAAAAATTAGAAATATACAATGTATGTTGTTGTTGTTTCTTATCCCACTTGGCTGGCCAAGCCCACGAGCCCGTACGTACACATGATTGAAGGGGAAGGAAGCAGCTTCTGTTGTGATGGAGCACCCGTAGGTAGAAGCCTGACTTTTGCTCCGTGACGCTCTTACAGTCATAGGAGACCGGGACCTACGGCTTAAAGTGGATTCCGAACCACTACAAACATCCATGGCACCGCTGGGATTCGAACCCGAAACCTGTGGCACCGAGCGCCAGAGCGCTAGACACTCGGCCATTCAGGTCCCAAATTTGCCAACGGCACGCGGTGTTCCCAGGTGGTCACCCACCCAAGTACTGACCGCGCCCAATGATGCTTGACTTCGGTGATCTAACGAGAACCGGTATATTCAGCATGGTACGGCCGTTGGCTATACAATGTATTCCTCCGTAAATACCCTGATGTGTGCATATTATTAGATGCATTGAATTTTATTCTTATTAATTTATTTTATTATTAATATATTTTATTTATTAATTAATTAATTTTATTCTTAAATTCCCCGTTTGATTGTGAGGAGCCAACAATGAATGTAAAAGTGTTTATAATATTAAAGATACATACTTTTTATGAAAATATTCATCTCTTAATGATTTTTTCAAGATAAATAATAATATAAAATCTAATTTACATGTTTGGAGATTTTTTTTTTAAAGAATGGTGTAAAGATTTGCTTGCTTTTTTAAATATTCATTTCCAACATTTTTAATTTTTTAAATCTTCAGAATAATATTCTTGTTCAAGAGGTTATTTATTCCTTAAAATTATTCTGATTGTATTCAAAATCACTTTCCCGATAAATCGATGTGCATTATACAACCAAAATTATATGATTTTCAACATTATTGCTTTTAAGTATTTTCCTCAAATATCACATTTTTCAAAAAATGATAGAAAAATCTATCATCATAAGTCGTCTGGCTAAGATCCTATTTACATATAGATTCTAAATTAAAATATCATTTTTCTAACTAATATAATTTTATAAAAATTGCAAGTGAATACATTTGTATCATTTCCCATGAAAAGAGCATGCAAGTACATCTCATAATTTCGTTTAGCCTCTCATAATTTGATTTAGTATTTCATAATTTGATATAGTTTGAGCAAGTTTATTTCATAATATTAGTTTATATAGCTTTCTGACGAAAGACTGTGTCTATAAATCAAACTAAGTCTTTGTATAGGAAATATTTATCAACTTATTTCAGTATGTTTGAAAATAGTTTATTTTCACCACTATTCCATTTATTTTTATTACACTACTAATCCATTTATATGTATCAAAATGCAATATTTACAATTTAAATATACCATTCATGCTTCATATAATTAAATGCAATTTCCTTTCTAGCCCTTAGGATACAGTATTGCAAACAGACACTCATAACCATAAATGATTCCATCTTCCTTTATTAAAACTTTCATTCCGCTTCCTATCAATTCTCAGCATTTATTCAACTCCCTTCAGGCCCAATATTCTACAAATAAACCCAAATCTAAACATATTATATTATGATACAGATAAGAACATTATTCGAACTCAACTTAAAAATGAACCAAATATGTAATTGGGCATACCTACAGATGGATAACTTTCCAGATAGCAGGAAGCAATTTATTTGACCCGGTTTTAACAAGGTATGCCTAATACTCATTTTATAAAAACTGCAAGTGAAAGCATTTGTAATCTTTTCCATCAAATGACCATGCAAGTATATCTCATAATTTGAAGAATAAGTTTACGTAATTTTACGATAAAGAATGTGTTATTCAATTAAACTAAGACTTTCTCTCATAAATAATTATCCACTTATTTCAGTATTTTTTAAATTATTTTAACCGCTATTCAATTCAATCATTTATTTGCATCAAAAGGCAATATTTACAATTAATTTCTATCGTTCCAGAGATACTATATGTTGGAAAAGGGCAATTAATTTTTCGTTTCATTAATTTTACCTCTCTCACTTTAATATCTTTCATATCTAAATAAGTTCATAATTAAATGGGGAATTTCCTGGATTCCTCTAGTTATGCAATTTGGTATTTCATTATTCGCGCCAGGATTAATTTTGGGTTCCGTTTTTATTTTTGTTATGGCTCGACTTATATTTATCCCAGCTATGATTAGTTGATTTTGTTTGATTTTAAAAATATTTGTAGAAAGATATTTACTTAATTTTGCAAGTTATTAAAAACAAATATTAAAATTAAATTGAAAGAATATTATTAACAGAAAGTAGCTTTTCGTTTTACCATAAATTGAAATTAATATTGTTATGAATGTTATTAATATCTAGGTAATTGCAAACATTTAATGTTGTAAATGTCGAAGTAATTACAAAGTTTTATGAATTTTTATTTATTGTTAAAATTTTTATTTTTTTTCCTGTCAAAAATGCATTGAATTTGTAAAAATATACTGATGATTCGTTTGTTCTAAAAATGGCAATATTTTTTTAAAAATGGCAATATTTTTTTAAAAATGGCAATATGGCAATGGAAGCAACGAATCTTATTTGGCGATATATATCTCGGCAATATATCGTCAAATATCGCCATATATATTTCTAAAATATCTATATTCTGAAAATATCGCCAACTTATTTGTTTTGGTGAGATATTTGGCTATGTTAGCAAAATATTTGGCTAAAGCATATAGAAGAATAGAACATGATAACTAATAAAAATTAAAATTTCTTGACTGTTATACTTATTTTATAAAAAGAAGTAACCAATTTTTTTAGAGATTCGCGCCTCTCTTGTCGTATATATAGCTTGCATTTTCCATTTAAAACCTCGAATTTTAATTAATTTAACGTAACTAATTAAGATTTCTACAGACTTAATTAATTAATTTAATTTTGTAGATATATACCAATCGTAGATTGTTCTAAACGAAATACGTAAAATATCTAAGTTGTCTAAATTTAAACTATTATTTATGCTCTTATTTATATCATATAAGTTGGACAGAATTGGACTTAATCCAGAACAAACAGGATAAGATTGTGTTTTTTTATATATATTTTAGATATTTCCTTTCCTTTATTAGGCTAAAGATCTTTTTATGATTAATAAAATATTTCAGTATTATAATAAAAAATGAAATATTTATAACATGTCACTAAAATAAATTGGCAAAAAATATGTTTTCCCTTTAAAGTATTCATGCCATGTGCCAAGTAAGTACATTCGTCTCTTTCTTAAAAAAAATTGCAAATATAAAAGTTTAAAAAAATACCAAAAACTTCTATCAAAATCCATTAGAGAAAAAAATATTTCCCTTTTACTTATTATCGCAGAAATATGTTGACTGAAGGACTTACATTTTCTGTTGATCTATTACTCTTGCTTAGTGAAAGACAATCAGTTAATTTCATAACACCATTCATCAATCACAGCGAATTCACTTGTCAAAGCAAATAACAGCCCTCCGAAGAATTATCTAACATGGTTTTCCTGCAATAAACAAAGAATAATAAACAGCGTTTATTTGTTTGTCTTTTGCTTTGTTACCTAACTGAAGCTGTCGAAAACAAAGGGAAAGAGCTGTGTAATGATAATTCTTCATTTTCTTTCTATTATCTTTCGGAACCTTCAGCAAAATTCTTTTTTTAACTTTTGTTAATGCTTTATTTCAAAGGGTAAGGAATTTTGGGAGACTTGCTATGTTCTATTATATAGTATTTATGATATAAAAGATAATAATAAAATTAACATATAAAAAATTATAGAATGAAAAACGTTTGTTCAATAAAAAGAACTATATCTACTATAATTATTTTTCTGATTAATTTGAAGTAATGTTTTTCAAAATGACACTTTTCTTATGAACTACTATAAATAATGTATGCTAAAAGGAAATAATTTATTTTATTTTCCTACTTATTAGAGAAATTTTATCTTTGAAATATAATCATAAATTAAATAGTCTCCAAAAGTACTACTGTGCCCAAAAAGTAACACCAATTATTTTTTGTAAGAAATTCTTTATTTATTCTTCCAAATTTATTCCACCGCCTTCAAAGTAATCCCCTCCGGACACATTGCAGTTATGCCAACTTTGTTTCCAATCCTCAATGAATGCTAAAAAGTCATGGGCAGGAATGGCCTTCAAAGCGAACGACGATTCACGTTGAATCTCTTCAAACAACTCAAAACGGTATCCCCGGAGTGGTCTTTTGAGTTTAGGGAATAGCCAGAAGTCTTACGATGAGAATACGGTGGATGTGGAACGATATGGGTTTCATTTTTGGCGAAAAAGTAAGGAAGAATCTATGCAGTATGAACTGACGCATTCAGTGTTTTTTTTCCAATGGCAAATTATGTACAGTTACAGCAAAAAAAAAGAACAACGAAGAAAGAAAAACATACAACAACAACAAAATAATACAACAAGACATGCTGAAACAGAGTTCATTAATCTAATAATAATGCCAAGTTGTAGATCTTTTAGCCACTAAAAAGTGTTACCAGGTGCACCACGGGGAGGTAGATCTTCCGCGCACCTGTATTCAGTGTTTTCGGTACCAATTGGGATTTCACGCGTTTGAAGGCCAAAATGGAATTGACTGATCCTTTTGAAATTTCGACATCATCAGTAAGGTCTCTAATTGTAAATCGACGGTTTGCAAGCACCAAATCTTTAGTTTTTTGGACGTTAACTTCGTCGGTTGCGGTTGGTGGTCGACCAGAGGCTTCTTCGTCTTCAACGCGTTCTCTGCCTTCTTTGAACTTTTTATACCACTTCTAAATATTTCTTTATGATATAAGAATACTCAACGAATGCCTTCAGCAACATTCTATACTTTTCCGCAAACAAAATTTAATGCAATAAATTTGCTCAACTGATTCAGACATTTCAAAAATCGCCGGAATCAGTTTTAGCGTCTCACAAAGTCACGCGTAACTCAAACACTAATGAATATTTTGACGTCAAACTTCACACAGATGTCACGGAGAGTGCCAGCAACCTAAAAAAGAAAAAAAAATTGAAATTTCATAAGCCCCAGGAATTTTAAATGGAAAATTCTTCTTAATTTTTGGGCACAGAAGTATATCGATTTTTACTACTATATATAAACTAAATGTGAGGTATTTAAATGTAATTCTAATTTGTAATTTGTTACTCTTAGATGCACTCATATTTCTTTAAAATACACAAAAATTTAATGGAATCTATCATTAGATAAAACAAATACCAGAATGAATATGATGTTTAAATATTTATAAAATTATCAGGTATCATGGAATAAGGAAACCTTCTGTAATTATTACTTTATCAGGAATTAAAATCTAGCATCTCTAAAAAATTACATAATAATATTTAAGTACTTAATTTAAAATTTTTATTATATCCAGATATAATCATTTAATTGTAAAAAATTTTGTATGAAAAAAACCCGCATAGACAAATAAAATAATATTAAAACTATGGCGAAATTATTTTGTGTATGCTCTTATACTTGACGTTCATTAAAAAAAATCCAAGTATATATATATTCAGAAACATGAAAATACATCCACTACAAAAATCTCTTAAGGAGAATGTTATCTTAAAAATATCTTTCTGAGTGTATATCAGAAATTGCTATATTTAGTTTATTAATATTTTTGTATCAAGATAAATATACTTTTCTTAATCGAATATCTAGTCGTAAGAGGAAAAACGTTTTAAATTGTGTACTTTTAAAATGTTTACAAAAATACTCTTTTTTTTCCATTGAGAGTTAATGGAGTAAACAAATAATGAAATTTTTTAAATTGTTTTTATTGTTTTTTTTTTTAATATTTCAGTCTTTTATGTTTTTAAACGGTTAAAAATTCCTTTATTTTTTTCATTTTAATATTCACCATATTTTAACAATAATACATAAGAAATGGGAAATATACAATGTATTCATTCGTAAATATACTAATGTCTACATATTATTAAACACATTGAAATTTATGCTTAATTAGAACTTTACATATTCTCCCTTAGTTTGTGAGGAATAAACATTAAATGGAAAATTACTTTGTTACATTATTGATTACTTTAATATTATAATAAAAAAAAAGTAGCACCAATGAAGGTTAAATATTTTTTTATGAAAATACTCAACCTTTGTGCGATATTTTTACCAGATAAGTAATGATATAAAAACTAAATTAAATGTTTGGTGATTTTTTTTAAAGAATGGTGTAAAAATTTGCTTGCTTTTTTAAATATTCATTTAGAACATTTTTAATTTTTTAAATCTTCAGAAAAATATTCTTGTTCAAGAGGTTATTTATTCCGTAAAATCCTTCTGATTGTACTCAAAATCACTTTCCCGATAAATCGATATGCATTAAACTACCAATCGTATATGATTTTCAACATTATTGCTTTTAAGTATTTTCCACAAATAGCGCATTTTTCAAAAACTGCGAGGAACATCTATCAACATAAGTCTTCTGGCTAAGATCCTATTTACATATAGATTCTAAATTAAAATACCATCTTTCTAACTGATATCATTTTATAAAAATTGCAAGTGAAGCATTTGTATCATTTCATATGAAGAGAACATGCAGATACATCTTATAATTTGATTTAGTATCTCATAATTTGATTTAGTATTTCATAATTTGATATAGTTTCAGCAAGTATATTTCATAATATTAGTTTATGTAGTTTTCTGTCAAAAAAATATGTCGTTAAAAAAAACTAAGACGTTGTTCATAAATAGTTATCAATTTATTTCAGTATCTTTTAATTTTTTTTTATTTTCACCACTATTCCATTAATTTTTATTCCACTACTATTCCATTTATTTGTATCAAAAGCAATATTTGCAATTAAAATATACCATCCATGCTACAGATAATAAAATTTTATTTCCTTTCTCGCTTCAGGTCATCGTATTGCAAACAGACACTCGTAACCTTAAATGATTCTATTTTCCTTTATTAAAACTTACGTTCTGCCTAATATTAAATCCCAGCATCTATTCCCACTCCCTTTAAGCAAATCATTCTACATATAAACAATATTATGGTGAAGATAATAACCTAATCCGAGCCTAACTTAAAAGTGAACCACATAAGTAATTGTGCATACCTACAGATGGTTAACTTTCCAGATAATAACAGGCAGTAAATTACTTGCCACGGTTTTACCATTTACCTCCAGTTCATCCTCTTTGTGAATCAATCAAGCCATTGGGAATGCATGTTCAAATAGAAGAAAGTGTGAAATTGGATCGTGCACCATCCTTGACGTTCAGATAATAGATTTTCCTCACGCGCCATTTTGTTGGACTTCCGAAAATGATAAGTAAATAAATCTTTCCAACTCTCGTTCATCGGGCCCTTGATGATAGAAGCCGACTAAATGAAGACAAATTGCAACCTTTCAGAAGTGGTCAACGAAATGCGTTAGTTTATTCGAGCTTGCTGTGGTAAATTCATTTTGGATTTACCAAAGGAATTGAATAAAAGTTGTAAGTTTATATGTGTGCAATATTTCCCCTTTGCTGACTTCATTGAACCATTAGAAACATAAATATTTCACTCAAAACACGGGAAATATTAGAAGCATTCTCTGAAACCTTATCTTGTGATTCTATCGGTTCAGAGATACTACATGTTGGAAAAGAGCAATTAATTTTTCGATTCATTAATTTTACCTCTCTGACTTTAATATCTTTCTTATCTAAATAAAGTTCATAATTAAATGGGGAATTTCCTGGATTCCGCTAGTTGTGCAATTTGGTATTTCATTATTCGTGCAAGAATTAATTTTGAGTTCGTTTTAATTTTTGTTATGCTTCGAACTGATATTTATTCCAGCGATGATTATTTGATTATGTTTAGATTTAAAACTATTTACAAGGAGATGAAGTTATTTACTTAATTCCCGAAGTTATTAAAAACAATTGTTGGAATTAAATTGAAAGGAAATTATTAAAAGAAAATAGGTTTACTTCTTACCATTATTTGAAATTAATATCGTTATATATGTTCTGATTATATTTAAAATCACTTTCCCGATTAATCCATATAGTGTAAATTACCAATCTAATTTATGTAGTTTTCTAACAAACGAATGTGTCATTAAATCAAACTAAGAATTTGTGTCGTAAATAATTATCAACTTATTTCAGTATGTTTCAAAATTATTTTCACCACTATTCTATTTAATAATTTATTTGCATCGAAGCAATATTTACAATTAAAATATACCATTCATACTCCAGATTATAAAATTCCATTTCCTTATTCGCCTAAGGCCACAGTATTGCAAAAATACTCTCGTACCCATAAATGATTCCATATTCCTTTATTAAAGCTGTCATTCGCGCCTAATATCAAACCCCAGCATTATTCCTCTCCCTTGAAGCAAAACATTCTACAGATAAACCATATTATAATACAAATAATAACCTAATCCGATCCTAACTTAAAAGTGAACCAAATAAGTAATTGTGCATACCTACAGATGGATAACTTTTCAGATAACAACAGGCAGTAATTTACTTGCCACGGTTTTACCATTTACCTCCAGTTCATTCTTTCTGCAAATCAATCAAGCCATTGGGAATGCATATGCAAATAGAAGAAAGTGTGAAATTGGATCGTGCACCATCCGTGACATTCAGATAATAGATTTTCCTCCCACGCCATTTTGTTGGACTTCCGAAAATGATCATAAGTAAATAAATCTTTCCAACTGTCGTTCATCAGGCCCCTGATGATAAAAGTCGGCTAAATGAAGACAAATTGCAACCTTTCAGAACGAAAAAACGTTAACGAATAACGGTAAACAAAAGGCTTTAGTTTATTCGAGCTTGATATGGTAATTTCATTATGAATTTAGTAACGGAATTGAATTGAAAATTATAAGTTCATATGTGAGCAATATTTCCCCCTTTCCGGCTTCATTAACTATTAGAAACATAAATATTTTATTCGAAACACGGGAAATATTCGAAGCATTCTGAAATCTTATCTTGTGTTTCTATCGTTTCAGAGATACTACATGTTAGAAAAGAGCAATTAATTATTCGTTTCATTAATTTTACCTCTCTCACTTTATTTAGATATGAAAGAGATATTAAAGTTCGTAATTAAATGGGGAATTTCCTGGATTCCTCTAGTTATGCAATTTGGTATTTCATCATTCGTGCTAGAATTAATTTTGGGTTCTTTTTTCAATTTTATTACGGCTCAACTGATATTTATCCTTGCAATGACTGTTTGATTATATTTGAATTTAAAAATATTTGTAGAAAGATATTTACTTAATATCCCAAGCTATTAGAAAAAAATATTAAAATTAAATTGAAAAAAAATTATTAACAGAAAGTAGCTTTTCGTTTTACCATAAATTGAAATTATTATTAATATAAATGTTGTTAATATCTAGATAATTGCAAACTTTTAATGTTGTAAATATCTAAGTAATTATAAAGTTTGATTGAATGCATTGAATTTTTAAAAATATACTGATGATTCGTTTATTCTAAAAATGGCAATATCTTTAGAACCAACGAATCATATTTGGCGATATATATCTTGGCAATATATCGTCAAATATCGCCATAAACGTATATTTCTAAAATATCTATATTCTGAAAATACCGCCAACTTATTTGTTTTGGTGAGATCTTTGGCTATGTTAACCAAATATTTGGGTAAAGCATATAGAAGAATAGAACGTGATAACTAATAAAAATTAAAATTTCTTGACTGTTATATTTATTTTATAAAAAGAAGTAACAAATTTTTTTAGAGATTCGCGCCTTTCTAGTTGTATGGATAGCTTGCTATTTCCATTTCAAACCTCGAATTTTAATTAAACTTAATTAAATTAACTTAACTAATTAATATTTCTACAGACTTAATTAATTAATTTAATTTTGTACATATATACCGATCGTTGATGGTTCTAAACGAAATACTTAAAATATCGCCACGTTATTTGTTTTGGTGAGATATTTGACGATGATGGCAAAAAATTTGGGTAAAGCATTTAGATGAGTAAAACATAATAACTTAGAACCGCAATAAACTTTAATTGATTTTTATACCTATTTTTCAAAAATCAATAATTCTTTTTTTTCAGAAAATTGGCACCTTTTTTTGTCTTATGTACTGCTTGCATTTGTTATTTAAAAGTTCGAATTTTAATTCAACTCTATTTCTTAAAGTAAATTTAACATTTATTTTGTGAAAGAGGACCATTTTCACTTAAAAAGAAAGTCATTTTGCCTAGCTCGTCTGAACATTAAGTAAAAGTATGTTGTCGAAATTTAAACTATTATTTATGTTCTTATTTATATCATTTAAGTTGGACAGAATTGGACTTAATCCAGAACAAACAGGATAAGATTGGGGTTTTTTAATATATATTTTAAATATTTTCTTTCTATTAGGCTAAAGATCTTTGAATGTTTAATAAAATATTTCAGTATTATAATAAAAAATGAAATATTTATAACATGTCACTAAAAAAAATTGGCAAGAAATATGTTTTCCCTTTAAAGTATTCATGCCATGTGCCAAGTAAGTGCAATCGTCTCTTTCTTAAAAAAGATTGCAAGTATAAAAATTTAAAAAAATACCAAAAACTTCTATCAAAATCCATTAGAGAAAAAAATATTTCCCTTTTACTCATTATCGCAAAAATATGTTGACTGAAGGACTTACATTTTCTGTTGATCTATTACTCTTGTTTACTGAAAGACAATCAGTTATTTTCATAACACCATTCATCAATCACAGCGAATTCACTTGTCAAAGCAAATAACAGCCCTCCGAAGACCTATCTCACATGGTTTCCTGCACTAAACAAAGAATAATAAACAGCGTTTATTTGTTTGTCTTTTGCTTTGTTTGCTAACTGAAGCTGTCGAAAACAAAGGGAAAGAACTGTATAATGATAATTCTTCCTTTTCTTTCTATTATCTTTTGGAACCTTCAGCAAAATTCTTGTTTTATACTTTTATTAATGGTTTATTTAAAAAGGAAAGGAATGAAAAATATTTGCTATTTTCTATTATATAGTATTTATAATTTATAAGATAATAATAAAATTGACATATGAAAAATTATAGAAAGAAAAACGTTTGTTCAATAAAAAGAACTATATCTACTGTAATTATTTTTCAGATTAATTTGAAATAAATTTTTTAAAATGGCTTTTTTCTAAGAACTACTATAAATATTGTATGCTAAAAGAAATAATGTATGTTATTTTCCTACTAATTAAACAAATTTTATCTTTTAAATTTAATCTTAAATTAAATCGTCTCTAAAAATACTATAAAGATTCTTACTGCTATATCTAAACTAAATGTGAAGTATTTAAATGTAATTCAAATTTGTAATCTATTATTCTTAGATGCAGTCACATTTCTTTAAAATACAGAAAATGTTAATGGAATCTGTAATTAGATAAAACAAATACCAGAATGGATAAGTTGTTTGAAAACATAATAAGGTATCACGGAATAAGGAAACTTTCTGTAATTATTACTTTAGCAGAAATTAGAATCTATTATCTCCAAAAAATTACATAATAATACTTAAGTACTTAATTTAAAATTTTTATTCTATCTAGATATATTCATTTAATTACAAAAAATTTTATTAAAAAACACGTAGACAAGAAAAATTTTAAATATTAAAACGAGGGCAAAATTATTTCGTGTATGCTCTTATACTTGATGCTCATAAAAAAAATCCAAGTATATCTATTCAGAAGCATGAAAATTCATCATCTGCAAAAAGCTCTTTAGAAAAATATGATATTAAAAATTTCTTTCCGAGTGTATATCAGAAACTGCTACATTTAGTTTATCAATATTTTTGTATCAAGATAAATATACTTTTCTTCATCGAAAACCTAGTCGTAAGAGGAAAAACGTTTTAAATTGTGTACTTTTAAAATGTTTACAAGAATACTCTTTTTTTTTCCATTGAGAGTTAATGGAGTAAACAAATAATGAAATTTTATAAAGTGTTTCTATTGTATATTTTTTTATATTTCGTTCTTTTATGTTTCTAAACAGTTAAAATGTCCTTTATTTTTTTTCATTTCAATATTCATTATATTTTAACAATAATACATAAAAATGTGAAATATACGTTGTATTCATTCGTAAATATACTAATGTCTACATATTATTAAACACATTGAAATTTATGCTTAATTAGAACTTTACAAATTCTCCCTTAGTTTGGGAGGAATAAACATTGAATGGAAAATTACTTTGTTACAGTATTGATTACTTTAATATTATAATAAAAAAAAAGTAGTACCAATAAAGGTTAAATATTTTTTTGTGAAAATACTCAACCTTTGTGCGATATTTTTACCAGATAAATAATGATATAAAAACTAAATTAAATGTTTGGTGATTTTTTTTAAAGAATGGTGTGAAAATTTGCTTGCTTTTTTAAATATTTATTTCGAACATATTTAATTTTTTAAGTCTTCAGAAAAATATTCTTGTTCAAGAGGTTATTTATTTCGTAAAATCCTTTTGATTCTACTCAAAATCCCTTTCCCGATAAATCGATATGCATTAAACTACCAATCGTATATGATTTTCAACATTATTGCTTTTAAGTATTTTCCACAAATATTGCATTTTTCAAAAACTGCGAGGAACATCTATCAACATAAGTCTTCTGGCTAAGATCCTATTTACATATAGATTCTAAATCAAAATACCATATTTCTAACTGATATCATTTTACAAAAATTGCAGGTGAGAGCATTTGTATCATTTCCCATGAAAAGAACATGCAAATACATCTTATAATTTGATTTAGTATCTCATAATTTGATTTAGTATTTCATAATTTGATATAGTTTCTGCAAGTATATTTCTTAATATTAGTTTATGTACTTTTCTGTCAAAAAAATATGTCGTTAAAATAAACTAAGACTTTGTTCATAAATAGTTATCAATTTATTTCAGTATCTTTTAATTTTTTTTTAGTTTCAACACTATTCCATTAATTTTTATTCCACTACTATTCCATTTAATTGTATCAAAAGCAATATTTGCAATTAAAATATACCATCCATGCTACAGATAATAAAATTTTATTTCCTTTCTCGCTTCAGGACATCGTATTGCAAACAGACACTCGTAACCTTAAATGATTCAATTTTCCTTTACTAAAACTTACATTCTGCCTAATATTAAATCCCAGTATCTATTCGACTCCCTTTACGCAAATCATTCTACATATAAACAATATTATGATGAAGATAATAACCAAATCGAGCCTAATTTAAAAGTGAACCAAATAAGTAGTTGGGCATACCTGCAGATAGATAACTTTCCAGATAACAGGCAGTAATTTATTCGCCATAGTTTTAGCATTTTATCTATAGTTCATCCTCTTTGCAAATCAATCAAGTCATTGGGAATGTATAATGCAAATGGAAGAAAGTGTGAAATTGGATCGTGCACCATGCTTGACGTTCAGATAATAGATTTTCCTCACACGCCATTTTGTTGGACTTCAGAAAATGATCATAAGTAAATAAATCTTTCCAACTCTCGTTCATCAGGCCCTTGATGATAGAAGCCGGCTAAATGAAGACAAATTGCAACCTTTCAGAAGCGGTGAACGAAATGCGTTAGTTTATTCGAGCTTGCTGTGGTAAATTCATTATGGATTTATCAAAGGAATTGAATAGAAGTTGTAAGTTTATATGTGAGCAATATTTTCCCTTTGCTGACTTAATTGAACCATTACAAACATAAATATTTCATTCGAAACACGGGAAATATTCGAAGCATTCTCTGAAACCTTATCTTGTGTTTCTATCGTTTCAGAGATACTACATGTTGGAAAAGAGCAATTAATTTTTAGTTTCATTAATTTTACCTCTGTCACTTTAATATCTTTCATATCTAAATAAAGTTCATAATTAAATGGGGAATTTCCTGGATTCCGCTAGTATTGCAATTTGGTTTTCATTATTCGTGCAAGAATTAATTTTGGGTTCGTTTTTATTTTTGTTATGCTTCGAACTGATATTTATTCCAGCGATTATTATTTGATTATGTTTCGATTTAAAACTATTTACAAGGAGATGAAGTTATTTACTTAATTCCGGAAGTTATTAAAAACAAATGTTGAAATTAAATTGAAAGGAAATTATTAAAAGAAAATAGGTTTACTTCTTACCATTATTTGAAATTAATATCGTTATAAATGGTCTGATTATATTTAAAATCACTTTCCCGATTAATCCATATAGTGTCAATTACCAATCTAATTTATGTAGTTTTCTAACAAACGAATGTGTCATTAAATCAAACTAAGAATTTGTGTCGTAAATAATTATCAACTTATTTCAGTATGTTTCAAAATTATTTTCACCACTATTCTATTCAATAATTTATTTGCATCGAAGCAATATTTACAATTAAAATATACCATTCATACTCCAGAAAATAAAATTCCATTTCCTTTTTCGCCTAAGGCCACAGTATTGCAAAAAGACACTCGTACCCATAAATGATTCCATCTTCCTTTATTAAAGCTTTCATTCGCGCCTAATATCAAACCCCAGCATTATTCCTCTTCCTTGAAGCAAAACATTCTACCGATAAACCATATTATAATACAAATAATAACCTAATCCGATCCTAACTTAAAAGTGAACCAAATAAGTAATTGTGCATACCTACAGATGGATAACTTACCAGATAACAACAGGCAGTAATTTACTTGTCACGGTTTTACCATTTACCTCCAGTTCATTCTCTCTGGAAATCAATCAAGCCATTGGGAATGCATCTGCAAATAGAAGAAAGTGTGAAATTGGATCGTGCACCATCCTTGAAGTTGAGATAATAGATTTTCCTCCCACGCCATTTTGTTGGACTTTCGAAAATGATCATAAGTAAATAAATCTTTCCAACTCTCGTTCATCAGGCCCTTGATGATAGAAGCCGGCTAAATGAAGACAAATTGCAACCTTTCAGAAGCGGTGAACGAAAAGCGTTAGTTTATTCGAGCTTGCTGTGGTAAATTCATTATGAATTTAGTAACGGAATTGAATTGAAAATTGTAAGTTCATATGTGAGCAATATTTCCCCCTTTCCGGCTTCATTGAACGATTAGGAACATAAATATTTCATTCGAAACACGGGAAATATTCGAAGCATTCTGAAATCTTATCTTGTGTTTCTATCGTTTCAGAGATACTACATGTTAGAAAAGAGCAATTAATTATTCGTTTCATTAATTTTATCTCTCTCACTTTATTTAGATATGAAAGAGATATTAAAGTTCGTAATTAAATGGGGAATTTCCTGGATTCCTCTAGTTATGCAATTTGGTATTTCATCATTCGTGCTAGAATTAATTTTGGGTTCGTTTTTCAATTTTATTACGGCTTAACTGATATTTATCCTTGCAATGATTGTTTGATTATGTTTGAATTTAAAAATATTTGTAGAAAGATATTTACTTAATTTCCCAAGTTATTAGAAAAAAATATTAAAATTAAATTGAAAAAAAATTATTAACAGAATGTAGCTTTTCGTTTTACCATAAATTGAAATTAATATTGTTATAAACGTTGTTAATATCTAGGTAATTGCAAACTTTTAATGTTGTAAATATCTAAGTAATTACAAAGTTTTATGAATTTTTATTTATTGTTAAAATTATTAATTTTTTTCCTATCAAAAATGCATTGAATTTGTAAAAATATACTGATGATTCGTTTATTCTAAAAATAGCAATATTTTTAGAACCAACGAATCATATTTGGCGATATATATCTTGGCAATATATCGTCAAATATCGCCATAAACGTATATTTCTAAAATATCTATATCCTGAAAATACGCCAACTTATTTGTTTTGGTGAGATCTTTGGCTATGTTAGCAAAATATTTGGGTAAAGCATATAGAAGAATAGAACGTGATAACTAATAAAAATTAAAATTTCTTGACTGTTATACTTATTTTATAAAAAGAAGTAACCAATTTTTTTAGAGATTCGCGCCTTTCTAGACTTATGGATAGCTTGCGTTTTCCATTTAAAACCTCGAATTTTAATTAAACTTAATTAATTTAACTTAACTAATTAATATTTCTACAGACTTAATTAATTAATTTAATTTTGTAGATATATACCGATCGTTGATTGTTCTAAACGAAATACTTAAAATATCGCCACGTTATTTGTTTTGGTGAGATATTTGACGATGATAGCAAAACATTTGGGTAAAGCATTTAGAAGAGTAAAACATAATAACTTAGAACCGTCAAAAAACTTTAATTGATTTTTATACCTATTTTTCAAAAATCAAATAATAATTTTTTTCAGAAAATTGGCACCTTTTTTTGTCTTATGTATTGCTTGCATTTGTTATTTAAAAGTTCGAATTTTAATTCAACTCTATTTCTTGAAGTAAATTTAATATTTATTTTGTAAAAAAAAGGACCATTTTCACATAAAAAGAAAGTCATTTTGCCTAGCTCGTCTGAACATTAAGTAAAAGTATGTTGTCGAAATTTAAACTATTATTTATGTTCTTATTTATATAATTTAAGTTGGACAGAATTGGACTTAATCCAGAACAAACAGGATAAGATTGGGGTTTTTTTATATATATATTTTAAATATTTCCTTTCTATTAGGCTAAAGATCTCAGAATGATTAATAAAATATTTCAGTATTATAATAAAAAATGAAATACTTATAACATGTCACTAAAAAAAATTGGCAAGAAATATGTTTTCCCTTTAAAGTTTTCATGCCATGTGCAAATAACTACATTCGTCTCTTTCTTAAAAAAGATTGCAAATATAAAAATTTAAAAAAATACCAAAAACTTCTATCAAAATCCATTAGAGAAAAAAATATTTCCCTCTTACTCATTATCGCAAAAATATGTTGACTGAAGGACTTACATTTTCTGTTGATCTATTACTCTTGTTTACTGAAAGACAATCAGTTATTTTCATAACACCATTCATCAATCACAGCGAATTCACTTGTCAAAGGAAATAACAGCCCTCCGAAGACCTATCTAACATGGTTTCCTGCAATAAACAAAGAATAATAAACAGCGTTTATTTTTTTGTATTTCACTTTGTTTGCTAACTGAAGCTGTCGGAAACAAAGGGAAAGAACTGTGTAATGATAATTCTTCATTTTCTTTCTATTATCTTTTGGAACCTTCAGCAAAATTCTTGTTTTATACTTTTATTAAAGGTTTATTTAAAAAGGAAAGGAATGAAAATATTTGCTATTTTCTATTATATAGTATTTATAATTTATAAGGTAATAATAAAATGGACATATGAAAAATTATAGAAAGAAAAACGTTTGTTCAATAAAAAGAACTATATCTACTGTAATTATTTTTCAGATTAATTTGAAATAAATTTTTTTTAAATATCTTTTTTCTAAGAACTGCTATAAATATTGTATGCTAAAAGAAAATAATGTATTTTATTTTCCTACTAATTAAACAAATTTTATCTTTTAAATTTAATCTTAAATTAAATCGTCTCTAAAAATACTATAAAGATTCTTACTGCTATATCTAAACAAAATGTGAATGAAATGTGAACAAAATGTTCAAAATGTAATTCAAATTTGTAATCTATTATTCTTAGATGCACTCACATTTCTTTGAAATACAGAAAATGTTAATGGAATCTGTAATTAGATAAAACAAATACCAGAATGGATAAGTTGTTTGAAAATTATTAACATAATAAGGTATCATGGAATAAGGAAACCTTCTGTAATTATTACTTTAGCAGAAATTAGAATCTATTATCTCCAAAAAATTACATAATAATAGTTAAATACTTAATTTAAAATTTTTATTCTATCTAGATATAATCATTTAATTACAAAAAATTTTATTAAAAAACACGTAGACAAAAAAAAATTTTAATATTAAAACTAGGGCAAAATTATTTCGTGTATGCTCTTATACTTGATGCTCATAAAAAAAATCCAAGTATATCTATTCAGAAGCATAAAAATACATCACCTGCAAAAAGCTCTTAAGAAAAATATGATATTAAAAATTTCTTTCCGAGTGTATATCAGAAACTGCTACATTTTGTTTATCAATATTTTTGTATCAAGATAAATATACTTTTCTTCATCGAAAACCTAGTCGTAAGAGGAAAAACGTTTTAAATTGTGTACTTTTAAAATGTTTACAAGAATACTCTTTTTTTTCCATTGAGAGTTAATGGAGTAAACAAATAATGAAATTTTATAAAGTGTTTCTATTGTATATTTTTTTTATATTTCGTTCTTTTATGTTTTTAAACAGTTAAAATTTCCTTTATTTTTTTTTCATTTCAATATTCACTATATTTTAACAATAATACATAAATTGAGAAATATACGATGTATTAATTCGTAAATATACTAATATCTACATATTATTAAACACCCTGAAATTTATTTTTATTATGAACTTTACAAATTCACCCTGAGTTTGTGAGGAATAAACATTGAATGGAAAATTACTTTGTTACAGTATTGATTACTTTAATATTATAATAAAAAAAAAGTAGTACCAATAAAGGTTAAATATTTTTTTGTGAAAATACTCAACCTTTGTGCGATATTTTTTCCAGATAAATAATGGCATAAAAACTAAATTAAATGTTTGGTGATTTTTTTTAAAGAATGGTGTGAAAATTTGCTTGCTTTTTTAAATATTCATTTCGAACATTTTTAATTTTTTAAGTCTTCAGAAAAATATTCTTTTTCAAGAGGTTATTTATTTCGTAAAATCCTTCTGATTGTACTCAAAATCACATCCCCGATCAATCGATATGCATTAAACTACCCATCTAATATGATTTTCAACATTATTGCCTTTAAGTATTTTCCACAAACATCGCATTTTTCAAAAACTGCGAGGAAAATCTATCAACATAAGTCTTCTGGCTAAGATCCTATTTACATATAGATTCTAAATTAAAATACCATCTTTCTAACTGATATCATTTTATAAAAATTGCAAGGAAAGCATTTGTATCATTTCCCATGAAAAGAACATGCAAATACATCTTATAATTTGATTTAGTATCTCATAATTTGATTTAGTATTTCATAATTTGATATAGTTTCTGCAAGTATATTTCATAATATTAGTTTATTTACTTTTCTGTCAAAAAAATATGTCGTTAAAATAAACTAAGACTTTGTTCATAAATAGTTATTAATTTATTTCAGTATCTTTTAATTTTTTTTTATTTTCACCACTATTCCATTAATTTTTATTCCACTACTATTCCATTTATTTGTATCAAAAGCAATATTTCCAATTAAAATATACCATACATGCTACAGATAATAAAATTTTATTTCCTTTCTCGATTCAGGACATCGTATTGCAAACAGACACTCGTAACCTTAAATGATTCAATTTTTCTTTATTAAAACTTACGTTCTGCCTAATATTAAATACCAGCATTGATTCCACTCCCTTTAAGCAAATCATTCTACATATAAACGATATTATGATGAAGATAATAACCTAAACCGAGCCTAACTTCAAATTGAACCAAATAAGTAATTGGGCATACCTGCAGATAGCTAACTTTCCAGATAACAGGCAGTAATTTATTCGCCACAGTTTTAGCATTTTATCTATAGTTCATCCTCTTTGCAAATCAATCAAGTCATTGGGAATGTATAATGCAAATGGAAGAAAGTGTGAAATTGGATCGTGCACCATCCTTGACGTTCAGATAATAGATTTTCCTCCCACGCCATTTTGTTGGATTTCGAAAATGATCATAAGTAAATAAATCTTTCCAGCTCTCGTTCATCAGCCCTTGATGATAGAAGTCGACTAAATGAAGACAAATTGCAACCTTTCAGAAGCGGTGAACGACATGCGTTAGTTTATCCGAGCTTGCTGTGGTAAATTCATTATGGATTCACCAAAGGAATTGAATAGAAGTTGTAAGTTTATATGTGAGCAATATTTCCCCTTTGCTGACTTCATTGCACCATTAGAAACATAAATATTTCATTCGAAACCGGGAAATATTCGAAGCATTCTCTGAAACCGTATCTTATGTTTCTATCGTTTCAGAGATATTACATGTTGGAGAAGGGCAATTAATTTTTCATTTCATTATTTTTACGTCTCTCACTTTATTTAGATATGGAAGAGATATTAAAGTTCATAATTAAATGGGGAATTTACTGGGGATTCCTCTGGTTATGCAATTTGGTATTTCATTATTCGTGCCAGAATTAATTTTGGACTGGTTTTCTATTTTTGTTTTGGCTCAACTGATATTTATCCTAGCGATGATTATTTGATTATGATTGAATTTAAAAATATTTGTAGAGATATAAAGTTATTTACTTAATTTCCGAAGTTATTAAAAATAAATGTTAAAATTAAATTGAACGAAAATTATTAAAAGAAAATTGCTTTACATCTTACTGTAAATTGATATTAATATTGATATAAATGTTGTTAATATAAAAATAATTGCTAAGTTTTATTGTTGTAAATATCTAATTAATAGCAAAGTTTAAAAATTTTTTTATTTATTGTTAAAATTGTTAATTTTTTAAATTTTCTATCAAAAATGCATTTAATTTATAGAAATATACTGATGATTCGTTTGTTGTAAAAACATTGCCAAGGTATATATCTTAAAATATCGCCATATATATTTTTAAAATATCTATATTCTGAAAATAACTCCAAGTTATTTGTTTTGGTGAGATATTTGTTGATGTTAGCAAATATTGGGTAAAGCATTTAGAAGAGTAGAACATGGTAACTAATAAAAATCATTTATAGTTTTTTGACTGTTCTACTGATTTTAAAAAAATACGTAATCAATTTTTTTTTTTTAAAGATGCGCACCTTTTTTTGTCATATTCATTGCTTGCATTTGTCATTCAAAAATTTTAATTTTAATTCAACTAAATTAATTTAACTTAATTAATTAATATTCTACAAACATAATAAATTAATTTAATTTTGTAGAAATATACTGATAGTAGTTTATTCTAAACAAAATACTGCAAATATCGCCAAGTTATTTGTTTTAGTGATATATTTGGCGATGTTGGCAAAAACATTTGGGTAAAGCATTTAAAAGAGTAGAGCATGATGACTACTCAAAATCAATTAAAGTTTCTTGACAGTTCATTTTTTTTTAAAAAAAGCAGCAATAATTTTTTTTTAGAGATTCGCACCTTTTTTGTCGTATGTATTGCTTGCATTTGTTATTTAAAACATCGAATTTTAATTCAACTCTATTTTTTAAAGTAAATTTAGCATATATTTTCTTAAAAAAAGATCCGTTTCCATATGAAAATAAAATCATTTTGCCTA
Source organism: Caerostris darwini (assembly GCA_021605075.1). Taxonomy (NCBI): domain Eukaryota; kingdom Metazoa; phylum Arthropoda; class Arachnida; order Araneae; family Araneidae; genus Caerostris; species Caerostris darwini. The sequence goes on from BPLQ01008122.1 coordinate 333,771, forward strand.
GCTCTCTTAACATTAACTAAAAGTATGTTATCCCAAACATAAACTATTATTCATTTTCTTATTTATATCATTTAAGTTGGACTTGCAGTTGGCCTTAATCCAGAACAAACAGCATAAGACTGGTTTTTTTTCCTATATTTTAAATATTTCCTTTACTTTAACAGACTAAAGATCTTTGAACGATTAATAAAATATTTCAGTATTATAATAAAAAAATGAATTATTTATAGCATGCCACTAAAAAAAAAAGTTGGCAAGAAATATGTTTTTCCTTTAAAGTATTCATGCCATGTGCCAAGGATGTACGTTTGCTTTTCCGAAAATGAAACTAAAAAAAAAAAAAAAAAAAAAATTGCAAATACAAATTTAAAAAATAAAATATCAAAAACTTCCATCAAAATCCATTAGAGAAAAAATATTTCCCTTTTACTTATTATCGCAGAAATATGTTGACTGAAGGACTTACATTTTCTGTTGATCTATTACTCTTGTTTACTGAAAGACAATCAGTTATTTTCATAACACCATTCATCAATCACAGCGAATTCACTTGTCAAAGCAAATAACAGCCCTCCGAAAACTTATCTAACATGGTTTCCTGCAATAAACAAAGAATAATAAACAGCGTTTATTTGTTTGTCTTTTGCTTTGTTCGCTAACTGAAGCTGTCGAACACAAAGGGAAAGAACTGTGTAATGATATTTCTTCATTTTCTTTCTATTATCTTTCGGAACCTTCAGAAAAATTCCTGTTTTAACTTTTATTAATGCTTTATTTCAAAGGGTAAGGAATTTTGGGAGACTTGCTATGTTCTATTATATAGTATTTATGATATATAAGATAATAATAAAATTGGCATATGAAATATTATAGAAAGAAAAACCTTTGTTCAATAAAAAAGAACTATATCTACTATAATTATTTTTCAGATTCATTTGAAATAAATTTTTTAAAATGACTTCTTTCTAAGAACTACTATGAATATTGCATGCTAAAAGAAAATAATGTATTTTATTTTCCTACTAATTAAACAAATTATATCTTTTAAGTTTACTGTTAAATTAAATCGTCTCTAAAAATACTATAGAGATTCTTACTACTATATCTAAACTAAATGTGAAGTATTTAAATGTAATTCAGATTTGTAATCTATTATTCTTAGATGCACTCAAATTTCTTTAAAATACAGACAATTTTAATGGAATCTGTAATTAAATAAAACATATACCAGAATTGATAAGTTGTTTGAAAATTAATAACATAGTAAGGTATCATGGAATAAGGAAACCTTCTGTAATTATTACTTTAGCGGAAATTATAATCTATTATCTCCAAAAAATTACATAATAATACTTAAGTACTTAATTTAAAATTTTTATTCTAACTAGATATAATCTTTTAATTACAAAAAATTTTATTAAAAAACACGTAGACAAAAAAAATTTTAAATATTAAAACTAGGGCAAAATTATTTCGTGTATGCTCTTATACTTGATGTTCATAAAGAAATCCAAGTACATCTATTCAGAAGCATGAAAATACATCACCTGCAAAAAGCTCTTAAGAAAATATGATATTAAAAATTTCTTTCCGAGTGTATATCAGAAACTGCTACATTTAGTTTATCAATATTTTTGTATCAAGATAAATATACTTTTCTCAATCGAAAACCTAGTCGTAAGAGGAAAAACGTTTTATATTGTGTACTTTTAAAATGTTTACAAAATACTCTTTTTTTTCCATTGAGAGTTAATGGAGTAAACAAATAATGAAATTTTATAAAGTGTTTTTATTGTATAATTTTTTTATATTTCGGCCTTTTTTTTTAAACGGTTAAAAATTCCTTTATTTTTTTCATTTTAATATTCACCATATTTTAATAATAACACATAAGAAATGAGAAATATACAATGTACTCATTCGTAAATATACTAATGTCTACATATTATTAAAAACATTGAAATTTATGCTTAATTAGAACTTTACATATTCTCCCTTAGTTTGTGAGGAATAAACAAGGAATGCAAAATTACTTTGTTATAGTATTGATTACTTTAATATTATAATAAAAAAAAAGTAGTAAAAAGTAAAAGTAGTAAAAAAAGTAGTGTGCGATATTTTTACCAGCTAAATAATGATATAAAAACTAAATTAAATGTTTAGTGTTTTTTTTTAAAGAATGGTGTAAAAATTTGCTTGCTTTTTTAAATATTCATTTCGAACATTTTTAATTTTTTAAATCTTCAGAAAAATATCCTTGTTCAAGAGGTTATTTATTCCGTAAAATCCTTCTGATTGTACTCAAAATCACTTTCCCGATAAATCGATATGCATTAAACTAAACTATCTTATATGATTTTCAACATTATTGCTTTTAAGTATTTTTAACAAATATCGCATTTCTCAAAAACTGCGAGGAAAATCTATCAATATAAGTCTTCTGGCTAAGATCATATTTACATATAGATTCTAAATTAAAATACCATCGTTCTAACTGATATCATTTTATAAAAATTGCAAGTGAAGCATTTGTATCATTTCCCATGAAAGGAACATGCAAATACCTCTTATAACTTGATTTAGTATTCAATAATTTGATATAGTTTCAGCAAGTTTATTTCATAATATTAGTTTATGTAGTTTTCTGTAAAAAAAATATGTCGTTAAAACAAACTAAGACTTTGTTCATAAATAGTTATCAATTTATTTCAGTATCTTTTAATTTGTTTTATTTTTATTCCCCTACTATTCCATTTATTTGTATCAAAAGCATTATTTACAATTAAAATATACCATCCATGCTGCAGATAATAAAATTTTATTTCCTTTCTCGCTTCAGGACATCGTATTGCAAACAGACACTCGTAACCTTAAATGATTCAATTTTCCTTTATTAAAACTTACGTTCTGCCTAATATTAAATCCCAGCATCTATTCCACTCCCTTTACGCAAATCATTCTACATATAAACAATATTATGATGAAGATAATAACCCAAACCGAGCCTAACTTAAAAGTGAACCAAATAAGTAATTGGGCATACCTGCAGATAGATAACTTTCTAGATAACAGCCAGTAATTTATTCGCCACAATTTTAGCATTTTATCTATAGTACATCCTCTTTGCAAATCAATCAAGTCATTGGGAATGTATAATGCAAATGGAAGAAAGTGTGAAATTGGATCGTGCACCATCCTTGACGTTCAGATAATAGATTTTCCTCCCACGCCATTTTGTTGGACTTCAGAAAATGATAATAATAAATAAATCTTTCCAACTCTCGTTCATCAGGCCCTTGATGGTAGAAGCCGGCTAAATGAAGACAAATTGCAACCTTTCAGAAGCGGTGAACGAAATGCGTTAGTTTATTCGAGCTTGCTGTGGTAAATTCATTATGGATTTACCAACGGAATTGAATAGAAGTTGTAAGCTTATATGTGGGCAATATTTCCACTTTTCCGACTTTATTGAACGATTAGAAACATAATTATTTCATTCGAAACACAGGAAATATTCGAAACATTCCCTAAAACTTTATCTTGTGTTTCTATCGTTACACAGATACTACATGTTGGAAAAGGGCAATTAATTTTTCGTTTTATTAATTTTACCTCTCTCACTTTATTTAGATATGAAAGAGATATTAAAGTTCATAATTGAATGGGGAATTTCCTGGATTCCTCTATTTGTGCAATTTGGTATTTCATTATTCGTGCCGGAATTAATTTTGTTATGGCTCGACTGATATTTATTCCACCGATGTTTGTTTGATTATGTTTGAATTTAAAAATATTTATATAGAGATATAGTTATTTACTTAATTTCAGAAGTTATTAGAAATAAATGTTAAAATTAAATCGAACAAAAATTATTAAAAGCAGACAGCTTTACTTCTTACCATCAATTGAAATTAATATTGTTATAAATGTTGTTGATATCTAAGTAATTGCAAAGTGTTAATAATTTTTATTTATTGTTAAAACTGTTAATTTTTTTGCCTATCAAAAATGCATTGAATTTGTAAAAATATATTGATGATTCGTTTGTTCTAAAAATAGCAATATTTTTAGAACAAATGTATTATATTTGGCGATAAATATCTTGGCAATATCTCGCCAAATTTATTTCTAAAATATCTATATTGCGAAAATATCGCCAAGCTATTTGTTTTTGATGAAATATTTGGCGATGCTAGCAAAAATTTTGGGTAAATCATGTAGAAGAGTAGAACGGGATAACTAATAAAAACCAATTAAACTTTTTTTCGGCGGTTCTACTTATTTATAAAAAGCAGTAATTATTTTTTTTAGGGATTCGTACACTTCTTGTCAAGTGTATTGCTCGCATTTGTCACGCAAAACTTCGAATTTCAATTCAATTTAAATTAATTAAGTTAACTAATTAATATTTCTACAAACCTAATAAATTAATTTAATTTTGTAGAAATATACTGACAGTAGTTTGTTCTAAACGAAATACTGCAAATATCGCCAAGTTATTTGTTCTAATGATATATTTGGCGATGTTGGCAAAAAAAATTTGGGTAAAGCATTTAGAACAGTAGACCATGATAACTATTTAAAATCAATTAAAGTTTCTTGATAGTTCTACTTATTTTATAAAAAAACATCAATCAATTATTTTTAGAGAATCGCACCTTTTTTGTCGTATGTATTGCTTGCATTTGTTATTTAAAACATCAAATTTTAATTCAACTCTAATGTCTTCAAGTACATTTAGCATTTATTTTCTTAAAAAAGGATCCGTTTTCATATCAAAATAAAATCATTTTGCCTAGCTCAACTTAACATTAAATAAATGTATGTTATCCCAACATAAACTATTATTCATTTTCTTATTTATATCATTTAAGTTGGACTTGGAGTTGGCCTTAATCCAGAACAAACAGGATAAGACTGGTTTTTTTTCTGTATTTTAAATATTTCTTTTACTTTATTAGACTAACGATCTTTGAACGATTAATAAAATATTTCAGTATTATAATAAAAAAATGAATTATTTATAACATGCCACTAAAAAAAATAAGTTGGCACGAAATATGTTTTTCCTTTAAAGTATTCATGCCATGTGCCAAGTATGTACATTTACTTTTCCAAAAATGAAGAAAAAAAATTGCAAATACAAATTTAAAAAATATATATTAAAAACTTCTATCAAAATCCATTACAGAAAAAATATTTCCCTTTTACTTTGTATCGCAGAAATATGTTGACTGAAGGACCTACATTTTCTCTTGATCTATTACTCTTGTTTACTGAAAGACAATCAGTTATTTTCATAACACCATTCATCAATCACAGCGAATTCACTTGTCAAAGCAAATAACAGCCCTCCGAAGACTTATCTAACATGGTTTCCTGCAATAAACAAAGAATAATAAACAGCGTTTATTTGTTTGTCTTTTACTTTGTTCCCTAACTGAAGCTGTCGAAAACAAAGGGAAAGAGCTGTGTAATGATAATTCTCCATTTTCTTTTTATTATATTTTGGAACCGTCTGCAAAATTTTTGATTTATACTTTTATTAATGCTTTATTTAAAAAGGATGAGGAATTTTGGGAGACTTGCTATGTTCTATTATATAGTATTTATGATTTATAAGCTAATAATAAAATTGGCATACGAAAAATTATAGAATGAAAAACGTTTGTTCAATAGACAGAACTATATCTAGTATAATTAATTTTCCAGATGAATTTGAAATAAATTTTTTAAAGTGCTTTTTTTCTATGAACTACTATAAATATTTTATGCTAAAAGAAAATAATTTATTTTATTTTCCTACTTGAGAAATCTTATCTTTGCAATTTAATCCCAAATTAATAGTCTCTAAAAATACTACTGTGCCCAAAAAGTAAGACCAATTATTTTTTTTCAAAAATTATTTTTTATTCTTCCAAATTTATTTCATCATCTTCAAAGTAATCCCCTTTGCACACAATGCACTTATGCCCACTTTTTTCTTCAATCGTCAATTGCATGCTAAAAATTCATCGGCAGGGATGGCCTTAAAAGCACCGCGGCGATTTGCGTTGAATCACTTCAATCGACTCAAAACGGTGTCCCCGGAGTGATCTTTTGAGTTTAGTGAATAACCAGTAGTCGCACGATGTGAATACGGTGGCTGTGGAATGATATGAGTTTCATTGTTGGCGAAAACGTCACGAATAATCAATGCAGTGTGAGTTGGCGCATACCAATAGGGATGTGACGCGTTTGGAGCCCACAATTGAATTGACCGTTTATTTTGAAATTCCAGCATCAACAGCAAGGTTTCTAATTGTAAATCGACGGTTTGCAACCACCAAATCTTTAAATTTTTGGACGTTAGGTTGATGGTCGACCAGAGGACTCTTTGTCTTCAGCGCATTCTCTGCCTTCTTTGAACTGTTTATACCACTTATAAACATTTCTTTTCTGATATAGGAATGATCACCGAATGCCTAAATTAATTTACATATTTCAAAAATCGCCAGAATCAATTGTAGCGTCTCACAAAGCCGAGCGTAACTTAAATACTAATGAATATTTTGACGTCAAATTTCATAAAGATGTCAAGGACACTACCAGCAACCTATAAAAGGAAAAAAACAAAAATTCCAAAAAACCCCGGGAAATTTAAATTGCAAATTCGCCTTACTTTTTGAACACAGTAGTATATCCATTTTTACCACTATATCTAAATTAAATGTGAAGTATTTATATGTAACTCAAATTTGTAATCTATTATTCTTAGATGCACTCCCGTTTCTTTAAAATACAGAAAAGTTCAATGGAATCTGTAATTAGATAAAACAAATACCGGAATGGATACGATGATAAAAATTAATAAAACAATAAGGTATCATGGAATAAGAAAACCTTCTGTAATTATTACTTTTGCAGTTATTAAAATCTAGCATGAGGGAAAAAAAACATAAGAATACTTAAGTACCCAATTTAAAATTTTTATTATATCCAGCTAGAATAATTTAATTCAAAAATTTTTATATTAAAAAAACACACAGACAAATAAAATATAACTATTAAAACTATGGCAAAATTATTTCGTGATGCTCTTATACTTGATGTTCATAAAAAATCCAAGTATATATATATATATATATATTCAGAAGCATGAAATTACATCAACTGCAAAAAATCTCTTAAGAAAAACATCATCTTAAAAATATCTTTCTGAGTGTATATCAGAAACTGCTATATTTAGTTTATCAATTTTTCTGTATCAAGATAAATATACTTTTCTTAATCGAAAACTTGTGTGTAAGAGGAAAAACGTTTTATTTTGTGTACTTTTAAAATGTTTACAATAGATTGGGAGGAATAAACAATAATACCTTAGATTGGGAGGAATAAACAATGAATGGAAAATTACTTTATAATATTAAAGATAATTTTTAATATTATCAAATAATATATAATTTCTTAATATTATCAGTATAATTTATCAATATTACTTTATAATAGTGATGATATTTTTCTAAATAAATAATAATATAAAAAACTAATTTACATGTTTGAAGATTTTTTTAAGATTGGTGCGAAAAAATGCTTGTCTTTTTAAGTATTCATTTCCAATAATATTAATTTTTGAAACCCTAAGAATAATATTCTTGTTCAAGAGGTTATTTATCCTATAAATACATTCTGATTATACAGAAAATCACTTTCCCAATAAATCGATATGGAGTAAATTACCAATCTAATATTATTTCCAGCATTAATGCCTCTAAGAATTTTCTTAAATATCGCATTTTAAATTTTACAAAGACCAAAATGGAGTGGAAGGAAATCTATCGGCAGGCGTCTAGATGGTTAAGATCCAATTTCCTGCTTTCTTGTATTTGCGTATAGATTCCAAATTGAAATACCAACTTTCCAACTAATTTCATTTTATAAAAATTGCAAATGAAAGCATTTGTAACCTTTCCTATAAAAAGAACATGCAAATATATCTCATAATTTGATTTAGTATCTCTTAATTTGATATAGTTTGAGCAAGTACATCTTGAGATATTATATATTTTTCTATATACATATTTGATCTATATATATGTACATTTCTCACAAACGATTATGTGCCTAACAATTAATTTGTAAATAATTATCAATTTATTTCATTATTTTTAAAAGTTATTTTCACCTTTATTCCCTTTATTCCATTCAATCATTAATTCCATCAAAAGGCAATATTCACAATTAAAATGTATCATCCACGCTGCAGATTAAAAACTTCCATTGTCCTTCTCTCCGTTTAGCTTATATAGTTTTCTGACAAAAGAATGTGTTATTAAAACAAACAAAGACTTTTTAACGTAAATAATTATCAACTTATTTCAGTAGGTTTTAAAGTTGCTTATTTTTATCACTATACCGTTCAATCATTTATTCGCAACAAAAGACAATATTTCCATTTAAAATATACCATTCATGCTGCAGATATCAAAATTTCATTTCCTTTCTCGCCTCAGGGCATAGTATTACAAACAGACACCAGTAACAGTAAATTATTTCATGTCCCTTTATTAAAACTTTCATTGCTCCTAATATCAATCGCCAGCATTGATTCCACTCCCTTCAAGAAAAACATTCCACAGATAAACCATATTATAATACAGATAATAACCTAATCCGAGCTTAACTTAAAAGTGAACCACATAAGTAGTTGGGCATATCTACAGATGGATAACTTTCCAGATAACAACAGGCAGTAATTTACTTGCCACGGTTATACCATTTACCTCCAGTTCATCCTCTTTGCAAATCAATCAAGCCATTGGGAATGTATAAGCAAATAGAAGAAAGTGTGAAATTGGATCGTGCACTATCCTTGACATTCAGGTAATAGATTTTCCTCACACGCCATTTTGTTGGACTTTCGAAAATGATAATAAGTAAATAAATCTTTCCAACTCTCGTTCATCAGGCCCTTGATGATAGAAGCCGGCTAAATGAAGACAAATTGCAACCTTTCAGGAGCGGTCAACGAAATGCGTTAGTTTATTCGAGCTTGCTGTGGTAAATTCACTATGAATTTTGCAACGGAATTGAATAGAAAGTTGTAAGTTCATATGTGAGCAATATTTCCCCTTTTCTGACTTCATTGAACGATTAGAAACATAAATGTTTCATTTGAAACACGGAAAATATTCGAAGCATTCTCTGAAACCTTATCTTGTGTTTCTATCGTTCCAGAGGTACTACATGTTGGAAAAGGGCAATTAATTTTTCGTTTCATTAATTTTACCTCTCTCACTTTATTTAGATATGGAAGAGATATTAAAGTTCGTAATTAAACCTGGAATTTCCTGGATTTCTCTAGTTATGCAATTTGGTATTTCATTATTCGTGCCGGAATTAATGTCGGGTTCGTTTTGGTTTTTGTTACGGATCAACTGATATTTATCCCAGCTATGATTATTTGATTATGTTTGAATTTAAAAATTTATAGAGAGATAATGATATTTACTTAATTTCCGAAATTATTAAAAACAAATGCTAAAATTAAATTGAACGAAAATTATTAATAGAAAATAGCTTTACTTCTTACCATAAATTAAAATTAATATTGCTTTAAATGTCGTTAATATCTAAGTAATTGCAAAGTTTTAATGTTTTAATATACAAGTAATTGCAAAATTTTAATTTTTGAAATATCGAAGTAATTGCAAAGTTTTAAGAATCCTCATTTATTGTTAAAATTGTTAATTTCTTTTAATTTTCTGTCACAAATGCATTGAATTTGTAAAATTATACTGATGATTCGTTTGTTCTAAAAATATTGCCAAGATATATGCCAAATATGTCGCCAAATATCGCCATATATATTACTAAAATATCTATATGCTGCAAATATCGCCAAGTTATTTGAGATATTAGGCAATATTGGCAAAAATATTTGCGTAAAGCATTTAGAAAAGTAGAGCGTGATAATTAATAAAAACCAATTAAAGTTCCTTGACAGTTTTATTTATTTTATAAAAAGCAGTAATAATTTTTTTTTTCAGAGTTTCGCATTTTTTTTGTCGTGTGTTTTGCTTGCATTTGTTATTTAAAACTTCGAATTTTAATTCAACTCTATTTCTTAAAGTAAATTTAGCATTTATTTTGCTAAAAAAGAACCCTTTTCTCATAAAAAGAAAATTATTTTGTCTAGCTCGTTTTAATATTAAGTAAAAGTATATTATCCAACTTTAAACTATTAGTTATTTTCTTGTCTACTATATGATTTAAGTTGGACTTAATTCAGAACAAACAGGATAAGATTGGTTTTTTCTATATTTTAAATATTTCCTTTACTTTATTAGACTAAAGATCTTTGAACGATTAATAAAATATTTCAGTATTATAATAAAATATGAAATATTTATAACATGCAACTAAAAAAAATACACAAGTTTGCAAGAAATATATTTTCTCTTTAAAGTATTCATGCTATGTGCCAAGTATGTACATTTCGCCTTTTCCAAAAAGGAAAAAAAAGAAAGTCGCATATACTAAAATTTAACAAATAAAATACTAAAAATTTCTATCAAAATCCATTAGAGAAAATATTTTTCCTTTTACTTATTATCACAGAAATATGTTGACTGAAGGACTTACATTTTCTGTTGATCTATTACTCTTGTTTACTGAAAGACAATCAGTTATTTTCATAACACCATTCATCAATCACAGCGAATTCACTTGTCAAAGCAAATAACAGCCCTCCGAAGAATTATCTAACATGGTTTCCTGCAATAAACAAAGAATAATAAACAGCGTTTATTTGTTTGTCTTTTGCTTTGTTTGGTAACTGAAGCTGTCGAAAACAAAGGAAAAGAACTGTGTAATGACAATTCTTCATTTTCTTTTTATTGTCTTTTGGATCCTTCAGCAAAATTCTTGTTTTATACTTTTATTAATGCTTTATTTAAAAAGAAAAGGAAAGAAATGGTATATTCTATTATATATAGTATTTATGATTTATAAGATAATAAATGTATATGAAAATTTATAAAGAGAAAAACGTTTGTTCAATAGAAAGTATTTCTGCTATAATTATTTTTTCAGATTAATTTGAAATAGATTTTTCAAAACGGTACTTTTTTTTTATAAACAACTGTATATATATGTATATATAGCTGTACATATAACTGTATATTTTATAAATAACTGTATATGCTAAAAAAATAGTTTACTTTAATTTTTCTTCTTGTAAGACAAATTTAATGTTAATGTAAATTTAGTAATTTGTATTGTAATAATTTTAATTTAGTAATTTTTAATATGTTTTAGTTTTGTAATCTATGTAAATTGTTGTATAACCTGTAAATTTAGTTAAGATGAATAGTATGGTTTCAACGAGATTAAATATTTTTAAAGAGTTCTTTCTTTTACTATTTGTAGAATTTGATTATAAATTAATCTGCAAAAAAGATATTAAATTAGAGAGGGTTGATGAGATTAGGAGTTACTATTCAATTCAATTGATGGCTTCAATAAGATAATTTATTATTTTCCACAATCATAATTTTGTGATTGTTAGAAAAATATTTTGCTTTTGATTTTATTTAGTGCATGTTTTCTGATTGTAATCATTTTAATACACACTGAAATAAAAACAGTCTCACAAACTTTCTTTTATTCTTATATTAATATAAAATATAATAGCTGTACTTATTATATAAGAAATATTTGCAATCAATTATAAATTTTCATTAGGTATGTGTTATGGTTTTAGTGTGTCAATTTTTATTAGTTTTCATTAGTTATTATTTAATTATAAAATTTCAAGTTATTATATATTTCAACAAGTTATAAAATATTTTGCAACTTATAAAATGAAATTAATAATCTGAATAATGTAAAAATGAAATTACCCTTTTAGAAAAAAAAAAAAAAAAAAAAAATTCCGCGTTAAATTTCCAAAAGGTAGATAGCCAACCCAATGATTAAATATGCTTTCATACATCAGATAGTATACAGTAAACTGGAAAGTTAATTTTTAATAAATTAAATTTAAATTTTAAAAATCAAAAAAACTATGCGTCGGCCGGGAGTCGAACCCGGGTCAACTGCTTGGAAGGCAGCTATGCTAACCGTTATACCACCGACGCTTGTTTTATATGTAGAGGTGTAGTTTCTTAACTTAAATACAACTAGGAGTTACGTTTTTTTATATATTTAAAAGATAAGAAGATTAACTATTTTTTTGTATTTTTATGATAGTTATTAAAATAATATGTTCAAAAATCGTATGATAATATTGCATAATTCTTCTTTACCAATATTAAATCAACTATAAATTAAGTTAAGAAGAATGGTATAGTTTCAACAGGATTGAATATCTTTAAAGAGTTATTCCTTTATTATTTATAGAATTTGATTATAAATTAATCGCCAAAAAATATCTTAAATTAGATATGGTTGAAATTGGAGGTTATTTTCAAAAATGAGATTAAATTTTTAAAAATGGAAATTTAAAAAAAAAAAATTATTAAATTTGTATGTTAAATTATTAAAAATATTAATACATTAATTTTTAAATAAATTAAATTTAAATATTAAAAATGTAAAATACTGCGTCGGCCGGGAGTCGAACCCGGGTCAACTGCTTGGAAGGCAGCTATGCTAACCGTTATACCACCGACGCTTGTAATACTAGTTGAAGTGGAGTTTCTCAAGTTAAATACAACTAGGTCATTAACCTAAATATAGTATTTGCACAGCACGTGATGACACGGAAATGATTTCAAGTTGTCAGAGAGGTTGCTCTAAGCGATCAGGTCATATCAAAGGTTATTACTCGAAAGACGAATAATTTTCTTTATTTGTAAATATTTGTATGACTTTTTTTAATATGGGTGTTTAGGTTTTTTTATGGGTTTTAGGTTTCATTTGCTTGGCTGCGCTTGTGTATTTCGGAAATAATACACTATTCGTAGTAAAACATGTAAAACAAAAATAAATAAAAGGTTAATAAAGCTATATTAATTTTCCTTACAGAGCTATCGGGACAAGAATAAATTGACTTTAATTATGTTGTAACAAATGGCTTTATTAGAAATCAAAGCATTACAAAAGGATCCATACACAAAGAAGGAACAAGTAGAAAAAAGCAAACATATAGCAAGACAGTAATCGTCAATAAGTTGGTCTCACACGCCACAAAATGTCAAAGGGGGAGAGAGTAAATAAAGGAGATAGACATTTTATTTTAGCCCATGAAGCCCTTGGCCTTCCAATGTAACTGCAAGGCTTCTCCTTGGCGCTGAGTCTCTCTGATCAGTTCTGGAAATTTCAAAAGATGTTCTGAATTCATTTCCAGCTCTACATATTGCTCAAGTGTTCGAGGCGAGGACACCATCCTGTTAAGGTATTCCGCAAGACAATCGTGCCCGGTTCTTAATCGAAAGTTGGCAACTGCCTCTTTACGTGGTCTAGTGTTTGGTAAAGATTTTCCAGCCGTCATGCATATTGTGCCATTTTTTGCCTTCAGATTTAGTTATGAGATTCAGTTTCTTAAAAATTTCTCTATGAATAAATTTAATTATGATTCATGCAAACAGAATGTTAATGGTATTTCATATTTTGCAGATACATGTACTGGACAGACTGGGGCAATATACCTCGCATAGAAAGATCGGAGATGGACGGTGGAAACAGGATTACTATTATTTCAGATACCCTTGGCTGGCCAAATGGTCTGACTATAGACAAAGAAAATGCACAACTGGTATGGGCCGATGCAAGGAGACATGTAAGCCAGAAATTTTTAATCGGCCAGTTTTGTTAAAATTAGAAATGAATTTTTATTTTAAGAATTAATTAAATGATTATTTATGATACATTAATAAATGGTGTACAATTAAATTGCAAATTTAGTTATTATGTTTTTCTTTCTGAGATAACATTATTTAAGTAAAGCGATGATTTTTAATCAGTCTGCAATGGCAGAATTACATATACTAAAATATAAAACTTTAAAAAGGAAATAGGATTCTGGTGCTGGTGTTTGTGTTTTTGGTGTAATTGTTTTTATTAAATAATCAAACTCTATTATATCTCTTAAATTCTATAATATTCTTATTAAAAAACATATCATTACTTGTTAGCATCATCTATTATTTTTCTACAAATAAGGCAATTTAACAAAACCAATTTTTATTATTTATATAAAATAAAATATATAACAATTTAAAAATAAAATGAATTAGTGTTTATAAATCCATAAATTAAAGCTTATAATGTGTATAAATGATAATACTTATTTTAAAAATAAAATAAAGAAGCTATAGGTTGATCAAGTAATATAAGTAGTCCTATTTTTTCAATTATTTTATAAGAACCGGAAAGAGAGTGAGTTATTAAATATCTTTTTTGCGAAAATAACAAATCATTGCTTAGAAATATATATATATATATATTTTATTAAAAGAGAAAATCCTTACTTAATCAAACAATCATTTTCGTTACTGATGTATTTTAAAAATTTGCTTGAATAAAGAATACTTAATTAAATTATTAAATGTATATTTACATTTAATTTTCTTTTTTTCAAAAATATCATTGGGTAGAAATATATATAGATTATTAATAGAGACAATGCTTGTTTAATCAAATGACCATTTTTACAACTGATGTACTTAAAAAAGTTATTTGCATAAAAAGTACTTAATTAAATTATTAAATGTATATTTATATTTAATTTTTTTTATAAAAATAACAAATACTTATCATTGCGTAGAAATGTATTTGTATTATCAATATAGAATCAAATAATTACTTTCACTACTCATGTATTTTAAAAATTTGTTTGCATAAAAAAAATACTTTATTAAGTCATTAATCCTATATTTGTATTTTATTTATGTTTTATCTGTATTTTACTTATATTGTTTATATAATTTTATACGAAGTGATACAATTCGTAAAGAACGATTATATTATTCAAGCTACTCAATCATATGAAAATATCTCTGTTGGTATTTTAAAAAAAGTTTCCATAAAAGATTTGCATTAAAAAGCATGCAATCACATTTATAATGCAGGCCCAGTTTTTTCCCCTCGAGTAAAAATACATATTTTCTTTAATGTCCAATTATGAATAGAATTCTGCTTATGTTATTTGATGCGCAGGTGATTGAGGCTTGCAATCTGGACGGTCAACATAGAAGGGTGCTGGTGGCTGACGTGCCGCATCCTTATGGAATCGCCGTGACCAGTCGCTATATCTACTGGACGGATTGGTCGGAAAGATCCATCCTCAGAGTCAACAAGCACACAGGACGTAATATGGTGAACGTGTGTGCCAACCTGCCCAATTTAATGGACATGCATTACATTCAATTGAATAGTACAGGTATTCCATCAGTTTGATGATTGCAATTTTAGCATATTTTTTACATGGGTAGCATATTTAAATTTACACATTAGTAAAGGGTGCTTATGAAAGTAAGCTTAAAATAAAATATAAGGCTGCTTATGAAAGTGAGCTCAAAATAAAATATAAGGGTGCTTATGAAATAAACTGAAATTATAAAAAGATAAAACTTAATCGGCTGGGCCTATGTACAGGTTACCCTTGAAATTTTAGAATTTAATGTAAGAACAAAATGCCTAACTGCAATTTTAAATAAACAAACGAAGAAAGAAAAAGTATCAGTAAATCATATTCAGGAAGTAAATTATGTTCATTAATTATCGTTCAATACTAAAAAAAGGAAAAAAAGAACAAATAAAAAATATAGAATTCCAAACGATTTTATAAAAAGACGTGAAATAAATTTTTAAATAAACTTTAGAATTTCCAAACATTTTTATAAAAATACGTGAAAGCAGTTTTAAAAAAACTACAGAATTCTAAACGATTTTAAAAATATATGTGAAATAAATTTTAAATAAACTATAGAATTCCAAATAATTTTATAAAAATACGTGAAAGCAGTTTTAAAAAAACTATAGAATTCTAAACGATTTTATAAATATATGTGAAATAAATTTTTAAATAAACTATAGAATTCCAAACAATTTTATAAAAATACGTGAAAGCAGTTTTAAAAAAACTATAGAATTCTAAACGATTTTATAAAAAGACGTGAAATAAATTTTTAAATAAACTATAGAATTCCAAACAATTTTATAAAAATACGTGAAAGCAGTTTAAAAAAAACTATAGAATTCTAAACGATTTTATAAAAAGACGTGAAATAAATTTTTAAATAAACTATAGAATTTCCAAACAATTTTATAAAAATACATGAAAGCAGTTTTAAAAAAACTATAGAATTCTAAACGATTTTATAAAAAGACGTGAAATAAATTTTTAAAGAAACTATAGAATTCCAAACAATTTTATAAAAATACGTGAAAGCAGTTTTAAAAAAACTATAGAATTCTAAACGATTTTATAAATATATGTGAAAAATTTTTTAAAAAAATTATAGAATTTCAATCGATTTTATAAAAAAGCACATGAAAGAAATTTATCCCCCCAAAAAAAAAATAATAATAATGTTAGAAATTTAAAAAAAACAAATAAGAATAGCTCTTGAAATAAATTTAAAAAAAAATAAAATAAACCAATAAGAAATGTTGAAAGTGGTTAAGGAAACAAAAACTAATCAAAAACAGGAAAAAAATTATTAAAGAAATGAGAAACCCCGCTCTTTCATAACAATACCCAAAAATTTATGGGTAATAAGTACTTATTTATATCAGTTTTCTTAAAAAGAAGTATTGTACTATTTTTTTTATTTGTGCCTTATTAACTTTATATCAAAAGGCTGTGTTATTATTGTTAATATTATATCATTATTATATCAAAAGACTTTGTTATTATTATGTATATTATATAATTATCCTTCCAGGCGAAAACAAATGCGGAAGCCACAACGGTGGGTGCAGTCACTTGTGTCTGAGAAGTTCCCTGGGTTACTCCTGCGCATGCCCGACTGGAATCAAATTACAAGACAACAACCATATTTGTGAGGAAGGTAAAGAGTTTTAAATTCCCCCGCACTCTTTCCTCGTCATTAAATTCGGCCTCGCGTTACACCCCGATTAAATCCATTAAGCATAATTAATATTTCACAAAGATATCCATTAATTATTTCCCCTCCTGTAATAGCGAACGGTTTAAGTTGAAAGCTCATTTACTTCCAGGCATTTTAGTGAGATTCTGGATACTAATAAATTGAAATTCTAGCCCGGCTAAAGCAAAGTTATTAAAAGCACTTAAAATGCAATTTAGAAATACGATAGCTATTTGTAACCTATTTAAATATCTGAAATTAAAAGAAATATCTTTTATATAATTTACATAAATATTCGTAAATGTTCACCATGATAATTAAGATAAACTAGAATATATGACGTGTACAGTTGAAGATTACAGACAATAAAATAATTTTTAGTATTTGTGAATTTTATTAAGAAAAAAACATTTGCACAAAATTAAAATTCTTATATTTTAATACCTTAAATAATGTAAATTGTGTAAATTTATTAAATAAAGCAACCATTCTTATCGAAGAATTATTCATATTTTTCATTTGTCTTGTTAACCTTTAATCATTAATTTTAAATAGACAATGAATTGAAAACTATTACTGTAAATTTTTAAATCTATATGTCTAACTTAATTAAAGTACTCCGATTATTATTGAGGTTGGCTTCATATGATGGCTTGAAAATCTGATGGCAATAAAAAAAAATAATGCTCTTTATTAATTAAAAAATTATTAACAGAATATTTTTCGTGATTTTTGAAGAGAAAGAATAAAAAATTTGTTGGGAAAAAAACTTAATATATATTTGATGTAATTTATTCTGAAACGTGCACACGTCCATCCATATATATATATATATATAATTATTAAAAATAATAAATTTTAAATTTTAAGAATATAAAATTAATAAAAATTTTAAAAATTTAAATAAATAAATTAAATAAAAATGAAGTTTATAAAAATTTTGTAAGCAATTAATTAAATTATAAAAATTAAAATTAAGTTTTTTTAATTTAATAACTAAATAATTAAAAAATATATAAAAGAAGTTAATAAAAAAACATTTGCTTGAATAGAAGAATTAGGGGTCAAGCATCATAGATTATTTAAAAATAGTATGAATTCAACACTAGCAGGCACAAATTTTATTTAGGAAATTTAATTAAATAAATACTGCATTAATAATTCTATAAAACTATA
The DNA here is from genome assembly GCA_021605075.1 of Caerostris darwini. Lineage (NCBI taxonomy): Eukaryota > Metazoa > Arthropoda > Arachnida > Araneae > Araneidae > Caerostris > Caerostris darwini. The sequence goes on from BPLQ01008122.1 coordinate 351,983, forward strand.
AAATTCTTATCTATAAATCAATATTATATTCTTATTATTCTCTTAATTTTTGGGACTTCTATGTCAAATATGGGGACTCAAATGAAATTTTTCTTAAAATAATACTTACATCATTTCATTAATTTTCAGCTCCTTCGACTTTCTTGTTATTTGCTAATCGAGAAAGCGTGCGTCGCATATCCCTGGACACGACGGAGAACATGGACGTCTTCCTCCCAATCCCCGACACCTACAACACAGTGGCTGTAGACTTTGATTATCAGGAACAAGAAATCTACTATTCGGATATTAAACTGGATGTCATAAGGTAAGTGGATTAAAAATTTTCCATGTTATCAATTGTTATTATCCATGTAATACACCTAATTTGATGAAAAAAAACATCTATAAGTTAGGCATTTCGCCCATCGGAAAATTGAACTAATTGGTTGCATGTTTTACTAAGTGATCATAAATACAAACTCATAAACATATGCAATATCACTTTCTATATAAACTAGTGTAAAGTAAAATCTTAACACCAAGAAGACATTAATTTAGAGGAATGAAAATATAGGCAACAAAATTGGCTAGGTAACATATTTATTTAAGTTTCAAGGTCCCAGATTAATTTATGTGAAAGTAGGACCATTTAAAATTTTAAATACTGGTACATTAATAATTGTAATCTTCAAGATTTTGAATGCAAGCATGCAAACGTGTATGCATGATGTCGTATAGGCGCCAGGTGTAATTTTATCGAATGTATTTCTATCCCTATTGTACTTGGTCAGTGAAATTACTGATGCTTGATGATTGTAGGCGGCCTAGATTTGTCGTCCAATAGCATCCCATACTATATCGACGGTAATAGTTCACGAACTTGTAGACATTTTGGGGCGCACGTTTGATGATGGTGAAGAAATTAGTCTAGAGGAATGAAATATAAGCAAAAACATTTGTCTAGGTGACATATTTATTTAATTTAAGTTTGAAGATCACAGATTAAAGTATGCGCGAGAAGAGACATTTCAAATGTGAAACGGGGATACATTAGTAATTGTAGTCTTCAAGAATTTGAATGAAAACTTGCAATAGTACCTCCCTTAAACATCTAGCGTGAAATTTGAAAAGACGACTTGTCTTTCAAATTTCAAACATGTCTCCCAAATTTCGTTTCTCAAATATAACTTCTGCGTTTGGATTTAATTGTACGCCATTACAGCATTATGGGAATTTAAAATGTACTCAATCTTACTAGAATAAATAGAAACCTTGATATGTTCAAATACTTCAAATGGTTGTGATGTACAGTATGAAAACTAATCATATATGTGTGTGTGTGTTTGTGTGTGTGTGTGTGTATGTATGTGTGGTATTTTATTTAAATTTCAGAATACAATGCAATACTTCCAAATTGCGAAATAAACTTTAAATTTAAAAAAATAAATAGAATTTCAATTAGAAACCGGCATTTTATTTAATTTACTTATTTGATGTAGCGAATTTTTACTTTTTGAAAATGTATTAGTTATCTCCCACGGTACATTTAACTATACATACTTATCCAAGTCAATATACATTGTTCTTCAGACAGACTAGAAAAAATTCACTCAGACATTACTGCAAAAAGAAAGTATTGTCCTAAGGCCAGATTCAGTGGTTGAAATTTAATCAAACCTTTTGATTCTCTGGGATTGAAAGAAAATAAGGAAGCAGAATGGATTGCTTTTGATACTGTTGAGATTTTCAATTTATCGAAAAGATTTCTATGAAAGGAAATCACATTTATTTCGGTGATGTCAAACACAATTAGTAAATTAAGACAGAAAAATACAAATTGTATGTTTTCAGATGAAAAGCAATCAATAATGTTTGTCAAAAAATGTTATTTTTCTGCGGATTTTAAAGCTAAGTAAAAATATAAAATAACATTTTACTTCGATTTCAGTTATTGGTTTTAAAATGTATTAACTAAGTAGATTATTCGTTTTAATTTATTACGTTGGATTTATTTAAATTATTGTAAAAAAAAATATATATATATAAGAAAGCGAAATTTATTTGTCATTTTAACAAGTTCACAAAATCAACGAATTAAAACTTAAACACAAACACACAGACAATTAAATTAGTTAAAATAACAGCGTTAATATCATGTAGCTAACTGATAAAAAATATTGAATTTTTATGGGAACGTATAATAATGTGTTGCTTATATGTTATTATGTGTATATATTTATATATATGTTATTACGTTACATTACATTATTATTCTTATTGTTATTATTATGTTATTGCACACGTATATGTTATGTGTAGTAATGTAAACGCATAATAATGTACAAAATTCCCTTTAAATTCAATGAAATTTATATAGATAAATCGATACATTACTATATTATTATGTCGCCTTTGTTTTTTACCATCAGTCGTAGTAGTAGTCTAAATAATGAAGTTTAGAATTATATTTACTGTATTTTCTAATAATTACGTTAAATTGTAAAATTTTTTATATTAACTTGTCTAAACGTTAAAATTAATTTAAAGCCAACAAATAATTAGAGAAGATTTCTTTTGTTGAGAATATAAATTCAGATTGTCTGTTTCTCTTCAATTTCTGCGTTATAGTTTTTTTTTTACGGTTTGTGAGAGTTGTTGAATTTTGTCTTCTGAAGGGACAAAATACTATGCATCGGTGTATGGAACTATTAATGTGTACTCTGTGTTACACTTAAGAAGCAATAACGTAAACAAATATTAAAATATACTTTGTTTAACAGCCCAATCAGACAAAACTTTAATGTAAAAAATTAATTTGCATTATTAGTAAAAGAATTATATAAAATGTATGATGATACGAATTAACTTAACGAATGATTTTAAGAAATAACTTAATGATTTAACGAAAAATTTTAGTCCCTATATTAGTTGAAACGTTCAAAGATACTCATACTGCTCCTCTCATAAGATATTCTTCTTGAAGTATTTCAAGGACAGGAAATGGGAGGATATCAGAGTATAATATTGCAAAAATAATGTGTATTTTTCAAACAATTTATATTCTTTTATAATCCAATATAAAAAACAAAATAAGCCCCTCCCATCACACATGATCATAGACAGGGATTTTCCATTGGTGCTAACTCCCTGGCACTACAGCCCGTCTGCCAGTAGGCAGATTTCGAGATAAGAGATGGCTTCTTTTCTACAGGATATGGTCGTCAATCCAAAGCTCTACAGTCATATTAGACAGGGACCTACGGTAAAAAATGGATTCTGAACAACTACAAATATCTATAGCACTGCCGAGACTCGAACCCGAAATCTGTGGCACCGAGCGCTAGGTACTCTGCCACCAGGCTTTTCAAATATATCGGTTAATCTAAAATGTTATAGCATGTTTACAATATTGGAAAAATCAATTTTGTTAAACCCGGGAACTAAGAATGGTTGAAATATAAAATCCATCACATCCATATAAAATCATTATACTTAAATACTGGGTCCTGAATGGCCGAGTGTCTAGCGCTCTGGCGCTCGGTGCCACAGGTTACGGGTTCGAGTCCCGTCGGTGCCATGGATGTTTGTAGTGGTTCGGAATCCACTTTAAGCCGTATGTCCCAGTCTCCTATGACTGTAAGAGCGTCACAGAGCAGAAGTCAGACTTCTACATACGGGTGCTCCATCAGAACAGAAGCTGCACCCCTTCTCCCTCCTTCCACGAGGGACACGAGAACAACAACAACACTTAAATACTGCACATTTAAACATAAATAAAACAGTACCAGTAACAGTAACGAACAGTACTATTAACAGTAACGTAAACTACAGTACGCATTTTTCTATCATTAATGACTGAGTTCTGGAGACGAAAACATTTATTTATACAAACACTTCCATGATTAATGATCATTATTTCTTTGAACATTAACGAATCTAATTCATGAACTTCATTGAAGTGAACCAGTGACAATGAGTGCCAGAGATATGGTCATTCGCTATCCGGCCTTCTCCATTGATGCAAAGAACTCCAATGGCAAATCTCTAATTGTAGTCTATTCTATGAAAAACGATTAAATTTTATAAAGATTATGACAGAATGTTTTACATTAGTCAAATAGTTGCTGGAAACTTTGCGAGATTCATCACATACGTGTGACAGTTAACTCTGAAAGCATTGGTCATATTAACAGGATTTGCATTTAATAGCCCTAATAAAGCTGATAATAGCATGTGGAAAACATATATCCTCTTATTACCGGAAAGTTAACATCTTTCTTTTAAATATCCTTCACGGCGAAAAAAGTTTTAATTTGTTAAAGTTTTAATTGAAATAAAATAATTAAAATTCAAAGAAACAGCTAACATATTTCTTTGGATATATATTGCTTAGTATTCAGTTAACCATGTGTTCAGTACTATGTATTTTTAATCGAAAGAATTTTGTGCTAGTAGCTGAATTCCAATCCATACATACTTTGTAAGCATTGATGACTTAAATTTAACATTCACATTAGTACAATTATTACTTTCACGAAACTCTCAAAATATTCATTTAAATGCAGAATTTACATTACCCTTATCAGTAAGGCTTCCTGTTTTACTTCACTCTGTGTCTTTTATAGAGCGGAATGAATTCCACCATTTTTAATTCGTTGCTCTCAAGTTCAATTAGCAAGGTACAAAAGGAAACAGAAAATGAAACGGTATAGTGCTGGAGAATTAGCGCGAGGCAAGGTTGCCATGGGAACAGAAAGGAATTGAGATAAGGCGGACGTATTCGCATTGCAACATTTGACTTGGCATCGAGAAATTAATTACTGCTTTAGTTTGAATAAACTTAGATGATAAATATTGCTTGCTTTCTGTTTTCGTATGAAATATTAAAGTTTTTTGTTTTAATATAAGACTAGAAACAGCATAAATATTTTTAATTAAAAAACGTATGACTCTATAATATAACTAAAAGCTACTTCATAATCTAATTATCAAGTATAACTAATATTGCGTGACTTTAATAAATAATTTTTATTATTTATTAAAGTCATACAGTATTAGTCAAACTATATTAAACTAGATACTAGATTTTTTGTTTTTTTAAACAACAAATCTGAATAAAAAGCATCAATATGACTTTCCATTTGTGTAATTGCTCGTTACTTGAAATATAATGTATTACATTATCAGAAATGTAAACAATTAAAAATACGTACTAAATGTAAAATCTAATGTCTTTTGTTTTTTATTTAAATTTTTTAATAATAATAAAATTAATTATTTCTTTTAAATAATAGAAAACGTTATCCATTAGATTAATGTATGAATTTATTGAAAACTAACTGAAATAAATTAATACTATAATTTAGCATCTATTGTAAACAAACCTTCATCCAAAAAAAAAAAATACTCGAAAACAACTGATATAATAATTAATTTTGGTGAAATTGACAGTTTTCGTTATTTCAAACTGTATTCCACGAAAAATATTCAACTTTTAATTATAGGATTATTTACCTTACATCCATTATTACCATTTACTGTACATTACATCATAGAAATTTCTTTTTCAGTATCTAAACAATTGGCTCAAAATTTACTATCAAACATGCAATACAAATTAATTAAAGAAACGTTTTCTTTAAACCAATTTTTTTCAAATTGTTGAAATTATTACCTTGCATAAAATTTATCCATTGTACTATTGTTTGATTTTAATAATAATAATAATAAAAACAGTAGTAAAACAGCAAATTTGAATAAAAAGCAGCAATATGGCTTTCAAAAATGTATGATATCTTCAATATGGTTGTATGTCAACCACTTAACTAAGTATGAAAGCAGACAGACAGCCTGAATTCAACGGACGTAACATTTGCTTTTTGTAGGATTGAAAATCTACTTTTTCAAATAGTATCTCATGGAAAATATCAAGAAACCTTAATGATGTAATGACTTTATATTAAATATGTTTAGGGAATTTTAGCTATTAAAAATTTATTATATATATATATATATATATATTTCAATTTTGAATTCTTCAACAAACGAAATATTTAGGTATAAATTATTACAATTTATGCATATAGAAATATTGTTTGGTTTATAGAAAACTACATAGAATAAATAACAGGATAGCTTCTAACAAATGAAACTTTGTGTAGTATGTTTTGACAACGAACAACCTTTCTGCCAAGCAGACAGAGTGCCTGAATCCAACTGACAGAATAATTCTTTTTCGTAAAAAAACTGACATTTCTCACTGCTTCCAAAAGATCTTGTAAGAAGAATTCCAGCAAGTAATGGCCAGCGGCACATCAAAGAAAAAATTATATGTTCCCTTTTCCACATACATTTTCTTCTACGTTTTCCAAAATTGCTAAATCCCATCTCAAGATGAACTGGAAAGTTGAGGCTGAATTATTCAAGAATTCGCTGCAAAAGTTTGCCGTTGAGAGAAAAAAAAATCGATGATTTTTCTTGCAGTTTTTCATCACACGAGCTCTGAACTAGTGGCGTTTGCACTTATCTGTTTCTATATTTACGAATATATTTTTTTTCCTTTTCTTTTTCGTTTTTTCAGAAAATTTTATTTTCTTACCCTCCATATAAGTTTCTGGATCAGCAATTTCCTTTCTTTAATTCAATTTCTGCTATTACTTGGAGAATATCGTAATATTTCGGTATCCGGCTAGAGCATTATAAATTTTTCTGAAAAAGTTGTATTATATATGAAAATATTCAAAATACTGCATTTAAATTTGGCAGAATCCTCCTGAAATTTTTTATCCTTGCATTGTGTAGAATTAAAATCAATTATGTGCATCGAAAAGGAAATTTTTTGATTGTTTAGAAAATAATTTCTGAGAATATGATTAAAGAATTACTCCATTTAGATTTTATTAAATTATTATATAAGAAATGCTAATACCCATTTTTACTTGCAAAAAATAAAATTATATCCAAAAAAATATTAATTTAAACTTACAAATCAGTTTTTACTATCCTAAAGTACGTATTTAAGAACATTTAAGTTCGTGTTTTATAAAAGAATATTTAATATTTTATTGATACAATAATATTTACGATATATTTCATCTACACTGAAGTGGCAAAAGTCATGGGATAGCAATATGCAAATTTTCAGATGGCAGTAGCATCGCGTAGAACAGGTATAAGTGCGCAGTGCTTTCGCAGAGCTTTCATTTCTGTTCAAGTTATTCATGTGAAGATGTTTTGACGTGATGATGACCGCACGAAGGGAATTAACAGACTTTGAACGCGGAATGTTAGTTGGAGCTAGACGCATGGGTCATGCCATTTCGGAAATCGTTAGTTAATTCAACATTCCCAGATCCACTGTGTCAAGAGTGTGCCGAGAGTATGAAATTTCAGGCATAACATCCCACCATGGACAGCGCAGTGGTCGACCGCCTGCACTTAACGACCGAGACCGGCGACGTCTGCAAAGAGTCGTAAATTCTAACAGACAAGCAACACTGCGTCAAATAACCGCAGAAATCAATGTGGGACGTACAAGGGACTTGTCTGTTAGAACTGTGCGGAGAAATTTGGCTTTCTTGGGCTATTCCAGCAGAAGACCGACTCGAGTGCCTTTACTGACAGAACGCCATCGCTTGCAGCGACTCTGGTGGGCACGTGAGCATATCGGTTAGTCCCTAGATGAATGGAAAATCGTGGCCTGGTCCGATGAGTCACGATTTCAGTTGGTAAGAGCTGATGGTAGGGTTCGAGTGTGACGCAGACCCCACGAAGCCATGGACCCAAACTGTCAGCAAGGCACTGTTCAAGCTGGTGGTTGCTCCGTAATGGTGTGGGCTGTTTTTTCATGGCATGGACTTGGTCCTCTGGTGCGACTGGACCGAACATTGACTGGAAATGCTTATGTTCAGCTACTTGGCGATCACTTGCAGCCATTCATGGACTTCATGTACCCAAACAACGATGGGATTTTTATGGATCAAAATGCGCCATGTCACCGGGCCACAACTGTTCGCGATTGGTTTGAAGAACATTCTGAACAATTCCAACGAATTATCTGGCCACCTAGATCGCCCGACATGAATCCCATCGAGCATTTATGGGACATCATCGAGAGGTCTGTTCGTGCTCAAAATCCTGCACCATCAACGCTTACACAATTATGGACGTCTATCGAGACAGCATGGCTCAATATTCCTGCAGAAGACTTCCAACTACTTGTTGAGTCCATGCCACGTCGAGTTGCTGCACTTCGCCGGGCGAAAGGAGGGCCGACACGATATTAAGAGGTATCCCATGACTTTTGTCACTTCAGTGTATAATTCAACTTCTTGATAGAGATATAGAAATATCGTCATAAAATATAGTAGAAAAAGCAATATGAGTTTCAGAAATGTATGATATCTTCAATATGTTTCCATGGCAACCACTTAACTAAGTATGAAAGCAGACAGAATGCCTGAATTCAACGGACGTAACACTTTGTCGTAAGACTTCTTCTACTACTAGACTAGACTTCATCTACTTTTTGAAATAGTATCTCGCAAAAAGGTATCAAGAAATTTTTATGATATAATGGTTTTATGTTGCATATCTTTAGGGATTTTTAAGTTTTAAAATTTATTATTAATACACATTTTGTGTTATGTTTTAAATCCCTTTGAAGAAATGAAATATTTAGGTATTAATTATAACATTTTATGCATAAATAAATATTGTTTGGTATATTGAAAACTAAATCGAATATATAACAGGATAGCTTCTAAAAGATGGAAAAAAGAATGAAACTTTGAGTAGTATGTTTTGACTACGAACAGCCTTCGGCCAAGCAGACTGAGTGCCTGAATCCAAGTGACACAATAATTCTGTTTCGGAAAAGACTGATATTCCTCACTGCTTCCAAAAGATCTTGTAAGAAGAATTTCAGCAAGCAATGGCCAGTGGCACATCCAGACAAAATTATTTGTTCCCTTTTCCACATATATTTTCTTCTACGTTTTCCAAAATTGCTAAATCCCATCTCAAGATGAACTGGAAAATTGAGGCTGAATTATTCAAGAATTCGCTGCGAATGTCCGCCGTTGAGAGAAAAAAGAATCGATGATTTTTCTTGCAGTTTTTCATCGCACGAGCTCTGAGCTAGTGGCGTTTGCACTTATCTGTTTCTATATTTACGAATATTTTTTTTTTCCTTTTCTTTTTCGTTTTTTCAGAAAATTTTATTTTCTTATACTCCAGATAAGTTTCTGGATCAGCAATTTTCTTTCTTTAATTAAATTTCTGGTATTTCATGGAGAATATCGTAATAGTTCGGTATCTTGGATAGAGCGTTATAAATTTTTTCTGAAGAGTTTTATTAAATACGAAAATATTCAATATACTGCGTTTAAATTTGGTTGAATACTCTAGAAATTTTCCTGGAATTTTTTTATTCTTGTATTATGTAGATTTAACACAAAATTGTTTATATCAAAAAAGAAAACTTTTGTTTGTTTAGAAAATAATTTCTGAGAAAATTATTAGTGGATTACTCCATTTCCATTTTATTAAATTATTATCTAAGAAATGTAAATAACCTTTTTTACTTACGAAAAATAAAACTATATGCAGACAAATTTAAATTTAATCTTACAAATAAGTTTTTATTATCCTAAAGTACGTATTTAAGTGCATTTTAAGTTCAGTTTTTATAAAAGATTATTTAATATTTTATTGATGCTATAATATTTACGAAATATTTCATCTATAATTCAACTTATGTATAGAGATATAGAAATATCGCCTTAAAATTTAGTAGAAAAAACAATATGACTTTCAGAAATGTATGAAGTCTTCAATACGTTTCTATGGCAACCTCTTAACTAAGTATGAAAGCAGACAAATTGCCTGAATTCAACTGACGTAACATTTATTTTTTGAAAGACTGAGAATCTAGTGTTTGAAATAGTATCTCATGGAATATATCAAGAATCTTTTATGCTATATCTTTACGGATTTTTATCAATTAAAAATTTATTATTAATGCGTATTTTTTTTTCAATTTTAAATTCTTTTCAACAAATTGAATAGTCATGCTTTAATTATTACATATTATGCATAAAAATAATGTTTGGTTTATTAAAAACTAAACCAAATAAATAACTGGATAGCTTCGAAAAATGGAAAAAGTATAAAACTTTGAGTATGTTTTGACTACGAGCAGCCTTCGGAAAAGCAGACTGAATGTCTGAATCCAACTGACACAGTAATACTTTTTCGTAGAAAACTGACATTCCTCACTGCTTCCAAAAGATCTTGTAAGAAGAATTCCAGCAAGCAATGGCCAGCGGCACATCTAAGACAAAATTATATGTTCCCTTTTCCACATATATTTTCTTCTACGTTTTCCAAAATTGCTAAATCCCATCTCAATATGAACTGGAAAGTTGAGACTGAATTATTCAAGAATTCGCCGTTGAGAGAAAAAAAAAATCGATGGTTTTTCTTGCAGTTTTTCATCACACGAGCTTTGAGCTACTGGCGTTCATATGTTTCTATATTTTCGAATATTTTTTTGTCTTTTCTTTTCCGTTCTTTCAGAAACTTTTATTTTCTTACCCTCCATATAAGTTTCTGGATGAGCAATTTCCTTTCTTTAATTCAATTTCTGGTATTACTTGGAAAATATCGTTATATTTCGGTATGTTGGATAGAGCGTTGTGAAGTTTTCTGAAAAGTTTTATTAAATAAGAAAATATTTAAAATACGGGATTTAAATTTGAATGAATATACTGGAAATTTTCCTGGAATTTTTTATGCTTGTATTATGTAGATTTTCTACTCAATTAATTATTTAAAAAAGAAAAAATTTTGTTTGTTTAGAAAATTATTAGAGTATTACTCCATCTGGAGTTTATTAAATCATTATCTAACAAATGTAAGTAACCTTTTTTTACTTGCGAAATATAAAACTATATGAAAAATATTAATTTAATCTTACAAACAAGTTTTTATCACCCTAAAATACGCATTTAGGTGCATTTTATGTTCATTTTTTATAAACAAATATTCAATTGATACAATAATATTAACGATATATTTCATCTGTGATTCAACTTATTTATAAAGATATAGAAATATCGTCAAAAAATATAGTAGAAACAGCAATATGACTTTCAGAAATGTATGAAATCTTCAATATATTTCTATGGCTACCACTTAACTAAGTATGAAAGCAGACAGAATGTCTGAATTCAACTGACAAAACATTTATTTTTCGAAAGACTGAGAATCTAGTGTTTGAAATAGTATCTCTTGGAAAAAATCAAAAACTTTTATGATGTAATAATTTTATATTATATATCTCTCGAAATTTTTATTTGTTAAAAATTTATCATTAGTACTTAACTCTTTTCAATTTTATATCTTTTCAACAAATGAAATATTCACGCATTAATTATTGCAATTTATGCATATAGAAATATTGTTTGGTTTATTGAAAACTAAATCAAATAAATAAAAGGATAGCTTCTAAAAATCGGTAAAAGAATGACACTTTAAGTATGTTTTGATTACGAACAGTCTTCGACCAAGCAGACTGAATGCCTGAATCCAACTGACATAATAATTCTTTTTCCTAAAAAACTGACATTTCTCACTGCTTCCAAAAGATCTTCGTAAGAAGAATTCCAGCAAGCAATGGCCAGCGGCACATCTAAAACAAAATTATATGTTCCCTTTTCCACATACATTTTCTTCTACGTTTTCCAAAATTGCTAAATCCCATCTCAAGATGAACTGGAAAGTTGAGGCTGAATTATTCAAGAATTTGCAGCGAAAGTTCGAAAAAGAAATCGATGATTTTTCTTGCAGTTTTTCATCATACCAGCTTTGAGGTAGTGGCGTTTGCACCTATCTGTTTCTATTTTCACGAATATATTTTTTCTTTTCCTTTCCGTTTTTTCAGAAAATGTTATTTTCTTATCCAACATATAAGTTTCTGGATCAGTAAGTTCCTGTCTTTAATTCAATTTCTCGTATTACTTGGAGAATATCGTAATATTTCGGTGTCTTGGAGAGAGCGTTATAAATTTTTCTGAAAAGTTTTCTTAAATATGAAAATATTCAAAATAGTGCATTTAAAATTTGGTTGAATACTCTTGAAATTTTCATGAATTTTTTTATTCTTGCATTAGATGGATCTACTATTCAATTATTTACTATTCAATATGATCCAAAACTATTGGAACAATAAATTGTGTTGGTGAATTGACTTTTTTCATTAATTCAAGATGTAGTCCAAGAAATATAGAAAAAAAATCCACTGTATTATTGTATGAATTTATTGAAATCTAAGTGAAATAAATTAATACTATAATTTAGCATCTGTTATAAACAATTCTTCATGCGAACAACTTTATTCTTATTTCAGTATCTAAACAATTGGTTTAAAATTTACCATCAAACATGTAATAAAAATTAATTCAAAATAATCTAATTCGTTTAACTAATTTTTTTCAAATGATTGAAATTTGTTACGTTACATATAATTTATCCATTTAAATATTGTTTGATATTAATTAAAAAAAACAGTAATAAAACAGCAAATCTGGATTAAAAAAACAGCAATATGGCTTTCAAAAAGGTATGAAACCTTCAATATGTTTCCATTGCAACAAATTTTAACTAAGTATGAAAGTAGACAGTATTTCGGACTTCAACTGACGTAACATTTCTTTTTTGTAAGACTTAAAATCTACTTTTTGAAATAGTAATGGAAAATATCAAGAAACTTTGATGATGTTTTTTAAGTTGGGAATTTTAGCTACTAAATATTCATCATTAATATATATTTTTTTTTCAATTTTAAAGCTTCAACAAATGAAATATTTAGGCATTAATTATTATATTTTATGAATATAGACATATTGTTTGGTTAATTAAAAACGAAATCAAATGAATAACAGGATAGCTTCTAAAAAATTTTAAAGGAATGAAACTTTGAGTGTGTTTTGAGTACGAACAGCCTTCGGCCAAGCAGACGAAAAGCCTGAATCCAACTGACACAATAATTCTTTTTCGTAAAAAACTGACATTTCACACTGCTTCCAAAAGATCTTGTAAGAAGATTTTCAGCAAGCAATGGCCAGCGGCACAACTAAAACAAAATTATATGTTCCCTTTTCCACATATATTTTCTTCTACGTTTTCAGAAATTGCTAAATCCCATCTCAAGATGAACTGGAAAGTTGATTCTGAATTATTTAAGAATTCACTGCGAAAGTTCGCCGTTGAGAGAGAGAAAAAAAATCGGGTTTTTTTTTCCTTGCATTTTTTCATCAGAAGAGCTTTGAGTTAGTGGCATTCGCACTTATCTGTTTCTATATTTACGAATACTTTTTTTTCTTTTCTTTTACGTTTTTGAAAAAATTTTATTTTCTTACCGTCCATATAAGTTTGTGCATGAGCAATTTCCTTTCTTTAATTCAATTTCTGGTATTACTTGGAGAATATCGTACTATTTCGGTATTCAGATAAAGCGTTATAAATTTTTCGGAAAAGTCTTTTTAAATACGAAAATGTTCAAATACTGCATTTAAATATGGCTGAACACACTGGAAATTTTTCTGGATATTTTTAAACTTGCATTATGTAGATTTACTGCTCAATTATTTATATCAAAAACGAAATTTTTTGTTTGTTTAGAAAATAATTTCTGAGGAAATTATTAGAGAATAACTCCATTTAGATTTTATTCAATCATTATCTAAAAAATATAAATAACCTTTTTTACTTGCGAAAAATAAATTTATATGCAAACAAATATTAATTTAATCTTAAAAATATGTTTTTATTAAAGTATGCATTTAAGCGCACTTTTAACTTCATTTTTGACGATATATTTTATCTATAATTGAATTTATTTATAGAGATATAGAAATATCGTTATAAAATATTGTAGAAACAACAATATGACTTGTAAAAAACTTGTATGAAACAACAATATGAAATGTATGAATCCTTCAATATATTTCTATGGCAACTACTTAACTAATATGAAAGCAGACAGAATGACTGAATTCAACTAACGTAATATTTCTTTTCCTTAAGACTGAAAATCTACTTTTCCAAATAGTATTTCATGGAAAATATCAAGAAAATTTATGATGTAATGGTTTTTTTATTATATAACTTTAAGGATTTGTATCTGTTAAAAACTTATCGTCAATGCATATTTTGTTTTTTAATTTTAAATTCTTTTCAACAAATGATGCAATAAAAAAAACAAATAATTCATGCATTAATTGTTACATTTTATGCATAAAGAAACATTGTTTTTATTATTGAAAACTAAATCAAATAAATAACAGGATAGCTTCTAAAAAATAAAAAAGAATGTAACTTTGAGTACGTTTTGAATACGTTTTGGCCAAGCATACGAAATGCCTGAATCCGACTGACACAATAATTCTTTTTCTTAAAAAACTGACATTTCTCACTGCTTCCAAAAGATTTGTAAGAAGAATTTCAGCTAGCAATGGCCAGCGGCGCATCCAAAACAAAATTATCTGTTCCCTTTTTCACATGTATTTTCTTCTACGTTTTCCAAAATTGCTAAATCCCATCTCAAGATGAACTGGAAAGTTGAGGCTGAATTATTCAAGAATTCGCTGCGAAAGTTCGAAAAAAAAATTGATGATTTTTCTTGCAGTTTTTCATCACACGAGCTCTGTTTCTATATTTATGAATATTTTTTTTCTTTTCTTTTTCGTTTTTTCGGAAAATTTTATTTTCTTATCCTACATATTACTTTCTGGATCAGCAATTTCCTTTCTATAATTCAATTTATGGTATTACTTGGAGAATATCGTAATATTTCGGTATCTTCGATAGAGCGTTATAAATTACACTAAAAAATTTTATTAAATATACGAAAATATTTAAAATTCTGCATTTAAATTTGGCTGAATATTTAGGGAATTTTCCTGGAATTTTTTATTCTTGCATTAAATAGATTTACTACTCAATTATTTATAACAATATGCTCGAAAACAATTGGAACAAAAAATTGTGTTTGAGGAGACCGACATTTTTCATTATTTCAAATTGTATTCCTAGAAAAACAGTATATTCAATAAATTCATAAAATAATCGTTGGATTATTGTATGAATTTATTGAAATATAACTCAAATAAATTAGTACTATAATTTAGCCTCTATTATAAACAAATCTTCATCCAAACGACTTTAGTCTTGTTTCAGTATCTAAACAATTGGCTCAAAATTTACATCAAATATGTAATACAAATTAATTGAAAACAATCTACTAGTTTTAACCAAATTTTGTCAAATTATTGAATTTTTAACTTGACATATAATTTATGCATTGAAATATTGTTTGACCTTAATAAAAACCAGTAATAAAATAGCAAATTAGATTTTAAAAAATTAATATAGCTTCCAAAAATGCATGAAATCTACAAAATATTTCTATTTCAACGACTTAACTAAGCATAAAAGCAGACAGAATGCTTGAATTCAACTGAAGTAACATTTCTTTTTCGTGAGACTGAAAAACTACATTTTCAAATAGTATTTCATGGAAAATATCAAGAAATTTTTATGATATATTCGTTTTATATTATATATCTTTAGGGAAATTTAGCTATTAAAAAATTATCGTTAATACATACTCTTTTCAATTTTAAATCTTTTTAACAAATGGAATATTTATAAATTAGTTATTACATTTTATGCATATAGAAATATTGTTTGGTTTATTGAAAACTAAATCGATTAAATAACAGGATAGCTTCTATAAAATGGAAAAAAGAATGAAACTTTGAGTGTGTTTTGACTTCGAGCAGCCTTCGGCCAAGCAGACTGAGTGCCTGAATCCAACTGACACAATAATTCTTTTTCCTAGAAAACTGACATTTCTCACTGCTTCCAAAAGATCTTGCAAGAAGAATTCCAGTAAGCAATGGCCAGCGGCACATCCAAGGCAAAATTATATGTTCCCTTTTCCACATGTATTTTCTTCTACGTTTTCCAAAATTGTTAAATCCCATCTCAAGATGAACTGGAAAGTCGAGGCTGACTTATTCAAAAATTCGCTGCGAAAGTTCGCCGTTGAGGAGAAAAAAATCGATGATTTTTCTCGTAGTTTTTCATCACACGAGCTTTGAGCTAGTGGCGTTTGCACTTATCTGTTTCTATATTTACGAATACTTTTTTTCTTTTTTTTTCTGTTTTTCAGAAAATTTTATTTTCTTATCCTCCATATAAGTTTCCGGATGGGCAATTTCCTTTCTTTAATTCAATTTCTGGTATTACTTGGAGAATATCGTAATATTTCGGTATCCGAATAGAGCGTTTTAAATTTTTCTGAAAAAATTTATTAAATACGAAAATATTCAAAATACTGCATTTAAATTTCAACTGAATACTCTGGAAATTTTAATGAATATTTTTATTTTTGAATTAGATGGGTTTACTATTCAATAATTTATTTTGGTGAGACTGACAGTTTTCATTTTTTTTAAATTGTATTCCAAGCAAAATAGAAAAATTTATCTATTGGATTATTGTCTGAATTTATTTAAATCTAACTGAAATAATTTAATACTATAATTTAGTATCTATTACAAATAAAACTTTATCCAAACAACTTTATTCTTATGTTAGTATCTAAACTATTGGCACAACATTTACATCAAACATGTAATACATATTAATTGATAACAATATAATTCTTATACTATTTTTTCACATTATTGAATTTTTTTACATTACATAAAATTTATCCATTGAAATATTGTTTGATCGTAATTAAAAAAAAATAATAATATAACAGCAATATGGCTTTTAAAAATGTATGAAATCTTCAATATGTTTCTATAGCATATTAAACTTTTAACTAAGTTCGAAAGCATATAGAGAATGTTTGAATTCAATTGACGTATAATTTATTTCTGCTAAGACTGAAAATCTACCTTTTCAAATAGCATGTCATGGAAAATATTAAGAAATTTTTATGACGTAATGCTGTATAAAATTGATCATTAATACATAATTTTTCCATATTAAATCTTTTCAACAAATGAAATATTCCAGCATTAACTATAACATTTTATGCATATAGAAATATTGTTTGGTTTACTGAAAACTAAATCGAATAATTGACTACGAACAGCTTTCCGCCAAGAAGACTGAGTGCCTGAATCCAAATGACACAATAATTCTTTTTCGTAAGATTAGCAATTTACTTTTACAAATGGATTCTCATGGAAAATATCAAATAACTTTTATGATATATTGGTCTTATACTATATATCTTTAGGTAGTTTAACTATTAAAAATTTAACATTAATACATACTCTTTTCAATTTTAAATCTTTTCAGCAAATGAAATATTTATGTGCATAGAAATATTGTTTGGTTTATTGAAAACTAAATCGAATAAATAACACTATGGCTTCTAAAAAATGGTAAAAGAATGAAACTTTCAGTATGTTTTGACTACGAAAAGCATTCGGCCAAGCAGACAAAATGCCTGAATCCAAGTGACACAATAATTCTTTTTCGTAAAAAACTGACATTTCTCACTGCTTCCAAAAGATCTCGTAAGAAGAATTCCAGCAAGCAATGGCCAGCGGCACATCTAAAACAAAATTATATGTTCCCTTTTCCACATACATTTTCTTCTACGTTTTCCAAAATTGCTAAATCCCATCTCAAGATGAACTGGAAAGTTGAGGCTGAATTATTCAAGAATTCGCTGCAAAAGTTCGCCGTTGAGAGAAAAAAAATCGATGATTTTTCTTGCAGTTTTTCATCACGCGAGCTCTGATCTAGTGGCGTTTGCATTTACCTGTTTCTATATTTACGAATATTTTTTTTCTTTTCTTTTTCGTTTTTCAGAAAATTTTATTTTCTTACCCTCCATATAAGTTTCTGAATAGCAATTTCCTTTCTTTAATTCAATTTCTGGTATTACTTGGAGAATATCGTACTATTTCGGTATCCGGATAGAGCGTTATAAATTTTTCTGAAAAGTTTCATTAAATATGAAAATATTCAAAATACTGCATTTAAATTTGGCTGAATGCTCTGGAAATTTTCCTGATTTTTTTTTATTCATGCATTATGTAGATTTACTACTCAATTATTTATATCAAAAAGGAAATTGGTTGTTTTTGTTTGTTAAGAAAATTATTTCTAAGCAAATTATTAGAAGATTACTCCACTTACAATTTGCTACATCATTACATAAGAAATATAAATAATCTTTTTGTACATGCAAAAAATTAGACTACACGTCTCCAGATATTAATTTAATCTTACAAATAAGTTTTTTTTTTTTCGCCCCAAATAAAGTATACTCATGTTTGTGAAAATTGCAACACCATGAAGGACTTACGCGAGTGAGCTGAAATTTTCAGGAAATGCAAATTAGCGCATGATATGCAAATGATTAGAATTTCAAATCCGTAGCGCATGCGTATGCTGAGCAGCACCCTCTGAACGGGGGATGGATCCGAATAAATAGACGGCTGTAGCGAGGCGTGTATAGTTATCGGTGGTTATCTGCTAGTGGTAAACGTTAGCTCAATCGTTACTTATGCTTCTTCGACGAAAGAGAGCGATATTTGAACAACTTACATAGTTTGAACTGGGGAGAATCATCGACCTTCATGAAGTTGGAATGTCTTATCGTGCAGTAGCCGCTCGTGTGCAGCGTAACAGCAGCACAGTGATGCATCTTTGGAAGCAGTGGAAGGACGAGTGTCGGACAACTCGGAAATCCGGGAATGGACCCAAACATGTGACGTCATCTCGTGATGATAGACACCTGGTCCGCATGGCGCTGACGGATCGTACAGCTTCCTCTAAACAATTGGCAGCACAGTGGTCAATAGCTACAGGTGTTTCATTGTGTGCTTCATCAATTCGTAGACGTCTGCTGCAGCTTGGACTGCGCGCAAGGACTCCTTTATACAGGATCCCTCTCACGCTAAACCATCGCAGCCTGCGGCTACAATGGGCCGCTCAGCATAGAGACTGGCGTGCTGATTGGCAGCATGTCGAGTTTTCTGACGAATCCCGCTTTAATTTGTGGTACCATTACGGCCGCATTCGTGCCTGACGCTATGCCGGTGAACGCTACCTTCCGGAGTGCATTATCGATCGCCACAGTAGACGAACACCCGGAGTTATGGTCTGGGGTGACATAGCATATCATGGACAATCTCAATTACTAAGAATTGTGACCAATCTGAACAGCAACCGATACATCAGTGAAGTTCTACAGCCCCAAGCTGTTCCCTTCATTCAAAGCTTGCCAGGCGCTGTATTTCAACAGGACAATGCCCGCCCTCATATCGCTAGGACTGTTAAACACTTCTTTGCAACGCGGCAGGTACAGCTTCTTCCTTGGCCTGCGTATTCCCCGGATATGTCGCCGATTGAACATGTGTGGGATTTCGTTGGTCGGCGTCTCGCTCGTGATCCTCGTCCTGTTGATTCTGCAGACGAACTTTGGGTGCGCATACAAACAATATGGAATGCTCTTCCTCAGGCAGACATTCAAAATTTGTTTGACTCCATGCCACGTCGTGTAGCAGCACTTATTGCGGCACGTGGCGGCTACACAAAATACTGATTTCGATCTCTTGTTATTGTTTGTTTGTTTTGAACATTTAATCATTTATTTGTACCACTACCACTAAACTGTGTATTAAATTTAATTCAGTTATGACGATTCATTCATGCTGTTGCAATTTTCACAAACATGAGTTTATTTAAGCATGTTTTAAGTTCATTTTTTATAAAAATAATATTTAATATTTTATTGATATAATAATATTTACGATATATTTCATCTATAAATCAACTTATTTATAGAGATATGGAAATATCGTCATAAAATATAATAGAAACAGCAATATGACTTTCAGAAATGTATAAAATCTTCCATATATTTCTATGGCAACCACTTAACTAAGTATGAAAGCAGACAGACAGCCTGAATTTAACTGAATGTAACATTTATTTTTTTGAAGCATGAAAATCTACTATTTCAAATAGTATGTCATGAAAAAGATTAAGAAAGTTTTATAATGTATTAATTATATATTATATGTCTTTAGAGATTTTTATCTATTAAAAATTTATCATTAATACGTATTTTTTTAATTTTAAATCCCTTTCAACAAATGGAATGTTCATGCATTAATTATTAAAATTTATGCATATAGAAATATTATGATGTTTATTGAAAACTAAATCGAATAAATAGCAGGATAGCTTTAAAAAATGGGAAAAAGGATGAAACTTTGAGTATGTTTTGACTACGAACAGCCTTTGGCCAAACAGTAACAGAGTGCCTGAATCCAACTGACACAATAATTCTTTTTCGTAAAAGACAAAATTCTTTTTTCACAATAATTCTTTTTTCCAAAATTGCTAAATCCCATCTCAAGATGAACTGGAAAGTTGAGGCTGAATTATTCAAGAATTCGCTGCAAAAGTTCAAAAAAAATCGATGATTTTTCCTGCAGTTTTTCATCACGCGAGCTTTGAGCTAGTGGCGTTTGCACTTATCTGTTTCAATATTTACAAATATTTTTTTTCTTTTCTTTTTTGTTTTTTCAGAAAATTTAATTTTCTTACTCTCCATATAAGTTTCCGGATGAGGAATTTCCTTTCTTTAATTTAATTTCTGATATTACTTGTAGAACATCGTAATATTTCGGTATTTTGGATAGAGCGTTATAAATTTTTCAGAAAAGTTTTATTAAATACGAAAATTTTTCAAAATACTGCATTTAAATTTAAACTGAATAGTCTGGAAATTTTTCTGAAATTTTTTATTCTTGTATTACGTAGATTTACTACTCAATTATTTGTATCTAAAACGAAATTTTTCGTTTGTTAAGAAAATAATTTCTGAGAAAATTATTAGAGGATTAATCCATTTAGATTTTATTTAATCATTATCTAAGAAATGTAAATAGACTTTTTTACTTGCGAAAAATAAAATTATATGCAAATAAATATTAATTTGATCTTACAAATACGTTTTTATTACCCTAAAGAACGCATTTAAGCGCATTTTAAATTCATTTTTTATAAAAGAATATTTTATTGATACAATAATATCTACGATAGATTTTATCTATATTTCAACTTATTTATAGAGATACTGATATATCGTCATAAATATACTAGAAACACAATATGACTTTCAGAAATGTATGAAATCTTCAATATGTTTCTATGGCTACCACTTAATTAAGTATGAAAGAAGACACAATGTCTGATTTTAACTGACGTAACATTTCTTTGTCGTAAGACTGCAAATCTACTGTTTTAAATAGTATCTCATGGAAAATATCAAATTTTATGGTGTAAGGGTTTTATAATTTAAATCTTTATTTAATTTTATCTGTTAAAAATTTATCAGTAATAAATATTTTTTTTCAATTTTAAATCTTTTCAACAAATGGAATGTTCATGGATTAATTACTAAATTTTGTGTATATAGAAATATTGTTTGGTGTAGTGAAAACTATATCGAATAAATAACAAGAGGATAGGTCCTAAAAAATGGAAAAAAGAATGAAACTTTGAGTATGTTTTGTCTACGAATAGCCTCTCGGCCAAGCAGACTGAATGCCTGAATCTAACTGACACAAGAATTGTTTTTCCGAAAATACTGACATTTCTCACTGCTTCCAAAAGATCTTGTAAGAAGAATTTCAGCTAGCAATGGCCAGCGACACATCTAAAACAAAATTATATGTTCCCTTTTCCACATATATTTTCTTCTACGTTTTCCAAAATTGCTAAATCCCATCTCAAGATGAACTGGAAAGTTGAGGCTGAATTATTCAAGAATTCGCTGCGAAAGTTAGCCGTTGAGAGAAAAAAAAATCGATGATTTTTCTTGCAGTTTAAGCTAGTGGCGTTTGCATTTATCTGTTTCTATATTTACGAATATTTTTTTTTCTTTTCTTTTTCGTATTTCAGAAAATTTTATTTTTTTACCCTCCATATAAGTTTCTGGATGAGCAATTCCCTTTCTTTATTTTAATTTCTGGTATTACTTGGAGAATATCGTAATATTTCGTTATCTTGGATAGAGCGTTATAAATTTTTCAGAGAAGTTTTATTAAATATGAAAATATTTAAAATACAACATTTAAATTTGGTTGAATTCTTTGGAAATATTCCGGAATTTTTTTATTATTGTTCTTATGTAGATTTACTGCTCAATAGTTTATATTAAAAAGGAAATTGGTTGTTTTTGTTTGTTTAGAACACGATTTCTGTGTTCTAAACAAACTAAATAAGAGGATTACTCCATTTAGATTTTACTACGTCATTATCTAAGAAATTTAAATAAATTTTTTTACATGCGAAAAATAAAACTATATGCAAACAAATATTAATTTAATCTTCCAAAAAATTTTTATTGCCCTAAAATAATTATTTAAGCGTATTATAAGCGAATTTTCATAAAGTAGTATTTAATATTCTATTGATATAATAGTTCATTTATTAATTTTTATGTAATGTAAACATTATATATTTTATTAATTAATTAAATTTTTTTATTATGTTTTATTATTAATTGAACTTACTATATTATATATTTTTTATTTAATTATAAACATTTCATAATTCATAATTTATATTCCTTTTTCTTATAAAATTCAACTTATTTATAAAATATGAGTATGATAAAATATAGAATTTGCGAAAAAAAGTTTCAATAATTTTAAAATTTCATAAGAAATCTGTTAATATTACAAAATAATAAAAATTTATTTGATTGCTAATACTTATTTATTTTCAATTTAAAATGTAATTATGTAGTTTAAACTTAAAAAAAAAATATTAATTGTATGTACTTAATTTATACATAATTTGTTAATAATTTAATAATTTATTATTTATTAATAATTTATGCATTAATCGCATTTATGTAATTTATTTCAAATGTATATTTTTATTCAATCGACATTTAGACTTCTAAATTAGTTTTTTTATAAATGTTTTCGAGATTATATAAATTAATTTGAAATATTATTAATCATCATAAATATAAACCTTTGTGTGAATTAAAAAAAAAAATAATTTGAAAGGAATTGTTTTGATTTTCGTATAGTTTTAAAATTTTAGTATGATATACAAATAGCATAAAACATTTCATATGTGATGTCTAGAGTTTTATATTTTATTCACAAAAATAACATTTATATTTGCACATTTTATATTATGTTATTTCCTTTTTTTTTACAAAAAAAAAAAAAAAAAAAAAATCTTTACTGAAATAAAAAGCACTTACAGTATATGCACAGGCAAATGTATGTTTATAAATATATAAAGCCAAATATTGAGCTGCTATATATTTATATATACAGACAATATTTGGCATTATATATTTATATATGCTTATAAATATATATGCCAATGCATCAATGCATTTGGCTAAAATAGTACAGTCTAATGCATAGATACATTTGGTTGTAATATTTTCTTTGAGAATAAGCAGATATAAAAATAATAGATTCTTATATGGTTAATAATCAAAGAAAATATATCCAGTCTGGAATTGAACATTTCGCTTTGAAGCATTGTCTAAAAAGCTTTTGATTAAAATTAAAATACAAACAAAACTAAAAATTAAATATTCAAATAAAAAATTTTTAATAAAAACTAGAAAAATTGTATATAGCTTGCATTGTATAGCATAAAGCATAACGGAAAAAAATTAATGTAGATGCATTAGATTTCCCGTCATAATTGACGTTGATCTTCAACAGTTTATATAGAAAATATAGCATATCTATCTTTTGCTTATCAATATCAACTTTAAAACACACAGTAATTATACATAACATACATACAAAGACACATTATATCAACACGAATGTTTTATCCACGTACGCTTTAATAAATCTTAAATCTATAAAAAAGTTCTTAAAATTATAACAGAAGATTATTAAACAATAATAAACTGCTGGCATAATTAATCATATAATAATGATGACATAAATCATTTTATGTAATGATTATTATTTGATAATTATTATAATCATTACATATGATTTATGTAATCATTATATATGCTTATTAAAAGATTTATGTTTGTAATTTTCAAGAATTAGTTGTGTTATTATTTAAGGGATATTTTTCTTATAACAAATAATATAATAATACTTCATTAAATTATTATAATAATTTAATATATATTTATTTATGTTTAATACAACTATTTCAAAATGCTATTCTAGAGTCATAATTTTATCTCATTTCCTTAGGAGCGCTCTTTGGAATGGCTCCAATCCGAGAACTGTTATATCAACTGAGCTGGTAACAGCCGATGGTCTTGCTGTAGATTGGGTTGCCAAGAATCTATACTGGACGGATAGCGGACGCAAAATAATTGAAGTTTCCAGAGTGGATGGATCAAGCAGGAAAATTTTAGTGGACTTAGATCTAGATGAACCTAGAGCCATTGTTGTGTTTCCCAGGAAAGGGTAATATATCCTGTCTTGAAATTTTTAGATCCATACCAAAAATGGAATATTTTTAATTCCATTAACTCAACTTTTAGTTTTTTTTTTCATAGATAAATAGAAATATTTCTGTGTATTATTAATGACTTTCAAGTAGAACGAATTTTGATTTTTCATATTTCTCTATTATAATGATTAATCTTATGAAAATCAATTCATTCTTCTTCAAAAACATTACCATAAATTATTCTGTTTCTGAATGGATCCATATTTACGCAGATGGTTCTCTGTGTGATGGAAATTCTGGATGGCCTGCCTTTATTTTAAAAGATTTTTTGAGGAATCATATGTAGTTGGCCTTAATGCCTCCAATTTCAATGCTGAGATTTTTGCCATAAGGAATGCAATTTTAAACCTTCTTGGGCTAACTACTAATCTTAATAAAGCAGCTATCTTTATTAACTCCCAAGCTGCAATCTTGGCAATTGTCTACTCTACACCTTGTGATTGTTGGTACACCTTGTGATTACGCAGTATTATAGCATATCTTCAAACTACGCATGCCATCTAGGTAGTGCTAAATGAGTAACAGCTATGCAGCCCTTGCTTATGGCATAAAGATTAATTGTCTCTATAGTGTCAGCTGCATTAGAAAAACAACAATATCTAAAGGTCTTCTTCTCCAGTCAATGCCCGTCCATGGCTTCTCGGCCATTCAACGCCGTGTCGTCTAGTAAAGATTTGCCATTATCTCGTAGCTTCTGTCGGGGTCGACATCATCAAATGCACTGCAAGATGGGAGGTAGTCTACAATGACGTTAGAATCGAAGCAAAGTGGGCAGATGGGCGAGTCAGCGACCCCAATGCGGCTAAAATGCTCTTGTAGGTAGTCGTGCCCCGTAGCCATTCGGAATATCTAATAATGAATGACTTAAGCCAGCATACCCGACATTGAAAAATTGAGCATAGTTCAACAATGATTTGTTGCAATAACACTACAGAAAATTCGCATTGTTGAGTTCATTTTGTTGGTTTGTTATAAAAATGCCTGTCTAGCAACAATGAATACGTTTGTACATTGTTGATTGTAAACTTGCATTCAGTTCTGAGTGTGATTTGGTGCGTAGCTTTGTGTGATAAAAGCGTTTATTTATTTAAGGAAAGTAACATAAAAACTTTCAACTTTGCTTTGAACACAGCTTTGGCTGTCTCGTTTTGGATTTGGTGCCTCTACCAATCAGTTTTGTATAAAAATTACATTGATACAATTTTACTCATCCCATATGTTGTTGTTATTCAGTTTGCCTTTAAAAAACTTACCCCTAAAAAGAAAATCACTTTTGAAAGAAGCCAACAGATCGATTTTGATACCCCTGAATTTTCAAAAATAGAAACCTCTGATAAATTTACTTCCACTGATGATCTCAAAGATTATTTTTTGCCTACCAAAGATATCGTGCTAACCCATGTTAATGAACCAATGTATAACTTGAATGAATATGACTTGCAAAATACCATTTCTTATATTCCCGAGAAAAATTCGATTTCTTATGTTAATAATGGCTTACAACTGACATCCAAACCTACACCGTCAATAGCTTTATCAGTTAAAAAACATGTAGATATTTATAGTGCTGATTCTGAGGAAGATGATACACCTCGAAGGAAAAGATTTATGATGTATCCAAAGAGATTTGAATTTGTTAAAAATATTCGCTCTAAATGGCAGAAACTCAAACGCCAAACTAGAGTTAAATATGAAAGGCTTCAATAAATAGACTTCTTGCAATATCTACAATTTCATTTCAATATCATGTAACAATATTTTTCATACGTAAAAAAATATTCACAATTTCACAGAAAGAAAACTTTTTAACAGAAATTGAAGAAAGGAGCTTTTTGCTTTTCTTTTCTTTTTTTTTTTTTGAGTTTTAGTTTTTTTAAAATGAGCCATTATTAACATAAGAAATCGAACATTGGCGTGTTTTTACACATCACATTGATCACTTATTTCTTGTACCGAGCTAAAAGAGGCACCAAATCTTGAACCTATTGTATATATTGTAAAAATTTTTCATTTTTGCTTTTTCATTTTTATTTATTATTTCTTTCTTTCTTTTTTTACTTTATTCAACTGCGGCCTTTATTTTGATTACTTTAAAGAAGATACATGTGCAAAGATATGTTCCTTTTCTTATTACTGCGGCTTTGGTTTTTGTGTAAATATATGAAGAGTTGTGACTTTATTTTACCCAATTGTGACATGTAATACCGATTGTGACATTCAATCCCGATTGTGACTACTAACCAAATATGATCATAAAGTATACCGATTTTGACTTTTAACATCTTTACGAAGTTCTGTGTGGTGCTTGATTCTAAACGTCTTGAGAAAATATCAGAAGATTGATAACATCAAGTTATACTGGCGAACATGTGGAGAAGATATACAACTGCTGAAAGTATGGCGATAGATTCCTACAGTTTGAAATGCATCCTCAATCGAGTAAAACTATACTCGATTGAGGATGGAATAGCTACTGGATTTCAAGATGGATTCCATCAGCTTCGAAATACATGTAACAAAAACGTTTTTGGCCTAATAGCAAAATAAAAGAACACAATATAAAAACCATTAAAAGACATGAAATGACGAAGAAAATTCTAACGGATCAGGAGATTGACTTCTTCAGCTTGCATGGAACAATAGTTTTATTCGACTGAGGATGGAATAGCTACTGGATTTCAGGATGGATTCCATCAGCTTCGAAATACATGCAACAATAACGTTTTTGGCCTAATAGCAAAATAAAAGAACACAATATAAAAACCATTAAAAGACATGAAATGATGAAGAAAATTATAACGGATCAGGAGATTGACTTCTTCAGCTGGCATAAAACTGTAGTTTTTTTTCGATAAAATACTATTTTATTATATTAATTTTGATCATCAGAAACTAATTCACATTCAACCCCCTTGTACCGATTTATAATAAGATTTTTAATAAAATATGTTTCAACTTTCCACTTTCACTTTTTTTATTGTTCATTGTTTAGTTATTCATTCAGATCAATCACAATATTATTCACATTACACAATTAATATAACGGAGAATGTCGTGATAATACAAATTATGAATTTTATTAAAAATGAGCTTACTAAGAAGGACAAATCTAGTGTTCTGCTTTTCTATTCTTATCAACAATATTCTTAAATCGTCGCTATTCACTATGTGCAATAGGATATTATGGTTGAAATCTAGAATACTGTACCCCGGAGGAAGTCACGAATCTTGCAACCCGGAAAAATAATCTTTGGCAAAATAATAATATATTTCGGCGTTAAAGCGGCAATATGTGGCGTAAAAAGAAAAAATTAAAATTTTGGCGATAAAGCAACATAAGTTGGCGTAAAGACAATTTCGGCATAATGCTGTGGCGTAGAAGCAACAGCATTTGGCGCAAAAGTATTCAAGGAATAAAAAAAAATTTAGTGATATATTCTGTTTTGCATTTTTCAGTTCTATGCCAAAAAGAAATATTTTAAAATAAATTATCTCAGTATTTATTTTTTCATAGATAAATATGAATATTTCTGTGTATTATTAATGACCTTGAAGGTGAAAGAATTTTGAATTTTTCATATTTCTCTATTATAATGATTAATCTTATGAAATGCGATTCATTCTTCTTCAAAAATATTACTACAAATTATCCTAGTTCTGAATGGATCCATATTTACACCGATGGCTCTGCGTCTGATGGAAGTACTGGTTCCGGTCTATATTCTAAAGGATATTTTTTAAGGAATCATATGCAGTTGGTTTTGATGCTAAGCATTTTTACCATAAATAATGAATTTTAAACCTTCTTGGACTAACTACTAATCTTAATACAGCAGTTATCTTTATTGAACCCCTGAGCTGCAATCTTGGCAACTGTGTCCTAGACACCTTGGGATTGCTTCCTGGTTGAAGAAGCTAGGACAAATCGGTCCAATGCAATTGCTTCTGGCTAGGAGATAGTTTTTCAGTGGATTCTGAGCAATTGCAGGGTGCCTGGAAAGGAAAGTCTGACCTTTTGGATTAACATGGTTATAAGTTACCACACCCACACTTTTATCCTTTAGTCAACTTAGTTATGAGAAGAGAGAAGAAAATAGACAGACCCTTAAAACAAACTCCTTTCAACTGATAAAACCTGGAATATACTTGTTTCTTCACCCATCCCAATGGACTTAACCCATGCAGTTTTTACAGCAAATTTCCGACTCTCGACGGGGCATGATTTTCTTAATAAACATTTGCATCTCATTGGTGGTTCTAATGCTGCCTGTCTTCTGTGCTCGTCAGGTGAAGCCATGGACTTTTTACATTTGAATTGATTTAATGACTTTCAACTCTGAAAACTTTACCGAGGTTCAATTTTATTGGGCTGCTAGAGTTCTTATAGCGGAAGCGTTCTTATAGCAGTTTGATGCAGGAAAAAAACATTTTCTTCAAAAGTTAAATTTCTGACTGAATATGCATGAGTCACATGTTCCTTAAAGTTTTATAATTAAAATTATTTTATATTTCAAATAAAAGCTTTTGTGAACTAAAATTGTACGATGTCATAACAGATATCGAGGATACTAACTCATACAAATTCATCTATGTATTTCTTGCAGTTACCTTTTTTGGTCGGACTGGGGCAAACCACCAAAAATTGAGCGAGCTTACCTGGATGGAACTGGACGCCGAGTGATTGTGGCCACAGATCTTGGTTGGCCAAACGGACTGACCATTGACTACGAAGCTCGCCGCCTGTATTGGGTTGACGCACAGTTGGACAGGATCGAAACATCAGATCTCAGCGGAAAGCACAGAATGCAACTGGTGGATGATGTAGCCCATCCTTTTGGATTGACACTAGTACGAATACGTTCTTTGAACATAAGTATTTCTTTTTTATATTAACCAGAGGTTTTAATTAGTAATGAAATACATAACTTTGCATACGAATAATAGCATGCATATATAAGAAGACATTGTATTTTTACCTCATCCTCATTATATTCTTACCACATCTCATATTTTTTACATGTAGTTTTTTTATTTCAGTGGAAGAATTATATTTATGATATCATGCAATGAAAATATATTTGTATGTTCAAATGAAAGTATTAATTTCTCTATTTAATTCATTATTGTCTTTAAAATTATACAATAACGAATCACTATCTTAAATTAAAAGTAAACACCAAATGAAATTAATGGAAACTTAATGAATTTAAAATAATTAAAAATAAATTAAACAATGTTGGTTTAAATAAAATTATTAAAAATTCTTGACTTATATTTTACACGAATAATTCAGAAATATATCAGGTAAAATAGGAAGAACAATTTGTGTAAGACATAATTTTGATCCCAAAATAATTTCTATGAGGAAAATTATCCTCAACACACGTTGCATTGAAAATCTAATAGATAAAGATTAGTTGATACATTTCTATATAGGTACAATACAAAAATATTTCAATAATTCGAACTTTCTTTAAAGACATAGATTTTGTTTATACTAAATAATTTTATAGCCTATTACAAAAATGAATTTTTTTTTATTTCATTATTGTTTTCAAATCATTATTCTATATATTTTCATTTTGAAAAGTTTAGTTTAGGATATTTACTTTATTTATAATTTTATAAAGAAAAAAATTAAATTTGTTAAAATAAATAGGCTTATAATTATAGTAACAAAACTATAAAAAAATAATTTAGGATGCTAGATTATTGTCCCAATCTCAATCCAATTAAAGTCATCAAATCCGAAATTGTTTCAATTGATTGATTTTTGATGTTAAATAACATTACTTCATCTATCCCTGCTATGTAAGAATCCTTACATCTTCCAAATAAATAGACTTAAGAGTTTGAAATGTAAACGAACTCCTCCACTTACTTACTTTTTCGATGTTTTCTCTTATTTTATTGTATGCTCTAGTCCGATAAAAACACTACTTTTGTATTTCTCTTGCTATATCATTCGTCATTTGCTATTTGTTAGATTAAATTTTGAAATTTAATTTGAATGCAGATATATTGGAAATATTTGATATCCAGTAATAATTTTAATTAACAGACAAATCTGACCTCTGGAAATAATTATTGATTACTTCCTTGGACATAAAATGTAAGAAAAATCTAGTAAGTTTATTCTTAATGATCAGAATTGATTAGTAAGGTAACACCAACATGAAAGTAATCTTTTGCATTTATATCAATTGTTTTTTTTATATCTACGAGTAGATTAAAAGGTCTTACATTAGTTACTTATTTTTATCCAAATAAATCAATAAAATAGTACAATATTTAAGTTAAGTATAGTAAACAATCTTATTACCTTTAATTATTAACAGTAATATTACCCTTATTTTTATTATTATATTTAACCTACCTAATGATTTCTGTATAAAACTAAAACTCTAGTTCTGAATTCTAATCTGAGTTTCAGCTATATACATGGTTAAAAAAATGTATTTCAATATTTTTTCTATTTTAATTTTTCTGAAACCTTTTAGGAAAAACTACGAAAATCAGCTAATGAGGCTCTTAATTTGCATTTAAATGTAGTGTTAGCACAGCAGCAATTTTTCTTAATGACACTTGTTTCCAAGTAAGGTTCATTCACAGCTTAATTTACTTAAAGAAATCCCAGGTTATTAAAGATAATGATGTTGTTCATGCTAATGGACTGTATTGAAAGTAACGACACCGCTAATTGTTTAAGTCCTTTAATGAAGGTGAAAGAATATTTCAAAGAATTGATATTGTTTACACCAAATTATTTTTTACAAGGTATTCTTAGTTTCCTTTAATTATTTATTTGGTTTTCATATTCATTACAGAAAATAATGTACGCGATAAAAAAGATACTAATTTCGAGATAATTTAAAAAAGGTATTTAAGTATTTTAATTAGGCATAATTTGCTAATTAGCAATCATTCTTTTAACGGCTTTTATGTTAAACGTTTTTGTAAGCAAATGAATTTTTTATGTGTTGAAATACGAAGCTTTCAAAAATGTAAAAGAGAAGTAAGTGTCTGATTTATTAAAATTTTTACCATATGAATTATTCATTATGTATACCAAAATAATAATAAAATAGATATAAGCTGGAATTTTTTTTTTGTTATACTTAACATTGAATATGTTGAAAATTCGTATTTTAAATAAAAACATTAAAAATATATCTTCACCATTATGATTGGTTTAACTTACACAATATTTTTGAAAGTAATTATACGTATTTTATTGTATATTATTTTTATGTATAATTACTAAATAATAATACTCATACTCATAATACTCATATACTCATACTCATAATACTCATATACATTATTATTTAGTAATTATAACTAATTGTATAAAATATAATCATATATTAGTATTAAAATATATTATATTACAATATATTATATTGTAATATAAATTATTTTGCTCTCATCTGAAATTATATCAAGTCAAATAATTTTTTAACGAATTACAGAAATCTATGTTAGTTTGATAATTTTTCAAAAATTATTTCTTTTTCAATTTCATGATAGATTGAAAATGTTTTTTTGTAGTGTTCATTAATACGATTATAAATGTATAATTATTATTTTTATAAAATTAAATTTTTTTAGGATTTCAAAATTTTATAAAATTATAAAAATGTTGTACGATTATAAATTTTCTATTATTAAATCCTACTATAAGGAATGAATAACTGATAATATTTTTATCATTATAGTTACTCTAATTTAACCAAATAAATTTGGCAGGAAAAACAAATACATGCGCTGAGCATTTTATATATTGAGCCCTCTAATTTATCCAAATAAGTAAATAAAAAACATAAAAAACGCATGCTCTGTGAAAGATGAGATACATTATTTAGCCTTATAGTTACTATAATTGAATCATTGTGTAAATCAAGTAAAAATATTTCTTTTTTGATATTCAATTGGAATCTTCTAATATTTTCAATATCTTATTTCTGTATATTGTTAAAGAACATAAGAAATTTCAAATTGTTGAAGTGTGAGATTTCTCATTTCAGTTTGGTCTTCATTTATACTGGACTGACTGGCATACGAAATCCATTGAAAGAGTAGATAAGGACACAGGTCGCAACAGAATCGTTGTGAGGGATAACATAGAATACCTCATGGAAATTAAAATGGTAGCTGCATCCAGGCAAACAGGTAATATTTTCATTTACGAAGTACTTTTAAGTCACATTTTTGACTGTAAATAGTATATATTTGTCGATTTTATTAAATAATTCAAATCATAATTATCAGAAAAGTAGTGCGTCTAACTTCCATCACAACTTGAGAATCATAAATTTATTTACCAATGCATCATCATCAATTACATATAAACTGTATCTTGCTGTTCTGATCCTAAATTGCTCGTGAATCTCTTTGAAATTTGTGAAAATTATTCCACGACGAGATTTCTTACGTTTTTTTTTTTTAATTTTATTATTATTGATAAACGCTTGATTCTCTCATGCACTACGCTGCATGAGGCGTCTGACAAAAGAAATTATATGATAATTTGATACACTAAAAAAAATAGAAGATTAGTAAACACAGTGACAAAATACCTGCAATTTTAGACATTTTCGTAATGTTCCTTTTTTGTACATTAGATTTTTTAGCATTATAAGTTCATAAAAATGAACTAGCTGACGTAAAATCCAATTACTTCTTAAAACCCAATTAGTTCTTGAAGTATCAGCAGAGTAAAACCTAATTACTCTGCTGATACTTCAAGAACTGATCTACGAAAGTGTAATTTTCATACAAATGGTACCCTCTTTCAGTGAAAGCTTTATGTGTAGGATAATTGAAAAACATTGTGGTTAGGAAATATGCTGAATATGTTGAAATATATATTGAAAACACCTAAAATGTTAAAATTATATTTAAAACATTTTTTCGGACAAAAAAACTTTATAAAAGTAGCTAAATAAATTAGCAAAAGTACTAAAAAAATATAAGAATAGTTAATAAATATATTTTCTGCTTATTGTTGCTTTTTTAACTATTTAAATTATTTTTGTGTTGTTTTTATTTTAGGTAGCAATCCTTGTGGAGAAAAGAATGGTGGGTGTAGTCACTTATGCCTCTATAAACCTGACGGACGCGTCTGCGCATGCCCGTCCTACAATGACAGCCGACGTTGTTCCACAGGTATTATGACGCATTTAAATAACTGAAATCTTAACTAACGTTATTTAAATATTCTTAGATTACATCATTAAAATATTATTCATGTATAACGTTAGAATTTAGTCACATAACAATAATAGAAAAATATAATTATTCCATATGCTGGCTTTACCTTTTTTTATTAATTTTTAAACCAAATATATTGCATTCAACGTAGAGCTCTGTAGAACTTTTATTTAAGTTTCAAAATACATACTCAACTTTTGCTGGTCATATGAGAGAAAACCCTGAAAAATAACACTAAACTGCCTGCATGTAAATAAGAGAGGGTTATATAGGTTGTATAAACTGCCATCCAGTCTCTTCACATCTGAAAATAGAGATTGCAAAGGACGCTATGAGTGGATTTTTTCTTCTACACATTATCACTATGCTATAAGTCAGGGATATCATTTATTAAGCAGCCTGATGGCCGAGTGATTAACGCTCTGGAGTTTATTGCCACATGTTTTGGTTTCGAATCCGGCGGTGCCATGGATGCTTGTAGTGGTTCGGAATCCACTTTAAACCGTAAGTCCCGGTATATTATGATAGTAAGAGCGTTGGCATAGGTCTGATAACCCTATCACGTAAAAAAAATAAAATGAAAAAAAAAAAAAAACATCTGTCTCAAAATCTGCTAGTAGGCAGACGGCTTTAGACCTCCCTCATGAGGCTGTTTAGCCACTGATGATGATGATGATGACATCATTTATAATAATTGGGCATATAATTAAATATATATAATGCATTTTTATAATAAAAAATTACCAATAAGAATTCCGTAAAGGGTTTAAAAATGTTTTACAGTGTAAATAAAAAAGGATCATTCGAAAACTGGTTTTTAAATGTTATCATGTTCATTGTTTAAGAAATACAATATAAAATGGAAATGTTTTTGGACACTCTGGATAGTCGGTCGTCATTTTCGCTTTTGTTATTGTTTAGTCTTTCTTAAAAAAAAGTTTAAATCGTTTCATGTACAAATTAATTCACACCTAATATTAAAAAGAACGTTTCAACAAAAGGTTCATATTTATTGCTTACTATTTTTCAAGTGCTGAATTTGCAGCTGTCTTTCTGTGACATTTGAGTAGTAAAAACTATATGGTTAACGAAAATGGAAATAGTGACAATTTAATACAAAAATGATGAAAAGTTCACAGAGACATTTCGCAAAGATAGCAAATGTTGCATAAGACTCTTGTTTGTCCATTCGAAGACGTTCACAGCAAATAGCCGTATCCCCAGCACCGTATTTATCACATAGATCTCGGCCTAAAGGCTTACAAACTTCATCGGACACAGGAATTAAAGACGATGGACAACACAGCACGTTCGTTGATTTAACACCCTTAGATATTTCCTTTTGGGGGGCTATCTTAAAAATACAGTCTATTCCAACGCTCCAGCTGCGAAAATGTGTTGAACAATTTCCACAAAAGTATAACTGCTACAAGAAGAGCTAAAGTGGCCATTTGGCAGATATTATATTTATTTTAATTCAATGTACAAATTATACGATTAATAATAGAATACATCACAATAGTTACCTGAAACCTGTTATTTTTTTAATAAATTAAAATGAAACTTCTTGTTGGAACGCTCTTTATGTACTACAAGCATACGATCTAAGACTCCATTATTGATCATGTTCACTTGTAAAAAATTCTTCTATGTATATAACTTCCAACCATATCATTATATTATGTATCTAACAGTTCATAGCAAAACAATTTACACAAATGGCAATACTTTGCGATGTGCATACATATTATATTACGTTTTACTATATAATACTTAAAAGGCCATGTATAGAAAACATATTTAATTAAACCATGATATTTATGTAATAGCATTTTGAAATAAAATGAATTATAGAAATTGGTTAAAAATCTAAAAAGAGTTCACTTTTAAGTTTGTATTCAAATAATTTATATTTTTGAATATTATTTTCATTTCTAAACTTATCAGCAATAACTAATAGTTTTTAACTACAAACTAAATATGCTTTACGAGAGAAAACCTGTTGTAAAATCACCGAACTATAATAATTTTCAAATCATTTTTTAAACCCTATTTATAGATTTCCTGCCCATGTTTTTCATAAATAATGTTTCCTTAAAACTTCAAATATCGTTTCTCTTACAGTTCCAGGAGATATTTTACTTGAACCAACTAAATCCTCTGAAGTAGATGAAAAAGTTACTGTAAAAGAAGTCTCAGTGCCTACAACATTGCCAACAGATACTAGTACTCGGTAATCTTTCGCACTATTTCAATTAGTTATTTAACATTCCATTTCATGAACATGTATAACTGCTTAAGCTTTTTTTTTTCTAAGCATTCTTACTAAATAATTACAGTAATTTTTCAATAGTGGTATCTCGATTGGCACCATATATAAAAATTTTACCAAATTATCTTGTCTAAAGTAATGAGCCACATCGTTACATTTTGTCTAGGGCTATGTTAACCCTGCTTCTTGATTTTAATTATTATTTAATGTTATATTCTGTGTAATTTTATTTTAATTTCCTATTATTTTAGTATAACTGTTTAAGCTTTTTTTTCTACTCATTCTTAATAAATAATTACAGTAATTTCTCATTACTAGAGTCTCGATTGGCGCCATATATAAAAATGTCGCCAAATTATCTTGTTTAATATAATGGGCCACAATGTTTGGCGTGATTCATGGTAAATCTTTGGCATTATTGCTAATATTTTGTCTAAGGCTCTCCTAACCCAGCTTTTTGATTTTAATTATTATTTTAATATTTAATTATTAATTATATTTTTAAATTACTATTTAATATGTTTTATGTTTAATATTATATTCTCGGTTCACGTTAAATTCTTGGCGCAATTACTAACGTTTTGTCTAGGACTCAGCTAAAAGCCAGTTTTTTATTTTAATTATTATTTAATATTTAGTTCTTAATTATATTTTTCAATTATTATTTAATATTTTTTGTATTTAATATTATATTTTTTTGTGATTTTATTTCAATTGTGTACTATTTTAGTATTTAAAAGATCTTACATTAAATACTAAAATAGTACACAATTAAAATAAAATTACAAAAAATATAATATTAAATATACAAAATATTAAATAATAATATGACAATATTTTATTTTCGAATTCATTTTTTTATGTATTTGGTGTTAATAAAACAAAATTTATTGTAAAAAGTTAGAAAATAAACATCACATAATATTATGAATACAATTTAGTGGTTTGTAAGATAATGGTTTATCCTTCTTTTGACTTTGATAAATGAGCTACTGTAAGAAAAACAGAAAGTGTGAATCGATCAATTCCTTATGAATATAAAAGGAACTGTTTCTTATGAAATATAAATGATTTTTCAATACAACATGTCTTTTTTACTCATTTTAAATATTATTAACAGCCTCAATTGATGAATATTTTTGTATTAAATTTCAGTTGTTCAGAAACAGATATAGAAAACGGGCGGTGTGAAATTATTGGTTATCCTCCACCTGGTAAATAAATCATTATTCAGTTTTTTTTTTAGAAAATACTTTTTATGTAAATTAATTTACTTTAAATTCTGTAAATAATACATCTTTATGACTTAAAATTTTCAATCCAATTAGAAAATACAAATTGTAATTTTATTTCTTAGCTGTTAAATTCATGAACAACTAATTGAAATTTTTGCATGTTTTAACATTTAGTGACAGTTTAAAACAGAAAATATGCGTATATAATATGCTTGGAAAATTTTTTTATCTTTTTTTAATTAATTACTTTTGTCATTTCATGAACTTCAAACTTTTAATTGTTTTTCGACGTTTCCTTATTTTTCAGATCCAGTTTTGCTTTATGACTTAAAATTTTCAACCAATTATAAAATACATATTGTAATTTTATTTCTTATCTGTTAAATTTATGAGTAACTTATTGCACTTTTGCATTTTTATATTTTTAAACATTAAATCACAGTTTAAAACAGAAAATATACATATATAATATGATTGGAGAAAGTGTTTACATGATTTTTTAAATTATTTAAATTTATTATTTCCTAAACTTCAAGCTCTTAATATTTTTTTTGATGTTTCATTATCTTACAGATCCAGTTTTGCAAACGGCTTACATAGCATTGAGTGTTATTCTTCTCATAGTAGTTATTGTATTAACTATGGCTCTCGTGTGCTGGAAAAGAAAGTAAGTACTTTAAGATCTTATTAATTTTTCTTATTCAAATACCATCCAAACATTAAGCTAGTTTTATGAAATATTAAGTTCAAAGTTTTTTATTTGAATGCCATTTAATTTTGTTAATCCTGTTTTTCTCTCAAAATGAATGAATATCGAGAAATAACAATTCAATAAATTACTGCCATAATTTGTTTCGTGTATTCACTGAAATGATTTTAGTAGAATATGTTTAATAAAATATTACTTAGTAGTATGTTTGAAACATGTTTAAACGCCATCCTTAACTTCTGATATTTTTATTATAAAATGAAAAGCTGAGTAAAATATTAATGTAATTTTTATTTATAATAGGTTATATATATCGCAGATTATATCAATTATATATTATTATTGTAGATTTTATAATTTTTATTTATCATAAGTTATTTCTTATGTTATGATTCTGTGTTTTAAAGCTATCATCGAAATTATAAAAATTACTTTTAAAGAAATTTGTTTATTAAATAGCAAAAAGTTATAAGAGGTCTTAGTTTCCAATATTATTCTCATTACTTTACATTCGCAATGAAAAGAAATACATTCGCAGACCTATATCAGCAATATTATCACTAAAAAGGAAATAACTATGAAGAGTTTGAAAACTGCGGTAACCGTGAATATAATAAATCTTTTTTTATAGTAGTTGTATAATAATAAATATTTTGATTGTTTCAATAAACATCCGTTCGATCCTAGCTAGAAATTTAATAAATAAAAAAAAAATAATAATAGTCATGATTTTTTTTTTCATTTATAATGTAACAAATGCAATTTTATATGCCACATTTCTCTCTCTCTCTCTCTCTATATATATATATATATGTATATATTCAAAGTGTGTGTGTGTGTGTGTGTGGCAGTCAGGATCCCCCATGACCACCTTCCCAAAACAAAATATAGCTGACGAGGAATAGTTCAAGGTTGAAAGTTCCTTCTTTCAAGGACAGGTTGACCCTTACGTTAGACTTTGCACGTTTTTTTTGTACCCCCCTCCCCTTGCTAGTTAGACTGTGGAATCAACCAGGCTTTGGAATTAGACAAGCTCGTTCCCACCGAGGCGAGAGACGCGAAGATTCAAGAGGCAAGCGACAAA
This sequence comes from Caerostris darwini, assembly GCA_021605075.1. Taxonomy (NCBI): domain Eukaryota; kingdom Metazoa; phylum Arthropoda; class Arachnida; order Araneae; family Araneidae; genus Caerostris; species Caerostris darwini. The sequence goes on from BPLQ01008122.1 coordinate 391,051, forward strand.
ATTTTTTCGACCCCTTCACAGCGAAACGTCAAAAATAGCATTACGCCTAGTGAAAAACCGCTTCGTGTTGAAAGTTGGGCAACTCCAAGCGGTGGACTGCAAGCCGGTTTCAGGCGACCGCGGTGAGGCTAGTGATTGGTCAAATTTTTTCGCTTGCATCTTGTCGCCTTGGTGAGCACGAGCCTTAAAGGGAGAAGGTGAAAGGGAGTCAAGAGAAGAGACAGTGCGGAGGGTACAAAGTCTCTTAAACGAAATGGTTTTTAAGAGGATTTAGTAGATATTTGTCCAATATTTTGTTTTGTTTTTATCCATGAAAAGCACCGAACACGACCACATTCATATCAGTCCCTAACTTTTACTGTGTTTATGGCTATGCATGGCTTCAATTTACATCCAAATTTTGCAGAAATACTTTTGATACAAAGAATAGACAACTCGGACAAAATTTCGAAATCGGATTAATATACTTTGAAAAAAAATAAATATTATCAAAATTGTGTATTTGGTAAACTTTTCGCGATTGGTGAATTTCTTATGGTTGCCATTTTTTTTTTCCTGTTATATTGTTCATAGACAATCCGACGTAAAATAAATAAATAAAACATATTAATCTATGAATAATAACCTATTTTTTTCAATAAAAAAGAAAATGGTTATTTTGAGAATAAAAATGTTACATTTCTCTAAACCACAAAATAAATAAAACATGAACAATATGCATTTATTTATGTGTATATTTTTTAAATAGTAGTTTGGTCTCGGATTAACAGCTTGACTTAATCGATCGATACATACCTCCTGATTGCATTTCTACGATTTCTACTAGTGGAAATTTTTATAGGGATGCGTTCCGGAATGGGGAGTGAGGTATTGAAATTCCAGTTTGAGCTGGAATTCACTTCTGCCTCAAGGCTTTGTAATGGGAAAAATCCATTGGTTTTATATCGAGTTCTTGAGATAAAATGTTATACAAGCAATTATTGTCTGTTTTTAAATGATTTAACAGAATAACGAGGATAGATCACATGGAAATTGGCATGTACATAGATAGTGACAATGATATATTGAGAAAAATATGGCAATAATTGGACTCTAGAATTGAAGTATATCCTTTCCTAAAAATCTACAAAACTTATTCTTAACTTGAAACTTAACAATATAAATATTATAGTATATCAATATTAATTTAACATGAGACTCATTATAGCTTAACTGTATCTTCTCAAACTCCAGAGGTAATTATAAAGAATTCTGTATTTCATTAATGCTAATTTAATTGAAGCCATATTTTTCTGTAGAACTAATAAATTTATTTATTACATTTTGTTTAATCTTAAATATAACATTACACTTTCTGATATCATTTTTATTTTATTTCATGAAAACTGTTCGGAATTTATTTATATTTTTAGTAGTTGTGTGATTTATTTATATACACTACTGCATTACATTTATGCATTTCTTGTGCAGCAATAAACGTCGCAACGAAGATCTGGAGGGCACACTGACCTTTTCCAACCCCACGTACAGTGCCTCCAGTGGAGATGCTATGCCCTCGGACAGGAAGGTCTGGCCATGGAAGAGCCAACACAGGAAAAAGCAGGTACCCTTTACTCTTTATTTGATTTAATTATGGGAAATATTAGATGAAATATATATATAATCCAGAATTTTTTTACAAAGACTTTATTGAAAAAATCTTGAAATTATCTCAGGAAATCCTCATAAAAATTATTCTCATGACAACCATTATTTATAAAATAATTATATATATTTTTTTAAGTAAGTTTCCATTATTTGAAACAACAATGTTATTACAATTATGAAGCAATCCAAATTTACTTAAGCAATACGTTGCATTGATATTCATAATTTCTATAATAAAAGGAATATAATTTAAATATTTATAATTATTTTTCTAAAAGTTATGCTTTTATTAAATTTACATAAGACTTATGCTTCACTTAGCAATTCAATTAATAGTTAATTAGCCCTAACTATTTGAATCATCACAATGCAATGTACAAATCTTTAAAAAATTCAATAAAAAAAAACATTGGAATTACGTTTTCATGCATTAAAATACTTTAAATTACTTAAATTTTCCTTTGCATATCTTAAACATTTATTTTATATTAAAATAAATTTTATATTAACAAACGCTTTTGCGATCTGAAGTATAACTATATATGTCAGAAACCATAGGTTTAGCATATACTAAGTACGGCTGAGTATACTATGTATGCCAAAAACTATAGGTTTAGCATATGCTAAAATACGAAGTATTGCAAAAAGTCTATAATCGTGTGTTAATTGAAATTAGTTGAGTTGCTTTCGTGTGATGATGAATTTAGTGCTATGTTCTAAATAGAATTCATTTATGTGCTTATTTTACTTGCAACAATTGTCTAATAATTAAATTGTTTTTAAAACTATGTTTTTTGGAAAATACGATACATAAAAAAAAATAAGTTTGTAACTATGGTAACTTTGCTGAACCAATATATAACTCAAATTATAAAAAAAGAATTATTACTTCTTTAAGAAAATGAGAATTTATTTGTGTTAACTTCATTTCATGCATCTTTTCACATGGGAGAGTTTAAAAAAATCATTTGCCTTAACCAGAAACAATTTACCCAAGAAATGGGAAACAATCTATTTTACATTGAGCAGCCATTTTTCCAAGAGAGAAAAAAAAGAAACACTTTATCGAATTGGGCATAATTTATCTTGTCTGGAATCATTTATTTTGACAGAATTTATTTCATCCTTATAAAAAAAGGCTAGCTGCACTAATTTACTTTGTCAAATAGCAGTAGAAAGAACACGCTCTTAGTAGATAGCATTTTAGGCGAAAAGATAAAAAGTTACTGATGCTGATACCGATAAATGTATCGATTTTTCTCGAAATAATGTTTTTCTTTATTACTCAAAATTCTTTTTTATACCAATTCATGCGTCAAAAGTCGGTCGACTTGGAACTTTAGAATGAGTTGATTTATTGCGTAAACCGGGGTAATTTGTGGGGGCACTTTGCGTCAATTGTTTTATCGCATAAATTTCCCAACTTTTCAAAAATTCTTTTTGAGCATAAATTTGAATATAAGCCAGAAGAATTTTATACCCCAGTAGCATTTATATTGAGCAATAAATCAGATTAGCAAAGTTAAGAAGATCTGCAAGTTGGCCCATTTGACATCTTTAACAAATTACCATACTGTAATTAAAAACGCATTTATTTAAAAAGATTTCTTATTGAGTGTACGGGTTTTAAATTTATTTTTTAATATTCAATTATAAATTAAACAAAGAGTCAGAGGCATTTTCCTGAAAAGCTAAGAAAAATTCGGAAAATATAGACATTCATATTGGTTTTTTATCCATGGTATTGCGGCCTGATGGCCAATTGGCTAGCTTTCTGACCTTTGGTACCACAGGTTCCTGGTTCGGAATCCACTTTAAACTGTAGGTCCCAATCTGTTTAGCCCTCATGTGCACAAGATGACGCAGGACGACAAACAAAGTCAAACCAAACTTATCCATGGTATCATGTAATTTTTCATTAAATTTCTTTTTCTTCCTCATGTGGCTTAATGGCTAATTGGAACCACAGACTTCAGGTTCGAATCCTGACGGTGGCATGGATGTTTATTAGTAGTTTGAAATCTATGTTAAACTGTAGGTCCTGGTCTAATTAGCCTAAAAGTGTGCACAAATGGCCGTAGAGCGGCATATCAAAAAAATATTTTCTTCATTGGCGCAACACCTCCATGGTGGGCCAAGTTAGTCAGCCTACTGGCAGTTTTCGACATAGGAGGTGTTTTTTACGGGCAAAAATGTATGATTACGGGTCAAGGAGCTATCTGACTACTGGCAGATTTCAAGACAGGAGATGTTTCCTTTTTTTATGGGTCACGGGTTTCAGCCCTACGTACAACGTTCTACAGTTATATTGACATGGACGTACTGTTTAAGCGATTCAGAACACTACAGACATCCGTAGAATGGCCGGAACTCGTACCCGAAGCCTGTGGCACCGAGATTCAGAGTGCTAATCATTCGGCCATCAGGTCCGCATACTCTTATTATGTTATAGTAAACTTTTTTATCAAGAATTATGTATTTAACTTTGTTTATGAGAATGATTTTGATGAAGATGTCCCCTTGCAAAAGCAAGTATACAACTTTGGATGTATATTTAGGATGGTTTAAATGAATAGATTTCTTAATTTAATCATCCTATATTAGAGGAGACCTTACAAGTGTTAACTGTAATTTTTAAGAAGATATAATATAATAGGAGGATAGAATCAGACATTTCCACAAAATAACATTTGGTCTATTTATTTGTCAGGCGATTAATATCAATATTTTGAATTTTGTATAACAAGGATTTGAAAAAAAAAAAACTTTCGGTTTTGTATGAGAATGCATTCTTATATAATAAGGAATTTTCATATTTGATATATAAAAATATTTTCTTCTTTATTATTAGAAACTAAATGAAATGATTTGGCGTTGTCCAGCTTAATTTTATTGAAATAAATAGCAATCAAAATTGAAACATTTGAAAAAAAAAATGTCAACACTAAAAAAAAAAAAAAAAATCAATCAACAGACAACGTGTCAGTAATTAATACAAGAAATTTGCGGCCCCCTCATTTGATACTTTTAAATAAGGGGTTACTAATTAAGATATATTTACTAGTTAATCATATCAACAAATTTTTATCTACATATGTTTGAATACACATATATCGTTTGGTTTATCGCTCTATGGTCATATTTTGCATACTTTACGCTAAGCAAACCGGGACCTACAGTTTAACGTGGAATCTGAATCACTAAAAAACATCCGTGCCACCGCCAGGATACCAACCTGAAGCGTGCGGTACGAAAAGCCAAAGAGCTAGCCAATTGGCCATCAGAGAGAGACCATTATTTCACTCTATATATGCGAGACATATATAGAGAGAAATAATGATGTATCTCTATTCTTGACATATAAAGTATAGAGACAATATTGCAGTAATGGAAACTCCCTTTTTTTTGCTTTTAAAAATAAATAAATTCTTTAAAATAATGTATTGCCTTATTCATTTATTAGTCTGCTTCGAGTATCATTTTAAATAAGCTATAAAATCAACTATATATTATCTTACATAATAATATATAGTTGATAAACTAAACCCGTCTCGTACTTTTACCATAAATAAACGCTTTTGTCTGAAGGCCACAACAAAGAGTTAATTTTCGTATATATTCAACCTAAATAGCAGCGTTGAGTACGAACATAAATATAGCAAACCCTATTGTCCCAACAAAATAACGGTTTTAATCAAATATCTCATTATTCTCTGCCCTTGATTGACATTCTTTATTTATACAACATCTAAATAATGTATCCAATAATTTAAAGTTTGCTGCTTTAAACGAATTAAGCATTGTAGAAATTTCTAAATTTTGAGCGGTGAACAAAATGTTTTGTAATCAATACAGAGAGGCAAATCTTGGCTCAACTCTGAAGCTTTCTAGAACCACGCCGACAACTAAAATCATTAAAATCCCTGGTGATATTGTAATTCTATTATGGCTATTGACTTACAGAGCCGGACACTGGAGCTAATGATATGAATCAACAGAACGGAGGAGGGTATTTTATCAGCAACTCACACTCATGGAGTTGCAAATTAAACTTAAACCTGAGGGATCAAAAATAGGGGCAGTAACACTTTTATTGTATTAAAATAGTCAGTGTACTTCCCATGTGTTGATGTATACATTTATGTTGAATAACACAAGAATCGATAATTAAATAAAAGGATAGATAGATACGTTTATGTGCATAAAACTAAGAATGTTACGATTGCCAAAAATGTTTTAGTCCTTAAAATATAATAAACGAAAATATGTAGGCGGGAGATAAAGAAGCAGAAGATTATTTTAATTATACACTTTGAGAAATTTTAATATAATATGTTAAGTTTTACTATACGACACTTACCATATATAAATCTGAGCCTGTATTGTTCATAGATATATATGTTATAATCGAATTAACTATGTCTTGATGCTACAGACCATGATGGATCAAGACCGTCTGGCTACTGGCAGATTTTGAGACAGAAGATGTTTTCTTTTTACAGGATAGGGTTATCAACCCAAAACCCAAATCTCTACAGTCATATTAGACATGGACCTGCAGTTTAAAGTAGATTCCGAACCACTACAAACACAAATGGCTCGAACCCGAAACCTGTGGTACCTTGCAGCCTTCTCATTTCATACTTTTAAATGCCAGTATACTAATTAACTACTAATTTAATAACTACTATTTAACTAAAGATATATTTACTAGTTAAGATATACTAATAAATATATCTAGTATATACTAGTAAATATACCGATACTAATTAAGATATATTTATGAGTTAATCATATCAGCAAATTTTTACCTACATAAGTTTTGCATGCATATATAGAAAGCGGAATAATGATCTCAATAAAGAACTAAAATTGCTGCTTTAAATGCATTAAAACGCGCCAAATTGTTTGGGTCAAGTTATATTGTGAACCCTCATTTCAGACATGAACATTAAAAAATATCGATATATAAAAACTAGTTCCTAATTAAATAATTTTTCTCTATTTTGCTTTTAAAGTTAAATAAATTCTTAAATAATGTCTTATTTATAGCAGTCTAGAAACTAAATATCATTTTGATTAAGCTATAAAATCAGGGTTTATTTACATAATAAAATATGGTTGATAAACTAAACCCGTCTTGTACTTTCACCATAAATAAACGCTTTTGTCTGAAGGACACAACAAATAGTTAATTTTCTTATATATTCAACCTAAATAGCAGCGTTGAGTATGAACATAAGTATATCACACCCTATCGTCCCAACAAAACAACGGTTTTAATCAAATATCTCATTATTCTCCACTCTTGTTTGACATTCTTTATTTATACAACATCTAAATAATGTATCCAATAATTTAAAGTTTGCTGCTTTAAACGCGTTAGGCATTGTAGAATTTCTAAATTTTGAGCGGTGAACAAAATGTTTTCTGATCAATACAGAGAGGCAAATCTTGGCTTAACTCTGAAGCTCTCTAGTGTCACGCCGACGACTAAAATCATTGAAATCCCCGGTGATATTGTAATTCTATTATGGCTATTGACTTACAGAACTAGACACTGGAGCTAATGATATGAATCAACAGAACGGAGGAGGGTATTTTATCAGCAACTCACACTCATGGAGTTGCAAATGAAACTAAAACCTCAGGGATCAAAATAAGGGGGAGTAACACTTTTATTGTATTAAAATAGTCAATGTACTTGCTATGTGTTGATGTATACGCTTATGTTGAATAACGTAATAATAAATAAACGTATCTATCTGTCCTTTTATTTAATTATTTACATAAAATTGAGAATGCTACGACTACAATAAAGATTTTAGCCTTTTAATTATAATATATTAAACGAAAGCTAGTAAAAGATTATTTGAGTGATATTCTTTTCACGGTCCTATGGTGGACAAAGGCAGATTTCGAGACATGGGTTGTTTTATATTTACGGATTAGGGTTGTTGGGCGTAGGGTTAACTAACTAATTCGCACTACAGTCCTTGTTGGACCATGTCCATCTGCTTACAGATGGACATGGCAGATTCCGAAATATGAGATGCTATCTTTTTATGAAGCAATGTGGTTAGTCCTACCTCTATAATAAGATTAGATAAAGACATAAGATTTAAAGTGGATTTGGAACCATTACGAGCATCCATGCACCATCGGGACTCGAAACCAGAGACCTGTGGCACTGAGGTCAAAACCGCTAATCACTCAACCATCAGGCTCCCTATATATGTTAGCATACACATATATAGAGAAGAGTAATGATATTTTTTACATATAAAATATTGAGATAATATTGCAGTAATCGAAAATTTCCTTTTTTACCCCATTTTTGCTTTTAAAGATAAATAAAATTAGTTAAAATAATTTATTCAGTTTTTAGTCTTCTAGGAATAGCATTTTAAATAAGATATAAAATCAGGGTTTATTTACATAATAATATATGTTTGATAAACTAAACCCATCTCGTACTTTTACCATAAATAAACGCTTTTGTCTGAAGGCCACAACAAATTCAACAAAGAGTTAATTTTCGTATATATTCAACCTAAATAGCAACGTCGAGTACGAACATAAATATATCAACCCTTATTGTCCCAACAAAATAACGGTTTTAATCAAATATCTTATTATCCTCTACCCTTGTTTGACATTCTTTATTTATACAACATCTAAATAATGTATCAAATAATTTAAAGTTTGCTGCTTTAAGCGAGTTAGGCATTGTAGAAATTTCTAAATTTTGAATGGCGAACAAAATGTTTTCTAATCAATATAGAGAGGCAAATCTTGGCTCAACTCTGAAGCCTTCTAGTGCCACGCCGCCTAAAATCATTAAAATCCCTGGTGATATTGTAATTCTATTATGGCTATTGACTTACAGATCTAGACACTGGAGCTAATGATATGAATCAACAGAATGGAGGGTATTTTTATCAGCAACTCACACGCATGGAGTTGCACATGAAACTTAAACCTGGGGGATCAAAAATAGGGAAAATAACACTTTTATTGTATTAAAATAGTCAATGTACTTGCTTTGTGTTGATGTATACATTTACAAGAATAGATAATTAAATAAATGGATATATACGTATATGTATATAAAACTTTGAATAAAATTTTATGCAGACAAGGTTTTATTCCATTAATGACAATATATTAAACGAAAAATAGTAAGCAAAAGATTATTTGAGTGATATTCTTCGAGAAATTTTGGAAAATAATATGTTACGTTTTACTATACGATACTTATTATAGGTAATTCTGAGTGTACATTAGTATTATTAAATGTTCCATAAATTGGAAAGATATTTTTTTCGATAAAAAATTTTATTGGTGATGGCTTAATAATATTTAGACTGCATGGCAAGTGGTATAACTAGCTCTCTAAGCCTTTGGCGCCATAGGCGTTAGGTTCGAATCCTGACGATATCATGGATGTTCGTTAGTGGTTCGGAATCCACGTTAAACTGTAAGTCCCGGTCTAATTAGCCTAAAGTGTGCACAAAATTATTGTAGAGGGACAAACCAAACCAAGTGCGATTTGGGTGGCAACGTGTGCCGTTGGTGGGGATTAGAACTGAGGTTCAAACAGCTGGCGGTTTTATTGCAGACAATGCTTCAAAAAACGAGGAGGTTTGAGAGGTTCAGCCTCTTGCCTCATGAGTCGGACTATCTGGTGGGAATTTTTCCGAGTTTTCTTCCATACGATACGCAAATGCGGGGTAGTTCTCTCTAAACGCTTTCCCGTTTTTCCCCCTCCTTCTTCAGTGACACGGATCCTTCTATTACGGGTTCTCCATCACAACAGATTTCGAGATAGGAGTTTTCTTTTTAAGGAATAAGGTTGTTGGGCGTAGGGCTAACTAACTAATTCGCACTACACTCCATATTGGACAATGTACATCTGCTTACTGACAGATTCCAAAATGTGAGGAATATGAAGCAATGTTGTTAGTCCTAGGTTTGCGATCATCTTAGATAGGGACATAAGATTTAAAGTGGATTCCGAACTACTACGAGCATCCATGCACCATCGGGACTCGAAACCAGAGGCCTGTGGCACTGAGGTCAAGAGCGCTAATCACTAAGCCAACTGACTCCCTTCATATGTTTGCATACACATATATAGAGAAAAATAATGATACTTTTTATGTATTAAATATTGAGATATTAGAGAGTTTTTGCATAACGTTTTTTTATCGTCCGATATTTTTTCTTCCTAGTGCGTATGCTCATAGGAAACATTGTACCTATTGCGCATGCGTATCTGTAATACTGCACTACTGAGCTATTCCTATGAGCATGCGAGTTATGAAGAAAAATATCGGACGATAACGTTATGCAAACACTCTCTATTATTGCAGCAATCGAAACTACTCTTAAAGATAAATAAATTCCTTAAAATAATGCCTTATTCAGTTTTTAGTCTGCTAAGTATATCATTTTAATTAAGCTATAAAATCAAGTTTGTTTACATAATAATATATAGGTGATCAACTAAGCCCGCCTTATACTTTTACCATAAATAAACGCTTTTGTCTGAAGGACACAACAAATAGTTAATTTCCGTATATATTCAACCTTAAGTACGAATATAAGATGTATCAACCCCTGTTGTCCCACAAAATAAATGTTTTAATAAACTATCTCATTATTCTCTACCCTTGTTTGACATTCTTTATTTATACAACATCTAAATAATGTATCCAATAATTTAAAATTTGCTGCTTTAAACGCGTTAGGCATTGTAGAATTTCTAAATTTTGAGCGGTGAACAAAATGTTTTCTAATCAATACAGAGAGGCAAATCCTGGCTTAACTCTGAAGCCTTCTAGTGCCAAGCCGACAACTAAAATAATTAAAATCCCTGGTGATACTGTAATTCTATTATGGCTATTGACTTACAGAGATAGACACTGGAGCTAATGATATGAATCAACAGAACGGAGGGTATTTTATCCGCAACTCACACGCGTAGAGTTGCAAATGAAACTTAAACCTGGGGGATCAAAAATAGGGGCAGTAACACTTTTATTGTATTAAAATAGCGAATGATCTTGATATGTGTTAATGTATACATTTATGTTGAATAACGCAAGAATAGATAATTAAATAAACGGATAGATAGATACGCTAATGTACATAAAATTAAGAATGTTACGCTGGCAATAAAGGTTTTAGTCCTTTAATTATAATATATTAAACGTGAGCGAAAGATTATTTGAGTGATATTCTTTGAGAAATTTAGGAATAATATGTTACGTTTTACTATACGATTCTTACTAGAGGTAAATCTCTGTATACATTTGTATTATTAAAAGTTCCATAAATTCGAAAAAAAACTTTTTCCATACAAAATTTTATTGATGATGGCTTAATAACATTTACACTGTTCGACACGTGGCTCAGTGGCAAAATCTCTATGCCCACAGAAGAAAGTTGGCACAGAAACTCTCACCTGAGAGGACGTACGGCAAAACAAATGCTACCGTTAGCTACAAGTGGAATCCTTCTACTTATCTTTACTTGTATATCCTTAAATAGGTTATATGTTGTGTATTAATTATTGTATAAATGTTGTTGCTTACGTGCGTATAAAATAAATTTGCATGTTCTTAAACTTGTGTCTCAACTCGTCTACACCCAGATCCAGCTGCACAAACAAACCGTCATCTACTACAATATGATATAAAGGAGAATGTTTCACTACTTACTTTTAAGACAGGGTGCTTTATAACATCCAGCCTGATTTCAGAAAAAAATTTTAGATCATGTTTCGATTTCTATCCTAATGTACAACGAAATTTCTTCTTAAGTAGTTTTTCTATTATACTATTATTGTTTCACTTAGAATTGTTTTCATTTAAATAAAATTCATCTAGAGAAATGAAAAAATTAAAAATACAATAAATGTACTAAATAATGATGTCTGTATATATGTTATAAAATTTTAATGAGAAGTAATAAAAAAAAATACCTTACATTCTCTAAATTTAGTGATTTCATCTAATTATCAATATGATGTAATGACGAATATTTGAACTACATACATTTAAGATAAGGAATGAAATCCTGTCTGATTTCAGAAAAACATTTTAGATCATATTTCGACTTCTATCTTGATGTACTCGTACAACGAAATTTCTTCTATTTTTATTAAGTGTTTTTTCTATTATACTATTATTTTTTCATTTAGAATTGTTTTCATTTAAAAAAAATCATCTAGAGATAAACATATATCAGTGCTCCTAAAAAAACACCTAATTTTCAGTTTACCATAAAGTCAAGGCTATTTTCGAAATATTTTATCCGTTTCTAATGTATTATTCTTTTACATTCAGAAAATGCATCATTTTATATCATATTTTATCGTATTGAGTTAGCTGCTTTTACTTCAACAATCACAATGATCCTCGTTCTTATTTATATGACACCAGTTTTATCGACGATTGGCCTTTCATCCATCATCCACAATTGAAAGGATATTCGCTTTAGTGACAACCGAGTTCCTTTTCTCAATAGTGCAGTTCATATCTCAGTTTTTTTTTCAACACAAAAAGATGTATTACAAATAAACATGTGACTTTCCTTTTTCTCGATTCTTTATACGGATTGAATATAATATATATCTTTGATGAGATAATTGTCACACTTTTTTCAATCCTTGTTGAATACAAGATTATAAATGATCCATTACTAATGCGAAAGGACTTGCAGTAGATTCTGCATTACTCAGTATATTTCATAGAAGGACCACTCCCACAAAAAATAATGGGCACCCACAAAATTCAACCATATATTATGAATCAAACACGGTGGATTATTATTCAACCCCAGTAGAATATGTGTTAGTCAGTTTGCTCCACATAATGACCATTTCCCACAAGTAGTAGTTTATTATTCAACCATAGTAGATTCTGTTTCATGTTCCATAGTAGAATCACCCGCACAATAAATAATGGACACTCACAAAATTCATTCACAAATTATAGATCAACCCCTATAGATTATGTGTTAGTCAGTTTGTTTCATAGAAGGACCATTCCCACAACAAATAATGGATACTTACAAAATTCAGCCATAGATTATTATTCAACAACAGTAGATTCTGTATTTCTCATATGTTCCAAAGTCCGACCACGCCCACAACAAATAATGAACCCCAACAAAAATTAACTATAGATTTTAGATGAACCACAGTATATTCTGTGCTAGTCAATATGTTTCATAGGATAAATATTTTCACAACAAATAATGGGAATAATAACATCCAACATTCAACCACAGTAGATTCTGTATTATGTACTGTGGTTGACTACTGTGTATGACTCATAGAACCACTTACAAAACAAATAATGGACACCCACAAATTCCTCCAGAGATTATATAACCACAGTAGATTATATTTTATGTTCCATAGAAGGATAACACTTACAGCAAATAATGGAGAGAAGGAGGAGTAGTGCCTTCAAAAACTGCCAGGAAAATAATGGACTGTTGTTAACTGTCCATATTTGTTCATAATCAAGACAAAATTTTGAAAACTCCATCAATAATTCACACTATTGATGTGAGACTTTGAGCCATACCTCCACCGAACCTCATAATATTCAAAAACAAATAGTGTAGCATATTTTAAAAAAGTGAACTTAGCTATCATTAAGAAAAGCAATTTTGTGAACTGCATTTAGCATTAACTATTTTTGCACCAATAATAGTGAGCTAGTGAGAAGAGAATCGGAATTCCTTTACAAAAATTTCAAGTAGAATCATAAGTATATTTATCAAATTAATTTTTTCTTTTTTACTGCCTTTTAATAAACATATTCTTCTTTTTACACTATATTTTTAGTATGATGTACTATATTCAATATTATTACACAATACATTTGCTTCTTTTTACACCATGTGATTATATCGCGACTTCAGATAAAATTCGTACACTTTTTTTAAAGTAAATATATGTTAAAATAAATATACAGAAAATAAGAAGAATTTCTTGCAAATTTTATAATTTTGTTTACCTTCAAACGTCCTATAATATAATTAAAAATTACTATTGTCAAAGTTTTAAAATAATACAATTATACAGATAATGTTCTCGGCTTTTTACTATCATTCTGGAACCCTTTAAAAAATTTCCTTCATTCATTGTTTGGTGCAACCAAATATTATTACTACAAAACAATTTCTTATAAATAAAAATAACGATTATTTAATATTTTTCTGCTATTATACTACAAATCTTCAAAGGAAGAATGTAAGTTAATGAATTCTTTAAAAAGGTTTTTCTGATGAATAAATAATAGTGCAAAAAATATTTTGATTAGTGTTTTAAAATTAAATAATTTCAATTATTTGATTATTTTTATTAAATATTTCCGTCGATCCATTAAATCGGCCCATTAATATTTTCAGAATATTACTGTTTAAATTTATGTGATTATAGAATATTATATTTAATTTATATCTTAAAAATATTTCTTGCTACTGTATGTTGCATACGCTCATATTTCAAAGTTAACATTAATGAGCTTCAGGTATTTCATTATTATATTTTCATTATTTATATCATTATGAATATCAAAAACCATATCATTATGATATCGTAATCACATAAATATGGTATCTTCAAATGTTTTGCCATGCGCTTCATATGAACTTATGTTTGACTCGTGATTGTTATTAGTTAATTTATCCAAGTTGATTGTAGTTACTTATGAAATTACTTAAAACGCTATAGAAGGATACAATAAGATATGAGATACTATAAATAACAAATAAGGTAATTAATATATAAATAATATAAATTAAAATTATTGATTTATTTTATTATAACATAAATTTGGTGGATTATTTCAATAGTGATTTGATTATTAATAATTAGAGATGTTTCGCAATAAAAGTCCAAATATTTATTCTAGAATTTGAAAGATAATTCTATAATTTTCATATTAGGAAATCATCATTATTACTTATGTATATTCAAACCTATATAAAACAGTTATGATTCTGATAATAAATTAAACCATCACTTTGGTTTGTCGCCCTATGGTCATTTTGTGCACAATATAGGCTAATTATACCGGGACCTACTATAAACATGGATTCCGAACCACTGACAAACATCCATGCCACCACTAGGATTCGAACCTGAAGCCTGTGGTAAAAACAATTGACCATCAGACCACGAACCATACTGATAATTATATAAATTTTTAAGCAGGTCAAAACTAATGAATAGTTTATTACACTATTTCCATAATCAAATAATACACAATGACAATTTCCACTATTAGAAGAAGACGTAAACGCATTTCGTTTCTGACAAGGTGAATACTAGAATATCAATGTTCAGAAATTTCTGAATGAAACCCTGACAAAAACATGTATTGGGACTCAAAATAATGTCTGCAAGTGATCATCAAGTTCGAATATTTGTGTTTTTTAATGAGTTACATTGTAATTTTTTAATCAACTTACAAGAGTTGTAAATTGGTATTATTGCTACCATTGACTCCGAATACGTTGGAGCGTGAGTAAGAAACTGTTCTTAAAGTCAACAGCAGGA
This sequence comes from Caerostris darwini, assembly GCA_021605075.1. Classification (NCBI taxonomy): domain Eukaryota; kingdom Metazoa; phylum Arthropoda; class Arachnida; order Araneae; family Araneidae; genus Caerostris; species Caerostris darwini. The sequence continues at coordinate 406,280 of BPLQ01008122.1, forward strand.
TATACGAAGTGCATACTGAGTGTTTATGAAATAAACATCAAAAATATTTTTACTTATATTCTTATTGTCTCCAATTTCATCTGAATGCGATTTGCAAGAGCAACCCTATATACTTTGATAATTGATGATTAGTTTATTACATACATTCATGTTGTATTGAAATGATAAAGCAAGTTCACACAAATGCCACTAATTGCATAAATCTAGGTGATAAAGCATACTGACATGATTTCATACATACTGGCGAATTTCATAAATCTAGATGATAAAACACGCCACATGTGGTGAATTTCATAACTGTAGGGGATAAAACATGCTCATACGATACCTGATTTTCATAAATCAAGGTGATAAAGCATACTCACACGACATGCGAATTTTATAAATCTAGGTGATAAAGCATGCTCACACAATCACGTGAATTTCATCAATCACATGAATTCACCTGATTTCCTGTGGATTTCATAAATCTTATATATGTATATATTCTTTGTGCACATTGTGGAAATCAAACCTTTTTCGTTTTTGTCGAATCAGGCCCGAGCTGTGCTGGAGAAGGAAGGCCACCTCAACAACTTGGAAGTGTCCGCCCTGGTGAGCCGCAACAAAATGTCGAGCTTAACCGTGCTGCCTCCCCCGGCGCCGCCCCACAGGATAGACAGCAGACAGAGCTTCAGTGCCAGCCCTTGCAAGGTCACCCACAGCCCCCTGCCCTACCGCACGGTCGAGACGGACATCTGAACACAGCGTACCCCAACACACCGAACAGAAGTTTCAAAGAAGTCAACGGAAAATCAACATTCGTACTTACGTTCTTTCTCAATGGTAATTCGGGTTGTGGTCATTGCAAGATGGCACAGAATGAGCTGAAGTTAAAATACGATTGTCTCCGATTTAAATTTACAAAGATTCTCTATTAATCATTAATCATTTCGAAAGTTGAAATAAGCTGTGTTCCTTTACTTTTAATGAAATATACACCTTTTGCGAGAGTTATCAAGAAAATTAAAATACAAAAATAATTTCTTAATGTTTTTTTAAATTACAATATTTTTAAGACTTAATATTTAAGGATGGTGCTGACAAAAATAGTATTCAATTGCTAAAACTAAAAAACTTGTCCTATATCAAAAGTCTTAAAATTATTTTAAAATAACCAGAATTGTGATTATTTGTTAAATATTATACTTCGAGCATTTGAGAGCGTTCAATTCATTATATTCAAGTCCGCATTTCCAAATACTTTTATATTTGTTAAAATATACAGTATTGTAAACAAATATATATTTAAAAAAAAAAAAAAAACTGAAACCCAAAAGGTAATATTTGTTACATTCAAACAAGTGTCTACTAAATTTTATTAATTCAGTATATAAATCCTTTTAATTTGATCTTGTTTTAAGGATGAACAAACCAAAAAAATCCGCTGAAATTAAAAAAAAAAAACTACTTTGTAGCCCATTTGCTCTAGATTTTGTAAAATTTCTACACTACCTCACATAGAAAATGCAACACTATATAAGAGTAGGTGGAATGTGATGAAACTTGATAATCATGCATATATGTAAATAAGTGATGTTATTTACAAAATGATAATTCAATAAAATGATCAAATATGCGATTTGGCCAGTAGGATGTTGGACTACCTATGGCAGTGATGAAAAAAGCAACCCTTAGAGGTGCAGATTCAGGTATGTGCGGATAGTGTTTTGAGAGATGGAAGTCCTATGTTCTCAACCATCCTCCACAATTCGTCCACCAATTAAGGCTGGAGCTGAGCAAACAAACTTCGGTCAATCATGTCTCAGATATGCTCGATAGGTGACAGATCAAGGGACATTTCAAGCCAAAGAAGCAACAGGGCATGTTGAAAGATAAATGCCGTGTGTAGTCAACTTTTAGCCAACGTTGTCTTGTTAGAAAATATCATTTTGCCTCCGCGGAATATAAGGTAGCACAATCAGCTGCAACCTCGCCAACGTATCGCCATACCGTCAATTTGCCTCTGATGCATACCAGGAGTGGCCTGTTATCGTGTTTGATAACATCCCAAGTCATGTATCATAAGTAAGTAATAAGCTTTTCCGCATTTGGCCATCCATCAAAGCTTTTAGCAAACTGATTTAAATTGACACTACATATTGATACAATTACGTAAAAGTTGTACTTATTTCACACATTCACAGATATTTCTCTCGAAACCAGCTCTAGCATGCGACAGTGTTTTATCCATCAAACATACGCAGGTGGAATGTCCAAGATTCAATAGAATCCATCTAAAGTATTGGTAATGAACATGACAGTCATTCTTGATGCTAATATTTTTTTATTTGTTATTTTACTTACTTTATTATAATTGGAAATATTTAATTTTACTGGAATTTTATCAATCCATTCTTTAAAATACAACCGTCTATTTGGCGCAGCTTGGCCAAAATTGGCCTTTATGCCATAAAACCCAACCTACCTATCTAGCTACCTCGTAAAATCGTGCAATCGCCGGAACTGCCTTCGGTGTCGTCGTCAAGGCATCTCTTAATCTACCCTTGTCTTCTGAAACATTGAACTTGTCGAAATTCTAGATTCCGTAGGCGACAAGGGTACAGATTCATACGCTGCTTCCTTCCCTTCTATCCCTCCCTGTTATCAACTCACGTTTCAAATATCTTGCATAGCTTGTCCAGCTGCGTATTTCTCCAAATTTGCATATTTATGCCACTTAATCTCATTGTGTTGCATTTTCTATGTCATAATTTCTGATTTACTTAAACTATATGCTAAAATTCCTTCTCCATTATAAATATTTTTATTCTATTAAACAAACCTTTTTATGCATATGTTAATTTTTTAATTTATTAACAATTTTATGCGTATTAAATACAAAACCATATTGTTATTTAAGAAATAAACTTAAATTTTTTATCATATAATAATATACTAAAAAATTATATATTAATAAATTCATCATATATTAAGCATAAAATTGCTTAAAAATTAAAAAATAAGATGTATTAAAATGTATTTATTAGTATGGTTAATAGAATAAAAATGTTTATAATGGAGAATGAATTTTAGCATATACTGTAAATATCAAAGATTGAACAACACGTTGAAATTTAATATGATTTTTAATGTTTAACATAAAATTAACTTGAAATGTATAACCAATTTCTTCAAGATTTTACAAATTCTTTTTTTAATTAAACATATTTTTTAATAATATATATTAATATTAATAAGAATATTTAATACTGAATAGAACATTATATACGTAAAAGCTTTAGTTTGCTAATAAAAAATTTCTGTAACAGTGATGAGTAAATAAAGATTAATTTATATAAGTACATTAAAATTAATTATGTTATAAAGAAACAAATTTTAAATTTGTAAATATGAAATTACTATTCTAAAAGGATATTTTAAAATATATTGTCGTTCATACATGTCTTGAAATCGCTTATAGGCTTGCTATAAGATATGCATTTTGCTATTGCTTTGTTGCTTATATGATATTTGATATTGAGTAAGAAGGTCAAATGTATAATTTGTTGTGAATATAATACTAAAAAATTTGTTAAAGTAATTATAAAAATATTTCTGCATTATTGTATTTAATAAACTAACAAATTAAAAATGATAGAATTCTCAAAAATTTTTAAAGATTAAATATATGGTGAAAAAACGATATCTAATGTCGATAATAATTATAACGATATATAATTAATCGATATTTAACTAATAATGATATATAACTAATAACGACATACAATTAATCTATCAAATTAAATTCAATGGGATATTTTTAAATCCATAAAAAAAATTTAAATTCACAAGTAAGTTTGTTGGTTAATATATTGCTAATACTTAAACTACGTGTAGATGTTTAAAAAATGTATAATGCATATTTAGATGAAATTTATTTTCTTTTTTCTCTTAGATATTTAATTTATTTCTCATAGAAAAATTTGATATCTGCGTCGGTACTCAGCATTTAATTCGCATATTGATTCTAGAATTTGAGCTCTTCCATGAAAATTGTTTTATGTTATTCATTTTTATAACACTAGAAATCAACTTTAGAATAACATTTTACAAAAATAAAGTTTAACATTTAAAAATGCAAAGAATTCGCTTTTTAACCGTAATATTTCGCTCTGATGTTTTTTTATATAATAATTACCTAGTATATTTCAACATTTTCATTCCAATATCTCACATGCTAATAATTGGTATAATTTATACGAAACGTATTGGTTATAATGTAAGATAACATAAAGTGTCCGGAAAATCATAACGAAATTCAGTATTTATATTTTACTTAATTTTTTTTAAATATATAACATTACGAATTGTGTGCATCAACATATAATGTATTTTCAAACAATTTGTTAATAAGCAAATTGTGCTGCACGATAAGTATATATTTAATAAAATATATACCGCGTAAGACAGCCAATCTGTACTGATTTAGGTGAGATTTTTAGATTATTTATTGATATAACTACATTCAGTAAACCACAAAATATTAAAATATCCAATTACATTGTAAATGAAACTGCAAAACTTAAGTTTTATTTGTGAGTAAATTTCTGTTGTGTAATTCATATCGATGATTGTGTCTTTCCTCACATTTAATCAGGAAATGTTGCATGTATGATTTAGTGAACTATTACTAGCAGTATTCTGTTTTTTGATGCAAATTAATTCCCTGATTTATTGATCTCGTTTGCTTTCTAATTTACATTAACGCTGTACATATTTTTCTTACAATACGAAATTGTTTAAAGTACTTTTATTTTACTTAATTATTTTTAGTATATAGCATCATATGTTGATGTACACAATTCACAATGTATTTTCTAACAATTTTCTTATTAAATTTATAAGACAGCCCAATCTGTACTAAGTTAGATAAAATTCTTAAATTATTTATTGATTTAACTATATTCAGTAAACACCACAAAACATAAAATTACTTAATTGCATTGTAAATGAAACTTCAACGCTTACTTTTACTAGATGGTGCATGTATGCTTTAGTGAACTATATCCAAAAGCTTTCTGTTTTCTGATGTAAAATATTTAATTCATTCCCTGATCTAATTTGCTTTTTTATTTACACGAACGCTGTACATATTTTCCTTACAATATGAAATTGTTTAACGTACTCTTTGGAATTGCAAAATATTATTTCATTCATATAAGGACGTGAGTATTTCGTATGATTTTTCAGACACAATAGGCTACGTTGATGAACAGAAATAACAAAATGTGTTATTGAAGAAAAAAGTAAATATTACTGTAGTTTCTACGAATAGAAAGCAAAGCAAAGTTTTGGCGTAATATTAGAACTCCTTTACAAAAAATTGAAATTTAGCACCCATTGGCGACATTTTTTCATTGACGAAGCTCAATTCTAACTTCACAGCCATCGAATTCATTTGTGTGCCTGTATGGTTCCTCGAAACCGTTGGTGATATCAACAAAACAAAAACTTTTCACACAATTTAGGTATCTCGGTAGCAGTCGTCGACAGAGCTTTGAATTTTACTCCATGTTAAATCTCAATCTACAAACAGTTGTGCCAATAAAAGATAACGGTCTGATTCCTTTGTCGCCAAATTCATATGTAAACCAAAAATGGCTTCAATTTGGCGATCGGCACAACTTATTGTAATATTTGATTACAATAAGTCGATTCCTTTGTCGCCAAATTTATATGTAAACTAAAAAATTGCTTCAATTTGGCGATCGGCACAACTTATTGTAATATTAATAAGTTGATTCCTTTGTCGCCAAATTCATATGTAAACTAAAAAATTGCTTCAATTTGGCGATCGGCACAACTTATTGTAATATTTGTTTACAATAAGTTGATTCCTTTGTCGCCAAATTCATATGTATACTAAAAAACTGCTTCAATTTGGCGATCGGCACAACTTATTGTAATATTTGTCATCCATGGATGGAAATAGGCTCATAGAATGTACATACCATGCTTGCTTTAATTTATGTTCCACAATTTTGTGATATTTATATGTATGTGATTAATTATTAAATGTTATCATTTTATTGTTTTTACTGTGAAAAACTTATTATATATTGATTGACATGAACCATTTTGATGGGAGTTACTTAGACTGAAAATATAGTATATTTGATTTATACTTGCTAACATTATTTTATACGTAATTTATAAAAAGAAAATCAGAATTGAATTTGATGAATTTATAAAGATTATATTTTGAATTTAGTTTTTGCTTTAAAAAAAATGTTGATAGATGTAAATTTATATCAAAATATATACTGATGCATTTGTTATGAAATGTAAGATTTAAAAATTTTTTCATTGTGAATTAAATTATTAAATGTTAAATAATTTATTTTAAATTATCACTGATAAATGAAATTGTTTGGAGAAAATTAAAAATATTAATTTATTTAATATTTAAATGCACTGTTTCTTTATGCTAGTTAAAAATTGCAATGATTTTGCGCAATGAATTTACGTGCAATGTGGCAATGAATTTGATTTACGTTACTTTCATTTAATTCATTTGGAATACCATTGCAATTTAATTGAATATAATTGCAATTGTAAATATATTTCAAATTAATCAATATTTCACTGATTCATTATAGTAAAATTTAAACATATAAAATGCAAAGCTCATTTCTGTCATTTGAGATTTTCAAATTACTTTAATTTAATATATCATTTTTAATGAATTTCTATACAGCTTCCCCTGAAACATTGTTAAATACAATTAAATTTTTCCAAAAAATTAACAAATTTACAAATTATCATAATATAATTAATTTTCATTATCTATATAATCAATCTCAATTATTAAAATAATTTTATGGTTTGCAGTTTAAATTGATAGATTGTTGAAATCATTTATGAGAGAAAAAGAATTTTTCTCAAATGTTGAATTTTGTTTTTGAATACCAACTATAGAATTATAAGTCAAAGCATTTTTATCTAAAGAACTTATTTGTATCTTTATTATTACCCAATTAATACAAAAAAGATTTCTATACGTAAATTTATGTAAAAAATATTTCGTTGAAAAAATTATATTGAAATTTTAAAACTGTGCTTACGTACAGAATACAGTTCACTTGTTTATGATGATGGCATAAGATTTATGGTGTTTTCATTTGTGTGAAATTTATCATATGTTATATATGAATCATGTATTATTGAAGTTATATGGTGTTACATATCATACTTGTCCAGTTATGATCATGTAAAATGTATATATATATAACGTAGCTTTTATTGTAATAAATATTGTATAAAAATCAGCCTCACAGTATTTACTTTTACAAAAAGATTTAGCCTAACAATTATGTTCTTAAAAAGAATACATACAACTTCCGAAGTTCTTAGAACTTCTTTGAAAGAAATTCTTCTCTCGTAGAAAAGTATTGCATTTCATTTTTCCGGGGCATCCGAGAACTAAACCCAGCTTTTATTAATTATTATATTTTTAACATGAAATTTAAGAACTCGATTCATGATTTTTTTTATTTATTCGCGTGAAATTTGCTTTCCTTCTAGTCAGTCTAAATCTACTTGGCTTTCGACAACATTTTACAGCATTCTCCATATTTACTACACTACATAACAAAAAATAACAAATTAGTTATGTTGCACAGTAAAAGACATATTACAGAATTATTTAATTTTTACAATATTTGCTTATAATCATCTGTTAAAAAAGAAAACAAATTAAAAATTGCTCACTTATAGAAGGAAAAGTTTTATCATATTCTTCTTCAATAGCGCGTGGGTCATGTCGGTCAATTGGCTAGCGCTCTGGACATACTCTGGTACCACAGGCTTCATTTACAAATCTTAGCGGTGGCATGGATGTTTGTGAGTCGTTCAGATATACACATTAAATAGTCCCAGTCTAATTAGCCTAACGTGTGTAAAAAATGGCCGTAGAGAAAACCACACCAATCTTCATTAGCGCGACAACCCCATGGTGGACCAAAGCCGCCTGCCTATTGGCAGAATACGGGGAAAGGAGATGTTTCATTTTAATGGGGTAGGGTTGTCGGCCCTACGCGCAACCGTCTTAGTAAACCAGGTCCTACGGTTTAAAGTGGATACCGAACCACTACAAACATCCATGGCACCGCCAGGACTCAAACCCGAAACCTGTGGCACTGTGACCTAGTCATTCGTCCATCAGGTTCCTTAATCATATTAGCATATCAAAAACATTATTAATTAAACTAAAAATAAATTTGCGTCAAATATTTATATAGTATAAAGTAAACAAAAGATATATAACTAATAAGGAATTTGTTTGTTTTTTTAAATCCTTTTTAAAAGTATAATGAAAAAAATATATTACTAACGAGAAAAAAATTAATTAACACTTGTCTACTAAAATAAAAAAAAGCTTTTAATATATATTCTTCGAGATTGTTAATTATTTTAATTAATAATATTTTTTACAAGATTAATGATTAAATAAGAAAATAACTATAAACATCAATGCATTGATTGTGCTTATTTTAATTTTTTCTGAGCCTATTTGTTTAAATAATTAAAAAGAATTCCACCTCAAATATTAACAAAAAAATGAGTTATAATTTAATTATTCAAATATTAAAATTTAAGATAAAAAATTGTATATTCACTTTGATTCCACTTATTAAATTTAATACTTTTTATAAAAATATTATTTTTATCTTTTACTATATAACTGTTGTTTTCAAAGTTATAGCAGACATTTTTATTCAGCAGTTAGTGAAATTTTTAAAACAGAAAATATAATTTATAAATTTAGTTAGCTGAAAAATTGTTATACATAAATAACACAATTATATATTTGGAAAGTTGTCACGTATCCATATTTGAAAGCTACTTAATAAAAAAAAAATCATTCTAAAAGAGCTTGAAATCAAAATTAACAGAAACAAAATTACTTTTTTCCAAGTTTAATAAATACAAATCATTTCATTTTTTCTGAAACTTATTAATTTTTAAAATAAATTTCCCACGTCAAACATTTCAAACTTGCATCTTTCTACAGAGACATAAGCAGGTAAAAATAAAAATAATGAAATACATGTGTATGTGTTTAAAAAAATATTTTTTAGATATATTGCTAATAAAAACCGTCCATGATTACTAATGTACGAAAGAAATGTTGATTCACATTAGATGGCTATGAAATGAAATTATTTTTGAAATCTTCACCAGAAATTTTCTTTGAGTATATAATGAAAGGATTAATTTGTTAATAGAAAAGAATAACGAGGAGTCAAATAACAACTTTAGTAAATGAAAACCTCAAATAATACATTCGTGCATAATTTTTCTGCGTAATATTCTTTATACTCAAAACAAGCTTGAAATGTTTACACAGAAGTGGAGTTCAATCCTGCTGTAGTGCCATATAAAATAACCAATTAAAAAAAACAGCAAATTGGTGTTTCGGTAAAATCGCAGAATAGGGACCGTTGAGATTTGGCGTCAAAAAATATTTTCGCCAAAGTGTGCCAAGTAAAGGGTTCCTATTGCAAGTGAAGTGAAGTTAATTGAATTGCAAACAGTACAAGAAACACGGGCTTTTACATTTGGTAACTTATCGCCAATTTGGTGTCATAAAAAAACGCCAAATACTAACGGCCCCTATTTTGCGATTTAGCCGTTGCTTCCTGTTATTCCAATACGCATGCTTCAAAACCATTCAAACAATCAAAGCTTTATACATATTTTTTTAAATTAAATACAATTTTAAAATTCAGAGTATATCAATTGAATAACACCATATGAATAAAAATATTGTATTTTTAAAATATTTTTATTTAAAATGAGATGGCTCTTGATATAATGTTGCATTGCTTTGGCTTATATGAAAAATATAATTTTTCGGTATAATAATAACTTTAAATACTTCAATGATACAAAAAAAATTCAAATTCACAAATAATATTCTTCACAGTTCATTATCATTTTTTTTTTGTTTTCAACTTGTTCCTTTGGTTTCAAATTGGCTGATGTAACAACAACTACTTTTTCATTGGTTGTTTGGATTTAGGTATCAGCAGATCTGAGTTTCATCGTTAAAACATCATTAGACGGTTAAATTTCCAACGCGCAGCAAACCACCATTACCACACAAATATTGAGTTTATCTACGAGCTCACTTTCAATATGTATCCTCCTTTGTCCCACTGCATCATTGACGACAGCACGGGTTTTGGTTATTTGATTTTTCTGCCGACAAGTTTGTAGAGCATATGCACATGACGATTTTAATATAAGACTTTGCTTCCCGTTGAACTATATTAATTCCGCCCGTTATATGCTTTATACATGACCTTGAAATTATGTGGAAAAAATTCTTTTAGTTAGTTGGGCAACTAATCGTGTGCTTTTTGGTGTCCTTTTCATCCAGTTGAAACATGAAGTTGTAGGTATTTCATCTATAGTCCCTTTATAAATATTGCATCTATTTCAGGATTTTAAAACAGCAATATTGTTGTAAAATTGTAATTGTTGTTAAAGCAGCAATACTGTTACCGCATCACTGAATGAGGAGTGCCTTTCCCAGATGTGACCCATTTGAAATTGTTCTACATTACTTGTAGACTTGCTGCTACGTAAGTGTAGTACGCTGCTTAACATAATAGTTTCCAAACACTTTTTTTGCCCGCTTATTAGAAATAAATTTATTCTCCTTCACCGGAGATATATCTTCTTTAACAGTAAATTATTAAAATTATTTACTGAATTCAACCATAATATCCATCGTATCACAAATAGAAAATTAAATAAACAAAGGATAAGATGTAAAGAAATATTATGAGTAACATTAAAAGAGATACTAATGAGAAGCAAGAACTTGGTGCATTGCTGCCAAAGAATTAATCCTCGACTTCAACTTTGTTAGCATTGCTTTTAAATTATTGTAATTCACTATTTCCAAACAAATTTTTTTGTTAGCAAATTTGCGACTGTACTAAAAGGCCAATGTCAATAAATGTTTCGTTAACTTTCATCACCAAAAAATTAATTTTGCTCTTAGATAATAATATTATTTTTCGAAAAATATAATTAATCTATACATTCAAGAAATTAAGTAATAAGAAGGGGTTTTTTTTAGGAATTTTTCTTAATTTTTTTTAACTCCTAAATGTTCTTGTTTCATGAGGTGATATGTTGAAAATTCATCAAATTATATTTCATTCATACAAAATATACAAATCTGAATCAATAACATGTTGTTACAGATTATTATTGTTACAAATTATTACTTTATTGTTTTAGTGCCAAATTTTAACTCTATTATACCAAAAATATATTCCTAAACTGCATTTAAGTCAAAAGTTTTCACTTTATCACAAAGCTTTATCACTAAGTGAAATTTTAATGGCGGAAAAAAAAACTCAGTCGTGTGTTCAATGATAAATTTTCAAGTAACAAAAATGTGGAGTGATCATTTTTTCTACATTAAAAACATCTAAGTAATGGCATGTCTTCTTCTTTTCTGTTAGAATTGGAATATTTTCTCCATAACATTTCGCATGAAAGTAAGTTAAAAATAAATTGATCTATGAAGAATTAAAACAAGAAAAGGTTGGGGTTTAAGACCCTGCTTTTAAAAACTCCTCATAGAGATGGTGAAGATCTTCTGAGAGTCAGAACTTGTGATAGTGACGAAAAAAAAAAAGATTTCAGATTCCCAGTTCTCTTAGTTGCCAGTGGTGCGTGCTAAAGTTAATTCATGATGAGCATGAAAAAGCCCTTTATGCAAATTCCTAACTCGCTAACTTTTAAAGCTAAAAAGTTAATAATACACATTTTATTTAAATGTGTGACATGCGAACAATACATGTCTAAAACTGTTGAAGAACCCTTCTCTCCACTACCTAGAGAAAGAGTAACTTTGATAAAAGTCTTTGAAATATCTGGTGAGGATTATGCCGGTCCTCTTTATCTAAAGACGAAAGGAAAGGCATGGATTGATTTGTTTGCTTGTGCTGCCTAACGAGTATTTTATTTTGAATTAGCCCAGTCGATCACTACAAATGCTTGAATTCAAGTATTTTCAGAAAGAAGAAGCAGAGCAGGAAGAACCATAAGATTTCCTAGTCGATTGTAGTTGTGTCCATTTTTTTATTTTTGCACTTTGTATAAAGAATTAAGTTTTACATTCACAAATTTGAAGCTCTAGTTTTTCTACAATTGAAGTTGCTATTTGTAATTTTAATTTTGCAAGATAGGAGTATGTTACACATTATAAAATAACACTAGTCAATAAAGTTCAATGAAAATTTTTCTCTGAGATTAAAATAGTCATTTATTAATTCTAGTTTGCTGAACACAAATATGACAATAAAAAAATGTGATGCATCCATTCAAAGATATTTGTAATTTAATGTTTTCAATATAAAATAATGTGTTAACCAACGCGTGTATCTGTTTACTCTATGCTAGGGATCACTTGGATTGGCTTAAGCATATACGCATAGTCTTCATTAAAAATTCTTCAAAAGAGGTCTGCCAATATTGTAGAAGACTATTTTCCTTGTTATCTTTTTTCAATTTTTGTAATATCCTATTGAAAATGCTCGCTGTTAATCTGACCACAGTTTTCAAGAAAGAAGTCCAAATGACACTACAGGAAATGCATTTTTAAAGATACAGTGTAATCAAATTTCTTGAATGCACACAAAATGTACATCACTAATTTCTTATAGTCCTTTGATTTTACTTTTCCTAAGAAATTCGATACCACAAGCCGAAAAGCATTCCAAGTGTCCTTCTCATTTTGTTTGATCACTCTGTCAAAATCCCTAAAGAGCTTTTGGATCTCTAGATCAATGGAAATTCCCTGTTTCAGCTTAGCTTCACTGATTACAGGAACTCTATTATTTAAGTATTTGTAGACTTATACACTCTTGTCAAAGGATTTCACATAATTTTTCATTAAGGCAAGTTTTATGTCCAGGGGGAGAGTAGGATTTTTTTCGTCTCTACTAATGGTGAATTTTGTTCTTTCTTTTCTCCAATATCAGGTTTTTCAAGTAGGCCATTGTTTTTTACTCAGTACGATATTTTGGTTCTACTGTTCGATTCACATAAAAAGTAACTGCTATGTTCTAATTAAAGAACTATGAATCCCGAAGATCAACAAATTTAAAATCACAATTAATATGCTAGCTGCACTTGATTTATTCAAGTCAGTTAAACAAATGCTTCAATTTTTCAAATCTTTTTTCCATAGATATAGACAGGGCCGGATTTAGATGAAAAGAGGCCCGAGGCTATTCCACTTATGAGGTTATTTCACCTCCATTTTTAAGTTTGTAAATTACTTATTATGTTATATTTGTTTATTATTTATATGTGTAGAATTTCTTCTTATTTTTGATTCAGTGTTTACTGTTTTTAGAATAGTGTAATTCTAATTTTGCTAATAATTTGAATGTACGCCCCTCGTGATCTTGAGGCCCTAGGCTGAAGCCTAGTTAGCCTATATTAAAATCCGGCCCTGGGTATAGAGAGTCCCATTGGAATGGATAGCTTTTTTTTTTTATAATGCAGCAATATTGCCTAGAGATTTCGATTGGATGAATCTATGAATAACCGCTAATGTAAAGGAACATAAGGAAAACATGTTCTATTTTATGACCAGTCATTAAGCTAATGACCTCAAAACAGAAAACAAGGTTTTTTTTTTTTGGTGTATGTGTGTATAAAATAAGGCAAAAAATACTTGTAAGGATTACGAAACGAAGTTACTCGTACATCTGCTTGGAGTAAATTCCATTATTTCTGTTTTTATGCAAGTAAAACTGCCTTAATCTTGGAAGTCTATTACGAGATTATTTAGTTCCGGTTGAAACAGAATGTGTGATCTAGACATTACATTATATCATTAAATTCAGTTTAGATATAGAAGACTAGAATATCACATGAAATTGATTCTTTATCTCCCTCTGGATAAAAGAAAAATTCATTTGGAATTTCTGGAATGGGAAATCCGTGGGATAGCAGTGCATGTTTTCGGGTATTGCCCTGACATTTATTTCCTTGTTATTACTACACAAAAATATTGCATCATGGACAAACAGCCGTCATTTACGTAATTAAGTCATTCTTTCCAAATCATAGGAGTGACAAATGGCATTTTCATTTTCTCCTTGCCTGGCTGATACTGGAAAGTTTAGTTAAACAAGAATTACAGCTTTTTGCTTTTTTGCTCTTAATTACTTCATGCAAAATGAAACCTGTAATTCGATAAACAAACAAATTTAAGAAAATAAAATGTCATATTTTTAATATAAAAAGTTTTTAACTACATTGCAATGAAGAATATTCTTAACTTTATTTGAAATTAAATTTTCGTCACCTAAAAATATTAAAATTATCTTCAATTTTAATTGAATAGCTTTATAATCACCATAAAAATAATTTATTTGCATATATGTGTGTACTTCAAATATACGTTTACTTCAAATAAAACAGTGTCCTTTTAAGTCTTTTACTTAAAATTACAAAATAATAATTATAATTTCCATATGTCCATACTTCATTTTATAATAATTTTATCTTCTATCAAAAATTAGATTTTCAATTTTATAGATGATTCAATTTTGTAGATGCACTTAATACATAACATTTTAATTTTCCTGATTTAAAGGATATAATACAGTATCCATCCCTAAAGTTCTCAAAGAAATCAAACATTTTATCACTTGTTGAATCTAATCACATTGTGCTGCCATCTATGGATAGCATACGAATACTACATTTAAATTTTAGTGCTGCCATCTATAAGCCTTCAAAGAAACAAAATGAATAAATTTAAAAGTAGCTTTCTACAGAAATGATAAAAAAATGATATTTGTAGATGTCCCACCTATGTATATCAGAAATATCCTATCAACAGGAGATTAAAAGAAGGTATTTTCTCTCAGAAGACCTTTGATGATGAATACACACAATTGCATATAGTATTTATTAAATGAAATATTTAAGTAGTATTTAAATTGGAAAAAAAATAATTGATTTTTTTTTTTTTTTTTTTTCATTTTCTCTCTCGTATATCTAGATTTTTAAGTAGTTTAATTAACCGAATTTTATAGGTAAAATATTAAAAAATAATATAAGTAATTTTAAACGTAATGTATGTAAATGTATACAAGTAAATTAAAGCATAAACTATAAAATATAGCAAAACCCTTTTTCAAATTTCATTATTTTAAAAAATTTCATGAAAAAGAACTTGTAACATTTTGCAAATTTAAAGTAAAATATATATATATAAGATTAAAAAAAAAATTCTCTAAAATTCACAAAAACTGAAATGCACTGTTCTTTTTAAAAATGTTTTAAAACGTAAAAATCTTCTTGAAAAACATACTAATGTGAAAAAAAAAAAAAAAAACTAACCAGAAGATTCAAAAAAATTTTTATTTAAGCCATGTATTTTTTTTTTTAATATTTTGCTTATGTAAATTTTTTGTTGTTAAAAATTGTTTTTTGTATTACATATATATATGTATGTATGTATGTAATACAAAAAAAAAATTTTACATAAGCTAAATATTAAAAAAAATACATGGTAGAATTGAAATTACAATTAATTACAATTAATAAAGAATTTTTTTTAACCTTCTGATTAGTTTTTTTTATTATTATTATTATTTATTTATTTATTTATTTATTATTTTTTTTTACAAATTAGTACATTTTTCAAGAAGGCGGTTACTACTTAAAACATTTTTGAAAAGGACAGTACATTTCAATTTTTGTGAATTTTGTAGTAAAATTTTATTTGGGAAAAAATATTTTTCTTTGAGGTTAAGGAATAGAAATGAAACATAAAAAGAGAAAAAATATCAATTTTATTTGAATGCTAACCTAACCTAAGATCATCTGCTACTATATGGGTACAGCATTATCAATTGTACCCAGTGTACACTACTATAAGAACTTGTTATACTGCACTCTCATTTTGCCACTACAAATTTGAGCAAATAACCAGAGGCTGGTAGTCGGGGATTCTGGCTCTACTCTCCATTTACTCAAACCCAAAGAAAAGACTTTCCAGCCTACGGATATTTTTGCCTATTCCTGACATTGACGAAGAAGCTTTCGATTCTACTTCACTTATTTTATTTGAGTCACCATGCTTTTTCTGTCGAAAATAGTGTTTAATAATATTTGTTTGACACGTGGCCCAATGAACTGCTAACGTTCAGGGGCGTGGCAGGTTCGAATACACTGGCGGCATCTGTTGCAGTCATTACTGTTAGAAACAAAGAGACTCGATGGCGGTGGTGGAAATGTTTAGAACGTATCTTGGATTAATTGTCAGAGTGTCGATTGAGAGTTCACATGGTTTTCTTTTATACAACACGCAAATACAGCGATGTTACCTTTAAAAACCATTCCAGAAGAAAATGTTATTATCTATCAGTGGGCTGTTCGTCGCATAAATCAGTAGAATGCGCGATCCACCTATGCTCAGTAAAAGCAGTAAATATTTAATTTTATTTATCAATTTTATGTATAAATTTATTTCCTCCATTGTAATGGTTTTTTTTTTAAAAAAAAACCGTTTATATAATTTTTAAAATATTTTTTCTCAAAATAATTGTTTTTCATTTTTCGATATATTTTCAATTTTACTTTCTTTCACAGTTCCTACAGAATCTTAATTACGCTTCATTTTCCAAATGAATTTCATTTAGAAAATTATAGTTATTTTGTGATAATAAGTTTGACAATCGACCTTATTGCAGGAGTTTTTTGGGTATTCTCTCATAGTATGATACACTACTGCGAGAATGTTAATATCTGACACTTCTCAAAAAAGACATCGAACTCACTTCTTCCAGTCGATTGACTGTTGAACCTATACGAGGTTACAGAAGTTAAGAAGATAATGACTGATAACTACTTATTACTTTAAGAAAAAAAAATATTGGAAAATGTGTTTAATTTCTTAAGAATCAAACACTATTTTACATGAAAAAAAAATATTCTTGCATTTATGAAACGTTAATTAAAGTGTCAAATATGTAAAAGCAAAAAAGAATAGGAAAGAAAGAAAATATTTATTTTGATACAAGTTACAAAATGTTATCCTTAATCCTTATAGAAATTATAATGTGTCACTAAGTATATTTTTTTTTCTGATAAATCAAGGGAGCTTTTTCTAGGCCACACAGTAAAAGAGATTTGGAAAATTTATCACAGAAAAAAAAGGAGGAAAAAAACTGCTGTATACAATGCTGCGTTATTACAACGTCAATCTTAAATAGATTAATAGTGAGCTAATTATATGAACTAGTTAACGCAGCGCAATAATCCTACTAGTACCGATCCATTATCATTAAATTCGTATTAAACCTACTGACAATAATCTACAGTCATTACTATCACTCAATATCTCATCCATAAAATGAGATGAGAGTCACAGGAAACAAAACATACCTTGTCTTTCTTTTCACAGGCACTTAAAACTTCTATTCATACAAACTGTAAACTTCGTTATTTGAAGACCTCTTTTACATATTTTACACATATAATATCAAACAATAATCATATAATATATATATATATATATAATGTAATATACACATATAATAATTCAAACAAGAATCAATGCAATATGTTTTCTCATACCAAAATATAAAATCTCATTATCAGTGCCTTATTGTAAAAATTAATAAAATATGCTTATAGTTTATAATAAAACATAAAAATCTACTGCTTATCAAGGGTTCATTGATAGTATTTTATACATTATTTTGCTTATAATAAAATTTAAACATTGATTCCTCTGTATCTCATTGATAAAAAGATAATTAGCATTATTTGCATAGATTTACACCTTGCATACTAATAACGGTTGTATTTATTCCAAATAAAAATTCATTAAAATTCTAGATTAGATATGTTTATTATTTACGAACAGTAGGAGGAAAATAAAAATATATAATGGCTCTAGCGTAAAGGAAGCCTAATTTGTTTTGGGATTTACCTCACAAGTTGGGTGGTCGTCGACTGGTACTCAAGGACCCCAATAATGGGGAAACTCACATTTCAATCCAATTGCTAATGGGGATCGTTTTCTATTTGGTTAATATTATTGATGTAAAATGTGCATGGCAAAAACTTAAAATATTTTAGAATGATCTAAATAGTAAAGTAATCTGTATCTATCTAAGTTTTAGAACTATTACCATGTAATAATACAAATGTAGTGATATATGTATATACAGAAAAAAATAAGCATATATAAATAACAAACAAAAAGTTTAAAATGCAATCTGAAATTCAATAAAAAGTAAAGTAATTTGCACCTAAAAAAGACTTACATAACACTGAAATAACACTACATAATTTAAACAATGCACTATCACTATGTAATTCTTTTTTTTTTCTATATACACATATATCACTATATTCGTGTTATTAAACATCAATATAGTGATACATGTATATATAGAAAAAATATAGTTCTGAATATACATATATCACTATATAGTGTTATTAAACACCAATATAGTGATATAAGTATAACAGAGGTAAAGATTTCTCGTGGTAAACAATTCAAAAAGTTATAGATAGATAGCATATTCGACAGGTGGTAAAAGTCTAGCGCCAAATGAGCGGCATTGGCTTACAGCAGTATGTAATGGAAAAAAAAATAGTAAAAAGTATAAATCTTATAGAGCATTTATGAATAACATACTACTTCTTATTCATTAGTGCAACACCCCATATTAGGCCAAGGATGTCTGCCTATTTTCTTTTTACTGGGTAGGATTGTAAAATTACACTCCACAGTCATATTAGAACGAGACCTAAAGTTAAAGTGGTTTAAAGTGGATTTCGAACCCCTACAAGAATCCATAACATCACCTGGACTCGAACCCGAAACATCTATTACACAGAGCGTAAGAGAGCTAATCACTCAGAACCAAATCCCAAATGATATACTTAATATATATATATATATATATATAAATCCTCGCCATCAACATCAGTGGTGCAACATCCCCACGGTGGGCCAAGGCCTTCTGCCTACTGGCAGATTTCGAGATATGAAATGTTTTCATTTTTTGGGGGGGTAGGGTTCTCAGCCCCCTACGTCCAACACTCTGCAGTCATATTAGACAGGCATCTTCTGTTAAAAGTCCGAAGAAGTTATCATGGTTATTTGTAGTAGTTATCCGAACCAGTACAAATAACCATGGCACCGATGGGACTCAAACGTCAAACCTGTGGCACCAAGCACCAGACACTCGGCCATCAGGCCCCGTGTATGTAAAACCAGCTTATAAATATTGAAAAAGTTTGTAGTTTATTAAATGGAAAGTTACTATTATTTGAATTTCAACAACATTCAATCATTTTTTTTTTTTACGTAAAATATATTTTTGGTACAATTTTCCCTTATATTTTAAATCAAATGCTTAACAAATGTATATTTATAGGTTACAAATTTATATTTATACAAATGGCACAAAAATCTTTTACCTAAGCTGTATTTGAAAGATTTTATACAATTAAAGAAGAATATTAAAACCACAAACTATTAAAAAGAACTTGGCATTTTCAAAAAAATTTTCCATCATTCCTTTTGAATTAATTTCGTTTCAAATCATAAAATCCTCTTTTAAAAAACTAAATTCTAATTTTGAAATGCATAATTTCAGACAAAGGGCACGTAAATTATTCGATTAACATTCAGCACATGATTTGTAAATAAAATACTTTAATTGTTTCTTTCATCATGTAAAAGAATATTTAGACTTGCAATGGGAATTGAGGCAACTCATTTAGTTCCTTAACAAAAAATTCTGTAAAACAGAACGGGTTTCCTTTCAGAACGATCCCCTTGCTACGTTCTTTGGATATTTATCAACTGGAATACATTAAATTCTTAATACATAGTTGCCTGAGAATTACAAAAAAAAAAAAATTAATTCCACTTTTCTTTCGTTTACCCACATTTAAAATGAAAGCAGATACAATCCGAAAAATTAAACTTTTCCATCCTAACATTAAAAAATCGTTAAATTCGAAATTAAATGGAGAACGCGCATCAAAGGGACTCGGTTTTTTTTCTTGGTTTTCCCTTTTTTAATACTTTCAGAAAATTAACCTCCACTGAATTTTTGGTTCTGTACTAGTAGTATACGAAGCCTGGTGGAAGTAAAAGTTAATTATGTGACTACAGCTTCCGAAGTTTTTGAAAGAAAAGTCCCTATATGGGAAAAATAAAAAAGACAGCCCTAAATCAGGGAAGACTTAGAGTTTCACTTTAACGCTTCACGTACTGTTCGTTTCGTTTTTTGAGAGATAATGGTATTTTAGAAGATGATTTTATGA
Organism: Caerostris darwini; assembly: GCA_021605075.1. Classification (NCBI taxonomy): domain Eukaryota; kingdom Metazoa; phylum Arthropoda; class Arachnida; order Araneae; family Araneidae; genus Caerostris; species Caerostris darwini. The sequence goes on from BPLQ01008122.1 coordinate 426,665, forward strand.
CTTGAAACGAAATTAATTCAGAAGGAATGATGGAAAATTTTTTGAAAATATCCAGTTCTTTTTAAGAGTTTGTGGCATTTATATCCTTTTTTTTTTAATTGTATAAAATCTTTCAAAAATAGCTTAGGTAAAAGAATTTTGATCAATAAATATGTCATTTGATTTAAAATATCACAGACAATTGTGTCAAAAATATATTTTATGTGAAAAAAATGAATTGTTGCTGAATAATTTAATTAATAGTTAACTTTCTTTTTAATAGAAAACAAACTGTTTAAATATTTATAAACTTGTATTTATATATATGGGCTTGATTGCCGAGTGTCTAGCGCTCGGAAACAGGTTTCGGATTTGAGTGCCGGTTGTGCTATGGATATTTGTAGTGGTTCGGAATCAATTTTAACCGTAGATCCCGTCGTTAGGTCATTGTAGGCGTACGGCTGACACCCTGTCCAGTAAAAAGAAAACATCTGTCTCGAAATCTACCAGTAGGCAGACAGCCTTGGTGCATCATAGGACTGTTGCCCCATTAAAGCAGAAGAATTTTGTTCATAAATGTGCTATGAAATTTAAACTTTTTATTAATTTTTTCCCTTACAGTACCCGACAATACGCTTCTTAAACGTTCACCGTCAGAACGTAGCAAATTCAATATTATTCAGTGGAATTACGGTGAAGCCTTATAAAGTGCACCTATATTTTCACTGAAATTTAAAACAAATGTTCCCATCACTGAACTCTGCGTATGATGCATGTCGTTTGCTTACCTATAGAGCACAATGGAAAGACTTTCCTGCCGTCCTGATAGTACACGTAGTGTGTCACTGTGTCCTCGCATAGTACATCAGTGCCACATGTCAGATTTCGAACCAAGCTATCTAATTTCCAATCAAATTAATTAACCAGATCTAATTGCAACTTAATTAATTTTTGATATGAATTTTGTAAATGCACATCCTTTGTGCCTTATTTTTCTTAACAAAAAATGCAATTACTTGTTAATTTAAACAATAAATTCAGAGAAAAATAACTTTGAACTACATAATTTCAAACAAAGGACACGTGAATTATTCGATTAACCTTCAACACATGTTTTATAAATAAAATATTTTAATTGTTTCTTTCATGATGTAAATGAATATTTAGACTTGCAGTGGGAATTACGGCATCTCATTTAGTTCCTTAACAAGAAATTCTGTCAAACAGAACGAATTTTATTTCAAAACGACCCCTTGCTACGTTGTCTGAATATTTATGAACTGGAATACATTAAATTATTAATACATAGATGTCTGAGAATTAAAAAAAATTAATTCAGCTTTCCTTTCGTTTACCTACATTTAAAATGAAAGTAGATACTATCCGAAAAATTAAACCTTTTCTTCCTAACATTAAAAAATCGTTAAATTCGAAATTAAATGGAAAACGTGCTTCAAAGGGACCCGTTTTTTTCCCCTTCCTTTTCCCCCTGTTTGGATATATTTAGAAAATTAACTTCCACTGAATTTTTGACTCTGTACTAGTAGTATACGAAGCCTGAAGAAAGTAAAAGTTAATTATGTGACTAGAGCTTGCGAAATTTTAAAGAAAAAAATCCCTAAATGGGGAAAAATAAAAAAGACTGCACTAAATCAGGGAAGACTTTGAGTTTCACTTTAACGCTTCACGTACTGTTCGTTTCGTTATTTGACAGATAATGGTATTTTAGAAGATGATTTTATGACTTGAAAGAAACGAAATTAATTCAAAAGGAATGATGAAACATTTTTTGAAACTGTCCAGTTCTTTTTAACAGTTTTCGGCATTTATATTCTTTTTTTAATTGTGTAAAATCTTTCAAATACAATTTCAAATTTTTGAACATTAAATGTACGTTTGTTTAGCAATTGATTGAAAATATCCCGAAAAATTCAATTGAATCAACGGAATTGAACGGAAAAATTAAAAAAAATTCCATTGAATGTTGTTGTATAATTAAATTAATAGTAACTATCCATTTGTATATATATATATATATATTCATACATACATTCATACATACAAGCACAAGATTATAAATATAAAGTAATTTATATTTCATCAAATGGAAAGTTTTAATAATTTAATGATACGACAACGTTCAATCGAATTTTTTTTAGTTTTCCGTTCAATTCCGTTGATTCAATTGAATTTTCCGGGATATATTCAATCAATTGCTAAACAAATGTACATTTAATGATCAAAATTCTTTTAAGTTAGCTGTATTTGAAAGATTTTATACAATTAAAAAAAGAATACAAATGCCGAAAACTCTTTAAAAGAACTGGACAGTTTTAAAAAATTTTTCATCATTCTTTTGAATTAATTTCGTTTCTTTCAAGTCATAAAATCATCTTCTAAAATACCATTATCTCTCAAAAAACGAAACGAACAGTACGTGCAGCGTTAAAGTGAAACTCTAAGTCTTCCCTGATTTAGGGCAGTCTTTTTTATTTTTCCCCATCTAGGGACTTTTCTTTCAAAAACTTCGGAAGCTCTAGTCACATAATTAACTTTTACTTCCTCCAGGCTTCGTATACTGCTAGTACAGAGCCAAAAATTCAGCGGAGGTTAATTTTCTAAAAGTATTAAAAACGGGAAAAATCAAGAAAAAATGGGCCCCTTTGATGCACGTTATCCACTTAATTTCGAATTTAACGATTTTTTAATGTTAGGAAGGAAAAGTTTAATTTTTCAGATTGTATCTGTTTTCATTTTAAATGTAGCTAAACGAAAGAAAAGTGAACTTAATTTCTTTTTTTTAATTCTCAAGCATCTATATATGAAGAATTTAATGTATTCCAGTTCATAAATATTCAAAGAACGTAGCAAAGGGATCGTTATGAAAGAAAACCAGTTCTATTTTACAGAATTTCTTGTTAATTAACTAAATCAGTTGCCGTAATTCCCACTGCAAGTCTAAATATTCATTTACATCATGAAAGAAACAATTGAAATATTTTATTTACAAAACATGTGCTGAATGTTAATGGAATAATTCACGTGTCCTTTGTCTGAAATTACACATTTTAAAATTATTTTCCTCCTTTTTTATAGTAAACATTTACATGGAATTGTATTCTTAGTTAAGTAGAATAAGTCGCGGATGTGGTGCATTTACAAAATTAAAAATTTATTTGATTTGAAATTATATCTGTCTAATTAATTTGATTGGACACTAGAAATTTTGGTTCGAAACCTGACATGTGAGACTGATGTACTATGTGAGGCCACATTGAAACACTATGTGTACTATGAGGAAGACAGAAAAGTCTTTCCATTGTGCTCTATAGGTGAGCAAACGACATGCATCATATGCAGTGTTCAGTGATGTGAAATTTTCTTTTTGACTTCAAGTGACAAAATAGGTGCACTTCTGTATTTTCACCATAGTTCCTCTTATTAACGCTGAATCTGCTACACTTTACTGGTAAAAATCTTGCGAAAAATGAACGACATTGCCGTAAACAAAAAAACCAAAAAAAAACCAAAAACAAAAAAATGGGGGGAAAAAGTAATAAAATGTTTAAATCTCATAGCCCATTTATGAATAAGCATAGTTCTTCTTCATTGGTGCTACTACCCCGATGTCAATCAAGGTCATCTGTCTATTAAAGATTTCGAGACCGGATATGTTTTCTTTTTATTGGGTAGGGTTGTCAACCCTACACCCAACAGTCATATTTGACCAGGACCTACGGTTTAAAATTGCTTCCGAACCATTACAGTCATTCATAGCACATCTGGGATTCAATCCGAGAGATCTATGGCATCGAGCGCCACAGCGCTCGTCACTGAAACATCAGATCCCAAACAATATACTTAATATATATATATATAAGTTATCGCCATCATCATTAGTGGCGCAACATTCCGATGGTGGGCAAAGATCTTCTGCCTATTGGCAGATTTCGGCATAGGAGATGTTTTCTTTTTTTATTGGTAGTGTTGTCCGCCCTACGTCCAACGCTCTGCAGTCATATTAGATAGATACCACTACTACTACTACACCACACCACATCACTGTGCCTAGAGCTGAGTTGCCCCTATACAGTTTGGGACTGATGCGGGTGAAAGGAAAGGACGCACGATGGAGGCGGAAATGTTTTGCATAATTCACTTTTGGAGATACAGAAGCTGAAAAATGGGGAAAATTCATACAAGAACAGAACTAAATGTCAAAAATTGAAAAAGGAGGAATACGAAATGCGAAAAATATAAAAAAAGTTAGGAAAGAGAATTTAGAGAAAAAAATTAAAAACAATATGATACAATAAACACTACATAGGAGATTATACAATTCAGAGAGCTGAAGGAATATTCATCAATTCAATTATTAAAGAATTTCGAAAATCTTAATAGCTAATAAATAAATCAACGGTAGGAGCAGTTGCTGCAAAATTATGGACAAAGGTAAAATAAAAAAAAAAAAATAAATAAATAAATTTAAAAAAAAAAAAAAAGGCAGGAGATATTACATAAGAGATAAATATGCTAGGTATGTAACTAGAAAAATGGTATTCACATAAAAAATTTTTGATTTTGCAATTTGGAGTCTAATAATGAAAAAGAAATTAGATAGATACCAACGGTTTAAAGTGGTTTCAGAAGCACTACAAATACCTATGACACCACCGGAATGAAACTCGTGGCACCGAGCAATAGACACTCGCCCATCAGGTCCCATATACAACTACAAGCTTATAAATATTTAAACGGTTTGTATTTTACTAAATGGAAATTTATTATTAGTTAAATTCTTCAACAACATTCAATGTAATTTTTTTTATGTAAAATTTATTTTTGATCAATTTTCCGTAATATTTTAAATTTAATGTGAAACAAATGTATATTTAATGATCAAAATTATTTTCCAAAAGCTGTATTTGAAAGATTTTATACAATTAAAGACATAATGTTAAAGCCACAAACTCTTAAAAAGAATTGGGTAGTTTCAAAATTTTTTTCATCATTCCTTTTGAACTAATTTCGTTTCTTTCAAGTCATAAAATCATCTTCTAAAATACCATTATCTCTCAAAAAACGAAACGAACAGTATGCGAAGCGTTAAAGTGAAACTCTAAGTCTTCCCTGATTTAGGGCAGTCTCTTTTTATTTTTTCCCCATCTAGGGACTTTTCTTTCAAAAACTTCGGAAGATGTAGTCACATAATTAACTTTTACTTTCTTCAGGCTTCGAATACTACAAGTACAAAGCCAAAAATTCAGTGGAGGTTAATTTTCTAAAAGTATCAAAAAAAGGAAAAACCAAGGGGAAAATATGGGTCCCTTTGATGCACGTTTTCCATTTAATTTCGAATTTAACGATTTTTTAATGTTAGGATGGAAAAGTTTAATTTTTCGGATTGTATCTGCTTTCATTTAAAATGTAGGTAAACGAAAGAAAAGTGGAATTAAGATTTTTTTTTATAATTCTCAGGCATCTATGTATTAAGAATTTAATGTATTCCAGTTCATAAATATTCAAAGAACGTAGCAAGGGGATCGTTCTGAAAGAAAACCCGTTCTGTTTTACAGAATTTCTTGTTAATGAACTAAATTAGTTGCCTATCTAAATAATTATTATATAATTATAATATAATATATATATTATAATTATATATATATATAATTATTTCTCTATCTAAATAATTATATCCTTTTACGAAGCATTGAATAATTTCATCAACCGTACACAATAGAGTATTTTGTTGCTAAGACTGTATATAATTAAAGAATTGCAAAATTCAGCAGAAGTTTAAATCTCGTATCTCATTTATGAATAGCATATTTCTCATTTATGAATAGTATAGTTTTTTTTATGGGGTAGGATTGAAGACCTTATGTCCAACGTACTAATATGATATTAAACCGGTACCTATGGTTTAAGTGGATTCCGAACCACTACAAACATCCATGGCCCCGTCGCGACTCGAACCCGAAAACCGCAACGAGGGCCAGAGAGTCAGCACTCGGCCCCCGAATAATATATTTAATATATATGAATACAATCCTATGAATTTTTAAATAGTTTGTATTTTATTAAATGGAATTAATTAAATTCATCAACAACAATCAATCGATTTTTATTTTACATAACATGTTTTGCTTAAATTTTCCGCGATATTTTAAATCAAATGTTAAACAACTGTATATTTAATGATCTAAATTCATTTATCTGACATATATTTGTAAGATTTTATACAATTAAGAAGAATATGAATGTAACAAACTCTTAAAAAGAAGTGGACATAATTTTTCATCATTGCTTTTGAATTAATTTCGTTTCTTTCAAGTCATAAAATCATCTTCTAAAATACCATTATCTCTCAAAAAACGACACGAAGAGTATGTGAAGCGTTAAAGTGAAACTCTAAGTCTTCCCTGATTTAGCGCAGGCTTTTTTATTTTTCCCCATCTAGGGACTTTTTTTTTAAAACCTTCGGAAGTTCTAGTCACATAATTAACTTTTACTTTCTCTTGGCTTCGTATACTACTAGAGCCAAACATTCAGTGGGGGTTAATTTTCTAAAAGTAACAAAAAAAATGAAAAACTGAGGGGAAAAAATGGGTTTCTTTGATGCACGTTTTGTATTTAATTTCGAATTTAACGATTTTTTAATGTTAGGAAGGAAAAGGTTAATTTTTCCGATTGCATCTGCTTTCATTTTAAAGGTAGCTCAACGAAAGAAAAGTGAAATTAATTTCTTTTTTTTAATTCTCAAGCATCTATATATGAAGAATTTAATGTATTCCAGTTCATAAACATTCAAAGAACGTAGCAAAGGGATCGTTATGAAAGAAAACCAGTTCTATTTTACAGAATTTCTTGTTAATTAACTAAATGAGATGCCGTAATTCCCACTGCAAGTCTAAATATTCGTTTACATCCTGAAAGAAACAATTGAAATATTTTATTTACAAAACATGTCCTGAATGTTAACTGAATAATTTACTTGCCCTTTGACTGAAATTATACATTTCAAAATTATTTTTGTCTTAATTTATAGTATGCATTTACAAGTAATAGCATTTTTAGTCAAGTAGAATAAGTCACAAATGTTGTACATTTACAAAATTCCTAATAGAAATTATTTTAATATGAAGTTTGATCTGGTTAACTAATTTGACAGGAAATTAGATAGCATGTTTCGAAATCTGACATGTGACACTGATGTACTATGCGAGGACACATTGACACAATATGCGTATTATGAGGAAGGCAGGAATGTCTTTGCATTGTGCTCTATAGGTGAGTAAACGACATGAATCATAGGCAATGTTCAGTGATTTGAGATTTTCTTTGACTTCAAGTGACAAAATAGGTGCACTTCTGCATTCTACAAAATAGTTCCTCGGAATAACGTGGAACCTGCTACACTCTGCAGGTAAATGTCTTGCGCAAATGAACTCCATTGTCATTAAGCAGCATGTAAAGGAAAAAATAACGAAATAGTTAATTCTCATATATCATTTATGAATAAGCGTAGTCCTTATTTATTGGTGCTACAACCACGTGTTGGATCAAGGTCGTCTACTTACTGGCAGATTTCGAGACAGATGTCTTCTTTTTACGCAGAAGGGTTGTCAGCCTTACGTCCTAGGGTCATATTAGGTAGGGTCCTACGGTATAAAATTTATTCCGAAAAACTGCAGTCATTCATAGCACCACCAGGACTCGAACACAAAAAGCCTAAGGCACCGAGCGCCAGAACGCTAGTCACTCAGACATCAGGCCCTGAATAATATTATTTTATATAAAAATCATCGTCATCTACATTAGTGGAGCAACATCTGCATGGTGGGCCAAGGCCTTCTGCCTACTGGCGGATAGCGAGACAGGATATATTTTTTTAATGGGTTAGAGTTGTCAGCCCTAAGACCAACGCTATAATGCCGTAATAGACAGGGACCTACGGTTTAAACGGATCCCGGACAGTTACAAATAATCATGGTATCACCGGGACTCCAACCCGAAACCTGTCACACCGAACAACAGGCACTCCCCCATAAGGCCCCATATTTATAAATATTTAAACAGATTGCATTTTAATTAATGGAAAGTTACTATTAATTGATTTCTTCAGCATCATTTAAAGAAAATAACTTTTTACATGTGTATAATTTGGTTTCAATTTTCCGTGATATTTTAAATCAAATGCTAAATTAATATTTAATGATCAAAATTCTTTTACCTAAGCTGTATTTGAAAAAATCTTATACAATTAAAAAAAGGAATATGAAAGGCAAACTCTTAAATATAACTGGACGTTTTTCAAAAAAAGTTTTCATCATTCCTTTTTAATTAATTTCGTTCCTTTCAAGTCATAAAATAATCTTCTAAAATACCATTATCTCTCGAAAAAGGAAACGAACAGTATGCGAAGCGTTAAAGTGAAACTCTAAGTCTTCAATGATTTAGTGCAGTTTTTTTTATGTTTCCCCATCTAGGGATTTTTTTTCAAACCCTACGGAAGATCTAGTCACATAATTAACTTTTACTTTCTTCAGGCTTCGTATACTACTAGTACAGAGCCAAAAATTCAGTGGAAGTTAATTTTCTAAGAGTATCAAAAAGGGAAAAACCAAGAGAAAAAAAATGGGCCCCTTTGAAGCACGTTTTCCATTTAATTTCGAATTTAACGATTTTTTAATGTTAAGGTGGAAAAGTTTAATTTTTCGGATTGTATCTGCTTTCTTTTTAAATGTAGGTAAACGCAAGAAAAGTGGAATGATTTTTTTTTTTTTTTTTTGTAATTCCCAGGCATCTATGCATTAAGAATGGGGCCTGATGGCCGAATGGCTAGCGCTCTGGCGTTCGGTACCACAGGTATCGGGTTAAAGTCCCGGCTTTGACATGTGTGTTTGTAATGGTTCGGAATCCACTTGAAGCCGTAGGTCCGGTCGTAATAGGATCGTAGAGCGTTGCGGGGGCATAGTTACTCCGCGTCCGTGGCTTACCATCAAGTTACACGCGCCCCCTGGGTAATGCAAAGTGAGTAAAATCGGTGCAGCCGTTATGGCGAAAGATCACGGTCTATTTGCCAGCTGCATTAGAAGAAAAAAAAATGTACTAAGAATTTATTGTATTCAAGTTCATAAATATTTAAAGCACGTAGCAAAGGGATCGTTTCGAAAGAAAATCCGTTCTGTTTTTCAGAATTACTTGTTAATTAACTAAATTAGCTGCCGTAATTCCCACTGCAAGTCTAAATACTCATTTACATGATGAAAAAAACAAATAAAATATTTTATTTACAAAACATGTGCTGAATTTTAATCGCATAATTTACGAGCCCTTTGTCTGAAATTTTATGTTTCAAAATTATTTTTCACCTAATGTATTGTATGCATTAACAAGTAACTGCATTTTTAGTTAAGTAGAATAAGCCACAAATGATGAGCCTTTTTAAAAAATTCATCTTTTCAATAAATTAAAAAAAAAGTTCATTATTTATTATTTAGAATTTATAGTATATTCAAAATTAAATTAAATTTTGATTTGAAATTAGATCTGGACTTGCTTAGAAGTTTTTAATAACGTATTAAATTATCAGGAATGTAATTTTATTGAATTGATATAGAGAATCACAATCTTTCTTCTGTTAACTTTAACGATTCTGTGAAAGTTTGTATCACTTATAAAATGTTAATATCTTTAAAAACTTAAAATAGTTCATCAGCTATTTAGTTTTTATTGTATACATTTACAAATAATTTCATAGTTCATTTTGTTCGTTTCAACTTTTCTTCTTTATTGGCGCAACAGCCCCATGGTGGACCAAGGCAGTCTGCCTACTGGCAGATTTCGAGTCAGGAGATGTTTGTCTTTTGCGGAGTAGGGTCGTTAGCCCTACGCTCAACAGTCATATTAGAATGGAACCTACGGTTTAAATTGGATTCTGAACCACTACAAATGTCTATGGCACTGCCGGTATTTGAGCCGAAATATCTACGACACCAACCTCTAGTCACTCGATCATCCAGACACGAATAATATATTTAATATATATAAATATAATCATCTTCAGCGGCGCAACAGCCCCATAGTGGGTGAAGGCCGTCTGCGTCGTGGCAGATGTCTAGACGGTAGATGATTATTTTTTATCAGTTAGGGGTGTCAGCCCTACAGCCAATGGTCGTATCTGATCAGGCCCTACGATTTAAAGGGGATTTCGAACAATTACAAACATTTATGGCACCGCCGGAACTCAAATCCGTAACCTGTGGCACCGAAAGCCAGAGCGCTAGTCACTCGGCCATCAGGCCGCTATATAAATACCAGCTTAAAATATTAATTTAAATAGTTTGTATTTTATTAAATAGAAAGTAACTATTAATTGAATTCTTCAACAACATTCAAACTAATTTATATTACATAAAATATATTTTGGTTCAATTTTCCGTCATATTTTAAATCAAACGATAAGCAAATGTATATTTAATGACCAAAATGTTTTTACCTACGCTGCATTTTAAAGATTTTATAAAATTAAAGAAAGAATATGAATGCCACAAATTCTCAAAAAAGAATAGGACATATTGAAAAAATTTTCATCATTCCTTTTGAATTAATTTCGTTCCTTTCAAGTCATAAAATCATCTTCTAAAATACCATTAACTCTCAAAATACGAAAAGAACAAACAGTATGCGAAGCGTTAAAGTGAAACTCTAAGACTTCCCTGATTTAGTGCAGTCTTTTTTTTTATTTTTCCCCATCTAGGGATTTTTTTTTTTAAACCTTCGGAAGCTCTGGTCACATAATTAACTTTTACTTCCTCCAGGCTACGCATACTACTAGTACAGAGACAAAAATTCAGTGGAGGTTAATTTTCTAAAAGTATCAAAAAAGGAAAAAAACCAAAGTGAAAAAAATGGGTCCTTTTGAAGCACGTTTTCCATTTAATTTCGAATTTAACGATTTTTTAATGTTAGAATGGAAAAGTTTAATTTTTCGGATTGTATCTGCTTTCATTTTAAATGTAGGTAAACGAAAGAAAAGTGGAATTAAGATTTTTTTTTAATTCTCTGTCATCTATGTTTTAAATATTTAATGTATTCCAGTTCATAAATATTCACAGCACGTAGCAAAGGGATTGTTCTGTTTTGCAGAATTTCTTGTTAAGCAACTAAATGAGTTGCTATAATTCCCATTGCAAGTCTAAATATTCATTACATCATGAGAGAAACAATTAAAATATTTTATTTACAAAACATGTGCTGAATGTTAATCGAGTAATTTATGTGTTCTTTGTCTGAAATTATATATTTCGAAATTATTTTTAAGTATGCATTTAAAAGTAATTGCATTTTTAGTTGAGTTGGATAAGTCACAAATGATGGGAATTTACAAAATTCATAATAAAAATTTATTTGATTTGAAATTAGATCTGGACTTCAGTTGAAGTTGAAACTTGACTTGCTTAAAAGTTTTTAATAATATATTAAATTCGCAGGTAGGAAGTCTTACGGCATTAATATAGAGCAAAACAAAAGTATATCTTTCTTCTGTTAACTGCAACGATTCTGTGAAACTGCTTATTATTGAAAAAAAATTATCACCTTTTCAAGACATTGAAGTAGTTTCTCAATTATTTAGTTTTTATAGTATACATTTACAAGTAAAAGCTATTATCAACAGTGCATTTACAAATATTAAAATATAAATTCAATTGATTTATAATTAGACCTGTACTTGCGTAGAAGATTTTAAATAAGATATTAAATTCGAAGGTATGAAGTTTTATGGTATTGATATAGAGAATCACTAAGGTACGTCTTTCTTCTTTCAACTTTAACGATTCTTTGAAACTTTGTATCACTGAAAAACAGTTATCACCTTTTAAAAACATAAAAATAGTTCATCAATTTTTTATTAAAAAAAAATTTGAAAAGATCTTATATAATTGAAGAATCAAAAATACAAAATACTAAAATCATAGAGATTGTAATTTAAACGGAATAGACCATCTTCTCTAAAACACCTAAACTTATTTGGAATAATAATTATAATATCCGGAATTTTTCTGTATTGATAAAAGCATCTTAAAGGAATATCCGTTTTCTGTTAACACCAACGATTCTATAAATATTTGCAACATTACAAATATAAGAATCAGGTATTTCTCTAACTAATACCTTATAAACCTTTTCAAAGCAATAAATAATTTCATCAACTGTATAAGGCAAAATATGTTCTTGCAAAGACTGTATATAATTAAAGAATAGCAAATTCATTACTCTATAATTGTTACTGTTAGTTGATTGTTATTTTAAACTGAATAGACAAGCTGTTCTGAAGAATCCCATTCGTGGATAATGGTGTAATATCAATAACAGGATATTACACCATTATCCGCGAATGGGGCTTTAGGTATACATGTATAATTTATACTGTTATGCATATTTAAATTTTTGTTATATGATTAACGGTATATGTATTACTTATTCCTGTAAACAGTTAATGACTTCAATTTTATATTCCTCCTTTGTAATTCTAAACTTTAACCAATATTAAACCATTTATTGTATTTTATTTATTTATTCATTTAAGAAGTAAATATTATTCCTGAATAATCTCTTCAAAGTTTTTTATATGGATGAAAAAATCCATTAAAAATATTTTCAAAAATAATTGAGATTTTTTTTTGTATCTTTAATATATATTTAAACCTTTTATAACATAAAAGGATAACTATCAGGTCAGTTGGTTCTATATAGCTACAAACATTTCTTAATGCCCAACTATGATGAAACATAAAAAAAATATTAAATATAATTGAATATTCAATCATCTTTTTATGATTTATTCATTAACTCTCGACATAAATTAATGTTTCTAAGCTGACTTTGAACTATCCCATCATTTCTTTTAAAATTATCTTGGAAAAAAAATCATTTCTGATTTTTTTCCCCTTAATTATGAATCAGGGATGACAATGAAAAAGAAAGGCATTAATTTAAAAAATTATTTTGTACCTCTCAATTAAAATTTTGTTTCATAATATATACCTTAATTATAAGCACTTTTATGCAACAATAACAATTCATATATTTGCAAATGTGTTTTCGAATAAGATATTCATTTCGTTTTTCATAAAGACACTCTTCAACATTTCCTACAACAATACTTGTAGGCAGTAAAAAAAGTTTAATTTTTATATTTTAATAATGAAAAGACTTCAAAGTAAGTCGAACAATTAATATATTCTTTACAAAAATTTCACTAACAATGAGAAAAACATTTCTAAAAATCTTAGAAATACATTTTTTTACACTCTATTCAGAAAATTTGAAAAATAAAAAATTAATAGCTTACAAAAACTAAAAAACACGCTTTTAGAGTTAATCAAACTAAAAAGTAAAAAATAATTGTTAACATAAGAATAAAATTACTGATGAGAAAATGAATGTCACTGTTCTAAAAGCTTGGGGGGCTCGATATCAATATAATTATTCACTAGTTTCATTCCGAAATGTAGAGTTAATTTAAAAATGTCATACAAAGCACCGCACGTTTTTAGAACAGTGACATTCATTTTATTCTTATGTTAACAATTGCTTTTTACTTTTTAGTTTAATTAACTCTAAAAGCATGTTTTTTAGTGTTTTTAAACTGTAATATTTAAATGACGTCCCGGTACGGAGGACTGGAACTATATTCTTATAATAATTTAATTGTGAGTAAAACAAAGGTTAAATGCGAATATGTCGAGCCAGCCAGGATTCGAACAGGGAATCTCCTGATCCGTAGTCAGGTGCATTATCCATTGTGCCGCTGTCCCACGTCGGTTTGAATGTCTTTACTGAATACTTTCATTCTACATGGGTTAAATTGCTCTTCTTAAGTTAAAATAAAATCCCTAATCCTGGCGATCCTAATCATGATGAGATAATAAACTCATCAAAATATTTTATTGTCGTCGGTCCTTGAAAAGTCTACAACGTTTAAATTAAATCTGATTGCTTAAAGTAGGGCAAAATCGAGCCCAAAGAGTCAGTTACATACATACAAACAAACAAACATACAGGTGAAACTAATAAAAGCGTATTAATAACAAATAAATTAGAACTGTTTTCTACATGAATAGAATTTTTATGCATCTTAAATCTGATTTCCTCTTAATATATTATTCATAACATTGATTTACTTTCAGTTTTTTTCTGCATTAAAAAAGAAATAAATAATAAGAAACATAATATTGTCATCTCAACTTTTATGATTACTTACACAATAACGCATTTGAGATGTATGAATGTTATCTTCTATTTCAGCTACGTAATTTAGTTCCAGTAAAAAGCAACTACTTTCTAAGCGTAATGCTTTTTTTTATATAAAAGCAATACATTTCTCTTCAAAAATGCATTAAATAATATCTCCTTTTAAACGTTTTCTTGTAAATAACGTCTGCTTATAAATGGTGCGTTATAAAGAATATCTTCTAGTAAATAATGTCTGCTTATAAATGTTCCCTTATAAAGAGTATCTCCTAGTAAATAATGTCTGCTTATAAATCTTTGGCTATAAATAATTTCTCCTTGTAAATTAACATATTTTAATTACCAAATTCCCAAAATATTTTTCATAATTAGAAAAAAGAATATCAAAATATGAACTAAGAGAAAAGTAATGGAAAATTGAAAATAGGTCAGGTTTGAATCCTCCGATGGCGTGCATTGCAATTGATAGTTTCGATCGTATGCAATTTCTGATTTCGAGGGTGTTCGATGATAAGGTCAGAATCCGTTTTGAAACATGACATTTTGAATTAATGTACAATATAAAGAATATCTTCTAGTAAATAATGTCTGCTTATAAATGTTCCTGTTATAAAGAGTATCTCCTTGTAAATAATGTCTGCTTATAAATCTTTGGCTATAAATAATTTCTCCTTGTAAATTAACATATTTTAATTACCAAATTCCCAAAATATTTTTCATAATTAAAAAAATAATCTCAAAATAGGAACTGTCCTCTTTAGGTACAGACAATATTAATTATCACTCTTTAGGTACAGACAAGCTGGAAAATGTTTAATGGAATATTTTAACGTGTCATTGTTGTTTTAATGTATAGATGCAATGTTTAATGGAACGTTTATGTATCATTGCAATGTTTTAATGTATTGTTGTAATGTTTAATGGAAAGTTTATGTAGCAAATTAATTTCTTGCTTTTTTTTTTTTTTACTTCATTATGAATCAGTAATTAAAAGATTCTTTTTATTTTGTACTTCTCAATTCAAATCTTTTTATTCCGTAATTTCTATAAGAAAATCTCAATTATAAGTACTTATATACAAAAATAAATTTCATGTAATTTCTAATAAAAAGTTTGAAAGACATTTTCAAATAAGATATTCATTTTGTTTTTCATAGAGCAACTCTTCGGCCTTTCATGCAACAATAATCGTAGACAGAAAAAAAAAATAATTTTTATTTCTTAA
Organism: Caerostris darwini; assembly: GCA_021605075.1. Taxonomy (NCBI): domain Eukaryota; kingdom Metazoa; phylum Arthropoda; class Arachnida; order Araneae; family Araneidae; genus Caerostris; species Caerostris darwini. Next base: position 442,128 of record BPLQ01008122.1, read on the forward strand.
TAATGAAAAGACTTCAAAGTAATATCGAACATCTAATATATTCTTTAGAAAAATTTTCACTAACAATGAGAAAAACATTTCTAAAAACAGTGAAATACCTTCTTTTATTCACCTCATTCAGAAAATTTGAAAAAAAAAATAAAATAAAATTAGAGCTGTTTTCCACATGAATAGAATTTTTATGCATCTTAAATCTGATTCCTTCTTAATATATTATTCATAACATTGATTTTCTTTCAGTTCTTTTTTGCATTAAAAAAAAAAGAAATAATAAGAAACATAATAGTGTCATCTCAACTTTTATGATTACTTACACAATAACGCATTTGAGATGTATGAATGCTATTTTTTATTTCAGCTACGTAATTTAGTTCCAGCAAAAGCGACTGCTTTCTAAGATTAAAGTGTGTTTTTTTAGTATAAAAGCAATACGTTTCTCGTCAAAAATACGTTAAATAATGTTTTCTTTTAAACGTTTTCTTGCAAATAGCGTCTGCTTATAAATGTTCCATTATAAATAATGTCTCCTATTAAATAATGTATTTATCTTTTGTAATGTTTCGATATAAATGTCTCATTATAAATTAAAATATTTTAAGTCACCAAATTTATAAAATATTTTCTAAATTAGAATAAAAGTATTGGAATATGAACTATGTAAAAAAAGTAACAAAAAATTAAAAATAGGAGCAGGTTTGATTCCGCTGATGCCGTGCATTGCAGTTGCTATTTTCGATCGAATGCAATTATTATTTTCGAGGGCATTCGATACAGCAATATCTGAAACATCCGTAATGTAAAAATGTAGGCAAAGTTAATGGAAAAAGGTAAGAATCCATTTTGGAACATGATATTTTGAATTAACATGCAATGTTAATTATCACTCTTTAGTTTTCAGACATGTTTGAAAATAATTAATGGAAAGTCTTAATATATCATTGCAATGTTTCAATGCATCGTTGCAATGTTTAATGGAAAGTTTTAATTTATAATTGTAATGTTTTAATTCATGGTTGCAATGTGTAAGGAGAGTTTTAATGTACCATTGCAATGCTTTAATGTATCTTCGCAATATTTATTGAAAGTTTTAATGTCTCATTACAATGTTTTATTGTGTCAAATGCAATGCTTTAATATAGAGTTTTAATGTTTAATGAAAAGTTTTCATTTATCTTTGTAATGCTTTAATGCATCGTTGCAATGTTTTAACGTATAGTTAAAGTGAAATTGTTTTGGAAATAAAAATTCATTTCTTGCTGTTATTTACTTAATTATGAATCAGCAATTAAAAGATTTTTTATTTTGTACCTCTCAATTCAATTTTTTTTATTCCGTCGTTATACACGAAAAATCTCAATTGTATGTAGTTCTATACAACAATAAAACTGTAATTGCAAATAAAAGATTGCAAATGCATTTTCGAAAAAGGTATATTCCTTTTGTTTTTCATAAAGCAATTCTTCATCATTTCATACAACAATAATCGCAGAGAGTGAAAAAAAACTTTACTTTTATATCTTAATAATGAAAAGACTTCAAAGCAATATCGGACATCTAATATATTCTTTATGAGAAAAACATTTCTGAAAACATGGAAATACATTTTTTTATTCACCTCCTTCAGAAAATTTGAAAAAAAATCAAATAAAATTAGATCTGTTTTCCACATGAATAGAATTGTTATGCATCTTAAATCTGATTCCTTCTTAATATATTATTCATAACATTGATTTTCTTTCAATTCTTTTCTCCAAAAAACTCAACTTTTATGATTGCTTACCCAATAACGCATTTGAGATGAATGAATGTTATTTTTTATTTCAGCTACGTAATTTAGTTCCAGTATAAAGTGTCTGCTTTCTAAGCTGAAAGCGTGTTTTCTTTATAAAAGCAATACGTTAATCTTCAAAAATACAATAAATAATGTCTCCTTTTAAACGCCTCCTTGTAAATAACTTTCGTAATAACTTACGCAAATATTTCGTTATAAATAATGTCTCCTATTAAAAAATGTCTGCTTATAAATGTTTCGTTATAAATAATGTCTCCTTGTAAATTAACATATTTTAAGTTACCAAATTCCTAAAATATTTTTCCAGATTTAAAAAAAGTATTAAAGTGTGAATTAAGAAAAAAGTAATGAAAAATTGAAAATGGAGCAGGTTTGAATCCGGTGATGTCGTGTATTTTGGACCGAATGCAATTACTGTTTTCGAGGTAAGATGATAATGTAAAGTGATGATCAGGTAAGAATCCGTTTAGAAACACGATAATTTGAATTAACGTACAGTGTTAATTATTGCTCTTTAGTTATCAGACATGCTTGTAAATAGTTAATGAAAGTTTTATAAATAATAAACTAAATAATAAAATAAATAATTTGAATTAACGTACAGTATTAATTATTGCCCTTTAGTTATCAGACAAGCTTGTAAATAGTTAATGGAAAGTTTTATAAATAATAAAATAAATAATTAAAGACATGCTTGTAAATAGTTCACGGAAAGTTTTAATGTACATTGCAATGTTTTAATGTATCGTTGCAATGTTTAAATGTATCATTGCAATGTTTTAATGTATCGTTGCAATGTTTTAATGTATCGTTGCAATGTTTTATTGTATCGTTGCAATATTCCATTGTATCATTGCAATGTTTTCATGTATCGTTGCAATGTTTTAATGTATCGTTGCAATGTTTAATGGAAAGTTTATTTATCATTGCAAAGTTTTAATGTATCTTTGCAATGTTTTAATGTATCATTGCAATGTTTTAATGTATTGCAATCTTTAATGTTATCATTTAATGTCTTAATGTATCATTGCATTCAGCTACTCATTATTTTAAATCTGTTGGTTTGATATGCTCAATAAATTAAACACATATACAGTGTGCTAAAAGATTTAAAATTTGAAGATAATTATTTTTTCGTTATTGTTGACCATCGGTGAACTTCTTCCATTTACGTATGCCATGAAGAGTGAGAGAAGACATTCATTCAATAGATGACTTTTAGGGATAATTAACTACATTTGAGTGTCACATAGGACAAAATGCCAAACCCTTCCACCAGGCAACAGAATGCGTTGATCCCAAACACATACAATTGCCATTGAGTTTAATCTTAATTAATAGCAGAAACTCCAACAAATGCCCCAGAAAATTCGACTTTGACTTCGAACACGTTAACTACATGCATTTATTCCCGTTGGGAGACGAGTCATACAAGAATAAAGGTTTTAGGTAGTTAATGATTAGTTGCTGGCCTATTTATAGGCCAGTGATTTTAACTGTTACATAAGATACATTTTATCCGTTTAGAGATAATTAAAGTTTCAAAGTTGAGTATGGGAGAAAACCCGGAATTTTCACAACAGACTATCTATGAGAGACGCGTTACACACTGATATAATCCCTATCAAGTAACTATCTATAGACCTAAATCTGAGCCATCCCACATGCTAATTATGAGGTTTAATCTAGAACCTCTTTTAAGGCGTTAATATCAATCATTTTCAAAATCTCTCCAGTAAAAAGTTTCGTTTAGTTTGACTATAATAAGTAATATATAAAGAATAAAAAATTAATTATTATTAAAATAATTTTTAAAAAATGATGACATGATTATAAATTTTTCTCAATATTAATTTCTAATACATAGGTACACTCATATATAAATATGAGTTTATATTTCTGTAGTTCTTTGAATAAATTCTTTATAATTTTGAAAGGTTCCTATTTTTTAAATTAAATCACCATTAGAATATTGCAAGCTGTTTAAACGCTTTCAAAATAATAAAGATGGATTGCATTCGAATAATTCATACAAAAGATACTAATCAATCAATTTTTACATGTATGAACCTTGCATTTTAAAAAGATTCAAACCAGAATCCTTTTAAAAATAAAATATATTGGATTTATAAAGTTGTATAAAAAGTAGTTGCATAATGTAAAATCATGTTAAAAAATTAATGTTAATCATAAATCGTGTATAAAAAGTAGTTGCATAAAAAGCAGTAGATATTTATACATAATGTGCTCATATGTGTGGTTTTAAAAATAAGTCATTTTAAATCGAGGTTTTTAATGCAATGTTCTTCATCAACGACATTTTTAGGTGAAATGAGTGAACATCATCGTTTAGACGAAGGTATGAGGTGGAGAATTGTGGGTAGACTTCAGGCAGGCCAGTCCCAAGCTCAGGTTGCTAGGGAATTGGATATACCACCAAGCGTCATTTCCAATTTGTGGAGTCAATTTAAAACTAGTGGGACAGTATGCAGACGACCAGGACAAGGTCGCCCGAGGGCTACAACGGCCAATGAAGACCGGTATTTGTTTCTTTCAGCTAAGCGCCAGAGGACGGCTGTACAGGAACATCAATTTCGAGTAAGTTTCCAGGAGACTCCATGAAAGAGGGCTGTATGCCAGGAAGCCCGCTATTTGCATCCCACTCACTTCCTCCCACAAATGAGTGCGTGCAGAATGGTGCAGACAACATCAAAATTGGACACAGCTTCAATGGGCTAATGCTCCCTTCACCGATGAGTCCAGATTCTGTCTGCAACCTGATTCTGGACGGTTATTGATATGGAGAGAACCTCTAACTCGATACCATCCTAGCAACATTATCGAAAGGGACCATTATGCTGGTGGAGGAGTCATGGTTTGGGCAGGGATCATGCAAGATACCCGCACACCGCTCCATGAGTTTGACAATGGTTCTGTGAATGCCCAGAGGTACGTGCAGCAGGTCCTAGAGCCCTATGTGCGTCTTTTCAGGGGCGCTGTTGGCCCTGAGTTCATTTTTATGGACGACAATGCGCGACCACATAGGGCTCTCATGGTTGATGAGTATCTGAAAAGTTAGGATATTCAGCGAATGGATTGGCCAGCCAAATCCCCTGACCTGAATCCTATTGAACATGCTTGGGATGCTCTTGGGAGAGCTATTGCGATGCGCGAACCTTCCCCCAGAACCATTCTGGAGTTAAAAATTGCTCTGGTGGAAGATTGGGAGGGTCTTCCACAAGCCCTCCTTAACTCCCTTATTAACAGCATGCATACTCGTTGTGCATGCTGTCTGTCTGTCTGTCAGGGGTGACCATACACCACACTAGAGGCAACACACACTGTACAAGCCTCACTTTTATTGTCACCTTTTATCCTTAAGTTCAGACAACATTGGATTTATTGGCAATAGGTCATGCCAGTGAATGGCATTTTCATTTTTGTTTTGCATACTTTATTATCATGGAATAAGCTATATCCATACCAAATTTCATTTATTTATATTCAGTATTTTTTGAGATATTTGGAAAATCTCTTAGTTTTGTCGATCAGTGTACTACTGCATAAAATCTGTAGATGTTTCTATGTGTGAAACAAAAATAAACGGTCACGTTTTTGAATGACAAGTAGGCATAAATCTTCTTTGTAAAGTATCTTAAGCTACATGTAATACCTGAAACTTAATTTGAACGATAAGAATCACTGGAACCATTTGAATCGCCCGCATCTACTGAATAAATAGAAAATCGAGATTCGTATCAGATTGATTCTATCTAGTTCTATGCAGAGGTAAAACAGTGAGTAATGAATAGTTAAAGATACAGTTCTGATATGCATGACAAATTTGCTGAGCGAAGCGTAATCCAATTCAGCGGGATCTGTTATTTGTCTCTGTATCGACCTACGGACTTTGCAGTGCGTGCCAGTGGATCGCGTGACTTGCGATCCAACGGTCAGCGCTACAAATCCATGGTCAGCCTTCGTTTACCCAAACGAGGCACCTTTTTGGGGAATTAGTTACTGGACAAAAAATACGATATGTCATCGTCATGAATAGGTTTCTTCAAACTACGATCGATATTAATAGTAAAAGTGAATATGTAATTTATTCCTTTTTTCCGTGCATTTTTAGTAGATTAGATAAACGTAAACAAGGAAGTAGGATGATACAATTATGCAGAGAATGATACAATGTTATTAAAAGACTGATGTTAAATTCTTCAATTTCGTAAAGGGGGGTAGCATGTCAAGTTTTTTTTTATTATATAAAATATATAAGGAAGTATTTATTCAGAGAATGACGTGTGTATGTAATTTTGATGTGTATTCTATGTAATTTTAAAATTATTTCAATAGATTAAGATGACAAGGAAATTTAAGAATGACGTTAAATCCTTCAATTTAAGCCCTGGCATTTGGTACCTCAGGTTTCAGGTTGAAATCTTGCCGGTGGCATGGATGTTTGTTAGTGGTGCGGAATCCACTTTAAGCTGTAGGTCTCGGTCTGTTTAGCCCTCTCTGTTTACCTGTTTAGCACAAGATGATCGTACAGCGACAAATTAAACCAAACCTTCAATTTAGTCAAGAGGGGAAAATTAAATTATAATTGTAGTGATGTCAAGTTTTCTTTTATTTAGTATCGTTGGCCTATGGACAATCTAATCTTTACCACCCATTTTAATTGTTCTAAGTCATTCCTTAGGTCACTGAAAGCAGTAATATTCTTTTAAGAGTAATAATTGCCTGGGTTCATTTATCGTATTGTAAAATATCTGAAAAATTCCAATCTGCCCATACAGACATTTATGATAGACGCTGTATTAAAATCCCCATTAAGTTGATTCGATTTAAAGCATATACAAATACCTACAATTTCATGGTTGCCTTCGTTTACCCAACGTCTCCAACGTCGTCCAACGAAACGTCTTTTTGGGGAATTAGATACTGGAGAAAAAATACGAGATGTTATCGAAATTAATCGGTTTCTTTAAACTAAGATTGGTATTAACAGTAAAAATGAATACATAATTTATCACTTTTTTCAGTGAATTATGTAGTAGATTAGATAATCGTAAACGAGGAAGTATGTATTCCGAGAATGATACAATGTAATTTTAAGACAATGTTTTTTACAATGTTTTTTCTTCAATTTAGTCAAGTGGGGTAACATTAAATTATTATTGTGGCGATGTCAAGTTTCTTTTTAATACGCTTTTAAAAGTTTCACCTGTATGTATGTTTGTTTGTTTGTAACTGACTCTTTGGGCTCGATTTTGCCCTATTTTAAGCGATCAGATTTAATTTAAACGTTGTCGACTTATCAAGGACCGACGACAATAAAGTATTTTGATAAGTTTATTAACTCATCATCATTAGGATAGCCATGGTTAGTGATTTTATTTTAACTTATAAAGAGCAATTTAACACATGTAGAATGAAAGTACCTAAGACATTCAAACCTATGTGGGACAGTGGCACAAAGAATAACACGCCTGACTACGGATCAGGAGATTCCCTGTTCGAATCCTAGCTGGCTCGACATATTCGCATTTAGCCTTTGTTTTACTCACAATTAAATTATTGTAAGAACTATAGCTCCAGTCCTCCGTACCGGGACCTCATTTAAATATTATAGTTTAAAAAAACTAAAAAACACGCTTTTAGAGTTAATAAAACTAAAAAGTAAAAAATAATTGTTAACATAAGAATAAAATGAATGTCACTGTTCTGAAAGCATGGGTTGATTTGTATGACATTTTTAAACTAACTCTGAATTTCGGAATGAAACTAGTGAAAAATTACAACGATTGATATCGAGCACCCCACGCTTTTAGAACAGAGACATTCCTTTTCTCGTCAGTCATTTTATTCTTATGTTAACAATTATTTTTTACTTTTTAGTTTTATTAACTCTAAAAGCGTGTTTTTTAGACTTTTTAGACTATAATTTATTATTTATTATTGTTGCTGGCCTATGGACAATTTAATATTTACCACTTTATAATTAACACCAAATTTATACTATTTATTCGTGCATTATGTAGTAGATTAAATAAACGTAAACAAGGAAGTATTTATTCCAAAAATGATAAAATATAATATTAAAATTCCTTCCTTAGATTAAGATGACAAGGAATTTTTAAAATTGAGGTTAAATCCTCCAATTTAGCAAAATGAGGTAACTTTAAACTATAATTGTGACAATAACAAGTTTAACACTTCAGGGGTTTATTTTTTAACATTACAGGGAGTGTCATAGGCGGCTGTGCATCATCAGGACATCAGATTGCGCCAAACGCAAAGCATTTAACATCTGGTTTTTAGGTTCTTCAAGATAGGTTTAACTTAACTCAAACCAAGCATTGAAATATGAAATAATCAATTGAGACATAAATATATAACTCATTAAATATTTTTAAACAAAATTTATTAAAGTAAAATATATTATACTGTTTATTGAGGCGGCCAATATCATGTCATATGGCATGATGTTGGCCGGCCATATCAGTCATATCAGCTATATAAAATTACTTCAGATACCCAGAGTTCCTCAGTTTTAAACGTATTATGTACAAAATTACGGTATAAGAAAAAAAAAATTTAACGAAACTAGGCTTAAAATTATTAAAATTATTTTAAAATGGTACATATGTTTGGCGACATTTTAACTATATCAGTCAGTGTAATCCATGGCTATGTATCATCAGGACATCAAATGGTGCCTAGCCTAAAGTATTTAACAAGGTTGTATTTCAACTAAACCGAGAATTTTTTACGATTTTCTGCAGCGTAGCAGACAAAAATAATAATAGATCCAGTGTAAAATAAAATGGACTTCTAATTGCTATAGCTTCTAAATTATGGTGGAACATGTACATATACATACATATCTTTTTGCACACTTAGATAGCCAATGCAAGAAAAAATATAATACTTCAAGAAATAGGAACAAATCATTTGTTACAGATTAGAAAAGTTTGATGTTTCCTGACGAGAAGATTTCGTACGATCACCAAGCCAGCAATCATAATTAATAGAATAAAGATAGGACAAACGGGAAACCATTCAAATGGCCGTCAGACCTGAATTTCAAGGATAATAATATATAAATTATTGAATATTTTTCACGAAAATTAATTAAAGTAAAATATATTACCCTCTTTACAAAAGTTAGCCAACATCATGTCATATACGAAACAAAAAATTATTTCAAATATGACCCAGCGTTGATTAGTTTCACGTGAATTATGTACAAAATTAAAATATCAAAAGAAAAATTTTAATTAAAATAAGCTTGCATAATAACATTAAACTCAACGTTTAAATATTCGAGAAGATATGAAACATCTTATAAAATTATTTAAAAATTTAACATAGGTTTGGCGCATTTTAATCAGTGATTGGTAATCTGTGACTGTAATCATTATCAAAGACCTAATCTTAGGCTATGCATCATTAGGCCACCAAATGGCGCCAAACCTGAAGTATTTAACAAGATTCTGGATAAACCAAACTAAAAAAATTTTTTGCTGCGTACCAGATGTAAAATAATAATAACTCCAGAATAAAAAAAAATTGGACATCTTATTGTCATAGTTTTTAAGTTATGGTGGGACATATACACATACATACACATGTTTTTAAGCACATATATAGCTTAGGCAAGCAAAAATATAATGCTTCAAGAAATGGGACAAAGCATTTATTACAGAACATAAAAGTTTGATGTTTCCAAACGTGAGGATGATCACCAAGTCTGCAATCATAATTAATAGAATAAAGATGGAACAAACGGGAAACCATTCAATGGCCATTGAATACAGATAATAACCCTGACATTTAGAGATCAGTATCTTAAACGAGAAGTAATGGAACGCGTTTCTTCCATTTCCCCCCGACCGCTAATTCGAAGCTGGCTTCCATCCAACATTAAGGTCCGAACTTTCGCATTTAATCACCCCAAACGTGCCCAGGCCTCATTCTTAAAGTGACGCCGGAGATCGGCTATTGTCATCAGCATTTGCCTACAGATCGTCTGGTCTAACGACACCAGGGATGCTCCGGCAACGACTCCCCTGGGGTGTCGTCCGGGACCCTCAGCCATCCGGCCGGATAAATAACCGGACAGTTTTCTTTGGATCACTCGAGGGAAATGGTCCTTGGCTGGCTGCGTATGGATTTTGTAATTTGGCGGGATATTTCAAAAAGATTCCGGAATGGAATCTTTTATGGGCTGAATTAATTCCATTAGGCGAAATGGGGTAATGTTGCGTTGGAATTGTGATGAGGGTGGTGGTAATCGAGTAGAAATCTGGCAATAGAACACTCGTTTTGATTAAATGGCATAATGGAATTTTCAAGTAATTTTTTTACGGTAGTTATGGTAATGTACAAGAAAATGGGAATGATTTAATTGTAATTAATGGACATTGTCTCTTTAATTACCGTATACAAGCATAAAGATAAAAAAATAATTTATAACAGAAAGTTATGTCTTATTATATATGTATAATTATATTATTATAAATTATAATATATTATAAATATATTATATAATTAATTATATATTATTAATGTATTATATATTATTAATTATATATCATTATTAATAGAAAATTTTAAATTAATATCACGAAACTGAGGCCTGTGGTATCAAAGGCCAGAACGCCAGTCATGGCAATCAGGCCTGAATTTCAAGGATAATAATATATAATTCATTGAATATTTTTTAAGAAAGGTTTATTAAAAAAATATATATTGCACTCGTTACTAAAGCCGGCCAATACCACGCCATATACGCAACAAAAAATTACCTCAATATGACCCACCGTTGCTTAGTTTCAAGTGAATTATGTACAAAATTACGATATGAAAAGAAAGATTTTAACTAAAATATGCTTGCGTAATAAAACATTAAATTCAACGTTTAAATATTCCAGAAAATAAATAATATGTAATACAATTATTGAAAAATTGAACATAGGTTTAACGAGATTTTAATCAATGACTGTAATCCTTATCAAAGACCGTAATCTGTGGCTAAACATCATCAGGACATCAAATGGCGCAAAAACCCGAAGTATTTAACAAGGTTCTAATTTAACCAAACTAAGAAATGTTTTGCTACGTACGAGATAAAAACTAATAATAATTCTAGAATCAAAAAATTGGACTTCTTATTGATATAGCTTTTAAGTTATGGAAGTATATATTTAAGAACATATGCGTATGGTTAGATGTGATAGTTATGTGTATAGTTATGTATGTGTATAGTAGTATAGTTATGCATGTGTATAGTAGTATAGTTATGTATGTGTATAGTTAAGAACATATACACATACATACATACCTACATATCTTTTTGCACACTTAGATAACTAAGACAAGAAAAAGTATAAGACTTTAAGAAATGGGAACAAATCATTTGTTACGGAACGGAAAAGTTTGATGTTTCCAAACGACATGATTTCATACGATCGCCAAGCCTGCAATCATAATTAATAGAATAAAGATAGAACAAACGGGAAACCATTCAATGGTCATTGAATACAGATAATAACCCTGACATTTAGAGATCAGTATCTTAAACGAGAAGTAATGGAACGCGTTTCTTCCATTTCCCCTCGACCGCTAATTCCAAGCTGGCTTCAATCCAACATTAAGGTACGAACTCTGGCATTTAATCACCCCGAACGAGCCCAGGCCTCATTCTTAAAGTGACGCCGGAGATCGGCCATTGTCATCAGCATTTGCCTGCAGATCGTCTGGTCTAACGACACCAGGCATGCTTCGGCAACGTCTCCCCGGGGTGTCGTCCGGGACCATCAGCCATCCGGCCTGGTAAATAACCGGACGGTTTTCTTTGGATCACTCGCGGAAATGGTCTTTGGCTGGCTGCGTATGGATTTTGTAATTTGGCGAGATATTTCAAAAAGATTCCGGAACGGAATAATCTTTTCTGGGGTGAATTAATTCCATTAGGCAAAATGGGGTAATGTTGCATTGGAATTGTGATGAGGGTGCGGTAATCGAGTTTGAATCTAGTAATAGAACACTCGTTCTGACTAAGTGCCATAATGGAATTTGCAGCTAATTTTTTTTCTTTACGGTTGTTATGGTAATGTACGGAGAAAATGGGAATGATCTAATTATAATTAATAAAATACGTCTTTGTATTTACCATACACAGCATAAAGATAAAAAAAAGTTTATTTATAACAGAAAATTATTTTTATTATTATTATATATGTATAATTATATTATTATAAATTATAATATATAATAAATATAGTATATAATTAATTATATATTATATGTTATTAATGTATAATTAGTATAAATTATAAATTACATATTACTATACATAATATCACGAAACTGAGGACTGTGGTTCCAAAGGCCAGAACGCCAGTCGAATGGCCCTCAGACCTGGATTTCAAGGATAAAATATATAATTCATTGAATATTTTTCAAGAAAAGTTCATTAAAGTAAAATATATTACACTCTTTAATAAAGCCGGCCAACACCACGCCATACACGAAACAAAAAAGTACTTCAAGTATGACCCAGCGTTGCTTAATTTCAAGTGAATTATGTCTTAAATTACAATATCAAATGAAAATTTTCAATTAAAATATGCTTGCATAATAACATTAAAATCAACGTTTTAATATTCGAGAAGATATAAAACATCTAATACAATTATTTAAAAATTGAACTTAGGTTTGGCGACATTTTAATCAGTGATTTTAATCATTATGAAAGACCGTAATATGTGACTATGCGTCATCAGGATGTCGAATGGTGCCAAACTCGAAATATTTATCAAAGTTCTGGTTTAATCAAACCAAGAAATGTTTTGCTACGTAACAGATAAAAACTAATAATAATTTCTGAATAAAAAAAATTGAACTTCTTATTGTTATAGCTTTTAAGTTATGGTGGAACATATACGCCTACATCCATATCTTTGTACACATATAGAAAGTTAAGACAAGTAAAAAACCTAAAACTTCCAGAAATGGGAACAAATCAATTGTTACAGAATGGAAAAGTTTGATGTTTCCAAACGAGAGGATTTCGTACGATCGGCAAGTTTGCAATCATAATTAATAGAATAAAGATAGAATAAATGGGAAACCATTCAATGGCCATTGAATACAGATAAAAACCCTGACATTTAGAGATCAGTATCTTAAACGAGAAGTAATGGAACGCGTTTCTTCCATTTCCCCCCGACCGCTAATTCGAAGCTGGCTTCCATCCAACATTAAGGTCCGAACTTTCGCATTTAATCACCCCGAACGAGCCCAAGCCCCATTCTTAAAGTGACGCCGGAGATCGGCCATTGTCATCAGCATTTGCCTACAGATCGTCTGGTCTAACGACACCAGGGATGCTCCGGCAACGACTCCCCGGGGTGTCGTCCGGGACCCTCAGCCATCCGGCCGGATAAATAACCGGACGGTTTTTTTCGGATCACTCGCGGGAAATGGTCCTTGGCTGGCTTCGTATGGATTTTGTAATTTGGCGAGATAATTCAAAAAGATTCCGGAATGGAAGAATCTTTTCTGGGGCGAATTAATTCCATTAGGCAAAAGGGGGTAATGTTGCATTAGAATTGTGATGAGGTTACGGTAATCGAGTTGAAATCTGGTAATAGAACACTCGTTCTGACTAAGTGCCATAATGGAATTCTCAACTAATTTATTTCTTTACGGTAGTTACGATAATGTGCGAGAAAATGGGAATAATCTAATTTTTATTAATGAATACTATCTATTTGTTCAGCATATACATCTTCAGGGTGATTATAATTAAAGTCTGCAAATGCAAAATGCTGCAAAAAAAAAGAAAAAAGAATCACTAGTCACAATTAATTCCAATTTGAACTGAAGAATGGTACGGCATCAAAAAACAGTTCCAAAGTTTATTATTAGAGGGCACTGTAATCGGCATAAAGAAAGTTAATGTGGCTGCGAGTCATATTTTGAATATAAAAAAAACTGTAAACTAACTGAAGTGTTTAATGTGCTTGATTGTTTGGCTTTTTGACGGAAATAGTCATTCAACACTTGTGACACTATTAGTGGAAAGCTCATTCACCATGGCAAGGTCATACCAAATTCGATGAGAAAAATCGGTATAACTTTTTTTTGACGCCATACCGTTTCCCCTTTCTTGAAGTTTCTTCTGTTCAAGTTTGGACTCATTGCGACGAGTTTTTCTTTTTTTTCCATAGCATTTTGAAAGTGGGACTTTAATTATAATCACCCTGTAGCTAAAAGAAAGTTAATTTATAGTAGAAAATTGTAAACTGTACTAAAATGATAAAACGTCGTTTTCAGATGTCAGGCATTTTTGATGCTATTACAGAAAACCGAAAATGAGTTGTTAGAGAATGCTTTCTACACTGTATCCATATTGCACCAGAAAATATTCAGATCCTCAATTACATCATCTAGAGCAGTCAATCAAATGATCTTTGCGGGCTAATTTGGAAATGCATCATAACTCCGCGGGGAGCATATAAAATTATATATCCCTATATTAGATTTAGACCCACTAGAGATATTTTTTGGAGTGAAAAATTGAAACATAATGAGTTATTATTAATGTGTTTTCTATTATTCTTACATGTAAACATAATAAACATATAACAAACATATAACATAATAATAATGATACTAAATGGACATTATAAAGAAATATATAACACTAAAAAGGAAATATAAAAAACATACAAATATAAATGAAATAAAAAAAAATGAAATCATTAAAAAATATTTATTTTACTAATGCGATATTTGTTTTCTCAAGAATATTATTTTAAAATCAAAGTTAATTTTTTCTCATAATTTCGAGTTAATTTTTGAATATATGGATGCACAAGTAATGTATTTTTTTTTTAATTCATTGGTTTTCACTACTTTGTTATAAAATAAATAAATTTTATAAAATAAATAATAAATATATTTTATAAAAGTGTAATAAATCTCAAGGCGAGCCGGGGGTTGGCCACCCCTGATCTAAAGACTTCGCAGCTTCACACTAAATCTATACTTTCTCTCCTCATCCAGCTCAACAGAAGAATTTACCACCTTAAAATTTTATCGTTCATCTCCGGCGGCCGCAGACAAGGAGGGTTTCAGCGTGGATTAGGTTGTCGGATTTTGATCCGATTCTCTGTTGCAAAATCTGATGCTTTATCCACTTGGCCATAAATAATGCAATGAAATAAATACTGTTATGGAATAGGGGATGAAACAAGAACAACTTTGACAGGACAGTGGATAGATAGAAAGGTGTACACTGCAGGCTGGAAGAATTTGTTTCGATGCATCGCATGATGGTTACAATGAACAATAGAATCACACAAATTCATGAATTAAAGAATCAGTTATACAATCTTCTGAATAAAAATTGTAAATATCTTTCATGTGTTCTAGTCATGATCAGTAAAATATAAGATACTCAAATTATATTTAGAATTAATTTTTAAAAATTTCAATTCAAACGAAATTCTACATTCTATTTTTTACAGCAGTCGAGGTATTTGTGTTACCCACACATTGTCAGAAAACCGCCTAATTCTATTCGCTTTAAAATATGTAACCCAAATCCAAGAGACCAAACTTGTGTTTAGGTTTGGTTTGGGCTCTATTGGCATTTTGTGCACACTTTGGGTGAATTAGATAGGGATCTACAGTTTAACTTGGAATCTGAACCACTAACAAATATCCATGACACCGCCATTATTCGAACTGAAGCCGTGCGTTCAGGATTTAGGTCTAAAGAATAACTAAATTTTATGGCAGGACTATTTATTCATTGCATTATTGGTTTGGGTTTGGTTTGTCCATCTATGACAAAGTCACAATTCGAAACTGAGGCCTGTGGTACCTGAAGTCAGAGGGTAGCCACTTGGCCTTCAGACCTGGAATTCAATGAAAAATGTCGTTGATTTCGAGTGTTTTAATGAAAACAACCTATGAAACTACCACTACTGTCGCAATTTCCACCAAATCCATTCGTTTTTCAAAGCAGTGACTATAGTGGACGCCACTAGAAGCAATTGAGCTTCATACCCCATGCATGTTGGCTAGCTCTAATTGCTATTAGAGAGTTAGAAGGATCATCTAATTTTATATTAGCAATGTGAGTTTTAAATGGACACATGATTTTCTGAATTTTTTCATACGATATAAAGTATTTAAAGGATGTTCTTTATATTTTATTTATAAATAATTATAAAGCTTAATTAAATAATAACTAATTAACTAGAATTTAACTTTATAATTATTTATATTAACTAGTTAACTATAACTAAGAAGTTCTCTTCTATAAATGGAATAATTTTATTCCAAAATTTGAGTATTTAGCCAAAATTCCAGGTTTTAAACAAGCCAAAATATTCAAAATGAGATTTCAAAATTTTTAAACATTTTTTCATGTTTAAATGCGTTTTTAAAGGTATGATTTGCAATGGAAAAATATAAATTTATAGAAATAATTACAACTGTCACATGTAGACATTTTGTTCAAATATTCATGTTATTACTATAAACGTTACAGTTTAGACCACTGTAGGTTTATATATTTTAATAGCATGAGTTTTACAGAGGTAGGAGTTAAAAGAAAATTTTAGTTTTCTATAAATTTTTTATTTTAATGATATACTTAGGTAATTGGACAGATATTTAAATAAGGGGTATAATCACATACTTATTAAAATTTCTCTTTATGATAAACAAATTTTAATAAGAGCGAAGTTAATACTTTAATGTCATGTTCTGAGATAATTATTGCCTGCTATTTATGGAAATTGCCAGGTAAGTATAAAAGCCTTTAATCCTTTTTTATCATGACGCTGAAAAAATGCAAAGCTGTATCGAGTTAGAAAGCATCTCACTAATTAAAATTTAAATATTAATAGGCTGATATCGAACTTAATATATTTTTGGATAAAGTAAAATGGAAACATCTTGTAAAATCACTCAATTAAATTGAATCCTACTAAAAATTATATTTTATTGATATAATGTCACATCATATAAGAATTTTAATCACATTGTATAAGCTTATCATCGTGTACGCTCTTTAAAAAGATATTTAGAGTATGTTTTGTTAATCAGAAGTTACTGAAATTGGTTTAATGAAATTTACAAAAGTATTTGAATTATTTAGATCTCAAAAAGTGGTTAATACCACTTTTTGAGATCTAAATAATTCAAATACTTCATACTTCATACGTTATGACTTTATAACAGAAGTTACAACTTGCTTATATGCAGGATAGTTACAAAAGAATGATCGGATTGCATCAAAATATGGCAAAATAAAGAATGATCGGATTGCAACAAAGTATGGCGAAATAAAAAATCCCAATCCTCTGGAGGTTTGGTCTGGTTTGTCACTCTACTGTCATTTTGTGCACACGAGGGCTACACAGACTGCGACCTACATTTTAAAGTGGATTCCGAACCACTCCCAAACACCCATGTCGCTGCCAGGATTCGAATCTGGAGCCAGTACTATCAAAGGTGAGAGCGGTAGCCAATTGACCATCAGACTGCAATCCGCTAGAGATGTTTGTTGCAAACACTGTTGTCAGAAACTAGGAGACTGAATGGCAATTTAGTTAGACTAGTTAAGCATCTCTCGCTAATGTATACCTAGTGGCAATCTTTTCGGGCATACTTCCATATCAAACAAAAATACTTAGCAATTAAAAAGTCTGCCCAGAAGATAATTACTTCTGCCAACGCTTATGTGTAGGCTGTTCATAGTTTTTTGACTGACAGGACACCAAATTTACATATGTATACAAATGAATATATACACTTCTTCTTCTTCATTGACTCAACAGACCCATGGTAGGCCAAGGCCGCCTGCCTATTTGCAGATTTGTGATGTTTCATATCTTTCGGCATATTTTGTGACAAGAAATGTTTTCTTTTTAAGAGGTAGAGTTATCATCCTTACGCCCAATAGCCATATTAGACCTGGAACTACGGCTTAAAGTTTATTTCGAACTATTACAAACATCCATGGCATCGCCGAGATTCGAAACCGTAGTCTGTGGCATCGCGTTAGGAAGCGTCTCACTAATTAAAATTCAAATATTAATAGGTTGATATGGTTTTAATGACTTGACTTGGCACTTTGAGATGTATGCTCGCTGACATGGAACATGGTTGGCATGGTTAATATGGAACTTAGTATATATTTTGAAAAAGTAAAATACAAACATCTTGTAAAATCAAAATCAATCAATTAAATTGAATACTACCAAAAATTATTTACTGAAGAATGTCAAATCGTATAAGCTTATAATTGTGTAAGCTTTTATAAAAGGTTTTTAGAGTATGTTAGTAATCAGATGTTATTGAATTAAAAAAAAAATTGGTTTAAAGATATTTGCACTATTATTTGAATTATTCAGATCGCAAAAAGTGGCATTAAAGACGTTAATGGCTTTAGAAAAGAAGTGATCAACTTGCTTACATGCAGGTCGATTACAAAAGAATGATCGGATTTGAAGTAATTGTATTAAAGTATTATCACAAAATAAAAATTCCCAATCCGCTGGAGGAGATTGTTGCAGACACGATTTTCAGAAACGAAGAGATTAAATGACGTTTTAGACAGCATAGTTAAAAGAACTGTCACCGGCAGCCCCATGCCTGGTGGCGTTTTTCCGAGATTCGCCCGTGTGAAACAAAAATACATAAGCAGTTAAAAGAGTCCGCACGGAAGACAATTCCTTCTGACAACGCTTATGTACGGGCTGTTCATAGTTTTGTGACTGGCTGACGCGGGAAAACCAAATTTACATATGCACAAATGTATATATACCATTCTTATTTATTGGCGCAAGAGCGGACCATTCTTATTTATTGGCGCAAGAGCGGACCATAAGTAGTGCGAGGGGATCATAAGTAGTGAACACACACTTTTACTTTCTGTTTGAAATATCAATCAACAGTACCATAAATTCTCATTAATAAATATGCATTTTAAAATATTGTCGAGCAGCACAGTAATTCTGTACAAAAGTAGAAAAACTTTTATTGAAAGTAGGATTATTTTACTGATTATTTAATGTTATCAATATATGTTTTGAAATTATTTATTATAGATTATATTCAACAAAGGAAAATTATACAATTTTTTAAAAATATATAGTGTTGAAAGACCATTTTGAAATGAAAATATAAGCACTATAAAAATTTCATGAAAATTTATAGCAAAAAGCTTTTATATACCAAATCCTAACTTCATTAAACTTTAGAATCCTTTCAGTAAAGATTTCGCAGACTAATTTTTCTTAATGGCAACAAAAGAAAATTTTAATAGCGATACATTTACTTTTGCACAATATTGAATAGGATTTATTGATCCTTTTGTAATTATTAAAAAAGGAGGAAACTGTTCTACTTTTTGAGAAAGCTCATGCTATTTTTCTTGAAATCCTTGGAGGTCCATTATTTGCGTAAAATTGAGTTACGCTAAAATTACGTTAATTAAAGTTGAATGCTAAAATATTTAAAAAAAAAAAAAAATTGCTGCAATCCCAGTTATTCTTTTGTATTTATACTGTATACATTATAGACTTTGTATATAATAAATTGTTAGTAATCTAACCTGTTATATTTTTATAAATTTTATTAAAGTTAGATGCTAAATTGACATTAAATACCCTTAATAAGGATAGTGATACAAATGGAATTTACAAAAATAACCTTACCGTTAAGAAATATGCATATATACGTATCTATATATCTATATCTATATCTATATATCTATATCTATATATCTAAATCTATATATGTATATCTATATCTATATCTATATATCTATATCTATATCTATATATCTATATCTATATATCTATATATCTATATATCTATATATCTATATCTATATATTTATATATTTATATCTATATCTATATCTATATACCTATATCTATATCTATATCTATATCTATATATCTATATATCTATATCTATATATCTATATCTATATCTATATCTATATATCTATATCTATATATCTATATCTATATCTATATATCTATATATCTATATCTATATATCTATATCTGTATCTATATTATATCTATGTATCTATATCTATGTATCTATATCTATATCTATATCTATATATCTATATCTATATATCTATATCTATATATCTATATCTATATATCTATATCTATATATCTATATCTATATATCTATATCTATATATCTATATCTATGTATCTATATCTATGTATCTATATCTATGTATCTATATCTATATCTATATCTATATCTATATATCTATATCTATGTATCTATATCTATGTATCTATATCTATATCTATATATCTATATCTATATATCTATATCTATATATCTATATCTATATATCTATATCTATATATCTATATCTATATATCTATATCTATATATCTATATCTATATATCTATATCTATATATCTATATATCAAACGAAAAATGTATTTATTTAAATTGGGAGAATGATAGATAAAAATGGCTTATTTTTCATAAAAAATATTATTTTTTTTGTAATTCGTGGTTAATCCAAAATATTTGAATATGGATTCTCTGTAGAAATTGGCAACACTGTATGCATATACATAATAAATGTCCAATTAATGCGCCGGATTCTTTGGCATTAATCTGACAAATTTAAACTACATTGTTATAACTTGCTGAAGAGAGAATTGCATCAGTTTCCTAAATTATCTATAAAAGAGGATGCAACTCCATAGGATATCGACAGATTCAGTAGCCAACTCAACGAATTTAAATTGAACATAGGCAAATAAATTGAATATATTTTGAAATTGCAGGTGTACTAGTGGATGAAAGATCATTTTACCGCAAATAGTGAAGAGGCTAATACAACTGGCGAAGAACTATTAGAAATTAGATATGATGAAAAAAATAAATATAAATTTATGGCAAAAACCCACGGAAAGATAAAAAATGGCCACAAAAAATCCCTTACATTGATTTGGGGAAAAGGATGTTCGGTTTATTGATATCTTTCTTTACCTCATATCTTGTGGAATCAGGCTTTAGTGCTGTTAATCATATTACGATCAAAGAAAGGAACTACCTGGATATTTCCAAAAGAGGAGACTTTCAGAAGAGGAGAAAAAAGAGCCAGATATCCAGTATTTTGTTTCAAAGCCTCAGCTTTGGGAATCATATTAATAATTTAATTAATTATTGTGATTTCATCAGACTTCCATTGTAATTTCGTGCTTTTATGTATACAAATATGATAAAACAAGGATTTACATGTGAAAAGTTGTTTTTTATTCTACCAAACTTAGCAAAAGTCCAACTTAAAGTATTTGGTAAGTAATTATTATTCTATGCTTTTACTTGCTGCTTTATAAATTTTATAAAGTAAAATTGCTTCATAATTTTATAAATCATAATTACTGTGGAACTGGTAGGCTATTTTGAAAATTTTACTGCTAACAGAGATAGAAAAGTGGGCGGTAGGTATAAAAAGGGTGTCTACCCCTGGTCTATATTATTTGTACAATAATCAAGAAAATATTTTTTTTTCCTATATTCCATGTATTTATTTATTAAAGTTAAGTGATTAACTAATTATTTTTATTGTTATTCTTTATTATTATTATTATTATTATTATTTGTATTTATTGTTATTATATGCAAATATGATGACGGACAACAATTTTGCATAATTGATATACATGATAGACAACAAACAATAATCCGCAAAATATTTTTGTTTTCTATCCTCCATGCATTTATTTATTAAAGTTAACTACTTGGCTATTTATTGTTATTCTATGTTATTATTATATTAATATTTATTATTATTATTATTATTTATGTTGTTGTTTCTTATCCCACTTGGCTGGTCGAGCCCATATGGACTCATGATTGAAGGGGAAGGAAGCAGCTTCTGTTGTGATGGAGCACCCGTAGGTAGAAGCCTGACTTTTGCTCCGTGACGCTCTTACAGTCATAGGAGACCGGGACCTACGGCTTAAAGTGGATTCCGAACCACTACAAACATCCATGGCACCGCCGGGATTCGAACCCGAAACCTGTGGCACCGAGCGTCAGAGCGCTAGACACTCGGCCATTCAGGTCCCAAATTTGCCAAGGGCACGCAGTGTTCCCAGGTGGTCACCCACCCAAGTACTGACCGCGCCCAATGATGCTTGACTTCGGTGATCTAACGAGAACCGGTATATTCAGCATGGTACGGCCGTTGGCATTATTATTTATTGTTACTATATGCAAATATGAGGACGGAAACAATTTTATGTAATTGATATGTATGATGAACAACAATTTTACATAATATGTATGATGGGAAACAATTTCACATAACTGATATGCATAATGAACAAAAATATTTTCCGGATTATTGTTTAAATTATATAGATAAGATGTAGTCACTTTTTTATGTCTCTGTTAATAGTAAAATTTTCTAAACGCATTATTATATTAGTATTTATTATTATTCTATGTTTGTATTGTTATTTTTTTAATTGAAGATTTTTATTTTCAAAGAAAAAAAAATTCTTATAAAGAAAAAAAAAAGTCTTAAAAAAATCCATTGAAATAAAATGTCTTGGTTCAAAGAAATTCAAACTAAAATTAACATTTAAATATTTTAAACCGATATTTCCATCTACCTCAAAGCGTATATTTATTGCAGAACAAAAAAAAAAATCAATTTAAAAAAAAAACTTCAAAAAGAAATAAAAAAAAATTGTTTATCATTTCTAATTATTTTTAATTTTAAAAATATTTCTTTCGTTACTTTAACGAAGACCCTTATTAAAAAAATTAATTATTTATGAAAAAGACCAAATTCTGCTAGCAAATTGGTTTAAGATGAGAAATTCGTTACGAGGTTTGAAATAAACTATTTATGAGCCTTTAATTAAAATATTTTTTTGCCCTTCTGAAAAACACAAAATTTCTAAAAATTCTAAGCGGATTATCTAACACAAAATTTTTAATTACTTCTCTGAATATTTTTAAAACATTTTTTTCCCCACCGAAAGAGTATTTTTAAAGAAAATACTTCAAATTTTATTTGCGAAGATATTGATTAGAATATTTTTTTTTAGATTCATTTAATTGAAATATTCGAATCGTTCTTTTCAGATACGATTAATTAAATGAATCTGATATAATTCAATCTTGAATTAATCATTTTTTAATTATAATTTACAATTCTTTAATATTTTATAATAATATGTAATATTTTAATTTAATATTTGAAGCATATGATTAATACACAATAGAAAACAGTCATACAAATTTTGAATTATATTATCAAATGTAAAATATAATCATAAATTATGATATAAATATAAATTCATATCATAACGAGAAGAAAAATCAAAAATTAAACTTCACAAATTTTTTGCAGCAAATAGCTTTTACTACCATTAGAAAATTTTTAATAAATTTTATAAAAAATAGCATCATATTTATAGTTCTTAAAAATTGAGTATTAATAAAAGCTAAGAAATAAATTTTAAAATCATTAAAAAATGTTGTTTTAATAGTGTGCCTTTACTAGTTCATTTTAATATTTGTTTAAACAAAATAAAGTTAAATATTATATAAGAGAATTTTCAAAGTACATGTTATTTATTCTCGTATCAATATCTAATTTCAGATCATTCATTTCAGTTCATTTAAGTATTTACTGTTCATTCCTTTCAGTTCATTTAAGTATTTACAATTCATTCATTTCAGTTCATTTAAGTATTTACAATTCATTCATTTCAGTTCTTTTAAGTATTTACAATTCATTCATTTCAGTTCATTTAAGTATTTACAATTCATTTCAATTCATAATTTAAAAAACCCGTACAAATTTATTATTAATAAAACTTTTTAACATAATTATCTCAAAGTATGCGAACTAATTTTGCTTGGCATTAATTTAATAATATTTATTTATTAAAATAAAAGTTATATATTTTGTAAGAAATATTCTATTATACCATAATTTTGTAATATATTATCAGAAATATTCTGTAATAAAAATAATAATAATTTTATAATATGTTATCAGAAATATGCTATTATAATAATTTTGTATTATAATAACATAAATATTCTACTATAACAATAATTTTATAGTACTTTATTAGAAATATTCTATTATAATAATAATTTTGCAATATTTTAGCAGAAATATTTTGCAACAAATAATCCTTTTCTCTTTTAAAAATTCTTCAATACACTTTTCGCAACCTTTTCATTTTTAAAGAAGTTCCGAAGTGTTCTTGTGCTATTAAATTATCAGTACAAAATCTCTCAAGGAAAGCTCTGAAAGAGGATACACTTTCCCCATCTTTAGTAAGCTAATTTAAGGATCTATTTGGACGGAGTTGCGAAATTATCCATTTAGTCATTACTGAAAGCTTGCACTCAACTAGAGGATTATAAAATATTTCGAAATTAACTGTGACAATCCTTTTTAAGTAGGTTCCCTTTGTTCTCTTTCGTATTTCTTCAATTTCAAGATAGTAAAATATTCAGAACGTTGGAGATTTCAGCACAGAATAAAATTTTAAAAAATGTTTTTTGAGTCAAATATTCGTTGAAAATTTATTTGTATAATGTATTATGGATTTGAAAAGAAATATATGCTAAAGCACATGTAGTAAAAGAATGCATAAAAATATGAAGAGAATTATGTAGCTAAGAGCAGGAGATTAGCGTTTCTTGAAACTTAAAACGAAATATTCCTTTTTTGGGCTGTGAAGCGATATTATCTGATTTAGTTGCCAAAAAATTACAGGAAAATTCTTATTAGTTAATTTTTTTAGTTGAATAGAATTATTCTATTGTTAAATTGTCATTTTATATTATTTTAATCAAAATTCGTTTACAGAAAATTTACGAATGAGAAATGACGTCATAATTCTTGACATATTCTTATTCACATTTAGGATTCATAATATTCTTTTGTTTTTTGGAATGACGGGATATTCAATTATATTTATTCATTAAAAAAATACTACAATAAAATTGTAATTTTTTCTATAAAATCACATTGCTACCCATCTCATGAAAAAATTAAAAACTAATGCCATTATAGCTATATTTCAAATATTATAAATATAATAACGTCTATGCATATATATCAGTATAAGTAAGTGTGCAAACATGAAAATAAGTTAAGAAAGTACAATTCATTAGTGTTAAAACCTTTATTTAACGAAAAAATTTAAATTTTCTATTTTAAAATAACTCCACTTCCTAATTTCAAACAACTCATAGATAGTAGCATAGGCCTCCTTTTTTTACCTTGCCACAAACAGCTGATACATAAACTCCCTTTAACTGTCCACTTGACAGGTTTTCGTGCCAAGTGAAAATATGTTTCCCTGACACACTCCCGGGTCATAAAGTTCATAAAATACACCGTGCCTTCGCCGGCCCTGCCCTAATTGAAAACACCGACATCGTTAAACTTTCGAGTAGAGAATTCCTCTGCACCGTCGTTGCACCCCGCATAAATTACCTGCAACAGCGAGCAGAATCTCCGAAGGAGAGTTTTAATTACTTTCTCCGAGATAATGGCGTTTGAGAATCGGCGTGTTGCGAGGTGCATTCTGTTCCCAATTTGCGATAGGAGCCCTTGCTCCTCTTTTGTCTCCTACAGGAGGTGGCTTGCAGGAGTCTTATCAATGGCAATGGGGCCATCACTCTGTCGCTCTCAATAGTGGTCGGACATAATTAAGAAAGTGTAATTTAAATGAAGCAGTTTTTCAAGATAGTGCTTGTTTTGGGATAATACTTGTTGAAAATGGGGAGAGTGATTTTGAAAATTAAGGCTTGATTATATACTAACTCTTGTTGTACATCAAGATACAACAAGTCGTTTCGAGGTTCCTTAAAAAAAAATATTTTTTTGAAGATTTAAACAAAGAAAATGCTTTGTAATTACATATACTTGGATTGTAAATAGTCTTTTATTCACTTATTTATACTAATTAATTATTAATAAATTTTCTTTAACTAATTAATAATAATTATTTTCTTTCACTATGTTTGAAATTTAACTCATTTAGATGTTTTCAAACATCATTTTTTTATTGTACAATATTCATCAGGTGATACGAGTAAATCTGAATTAGTTCCTAACAGTTTTGTTGAATATGATATTTTATTTAAAACAATTTATTTGTTTTATATTGGCTCTTCCGGTTCTAAATAAAGTTAGATTTTAAATAACGTTAGATTAAAGCTAAATTTGCTCATTGCAGTTCAATTGTGTGGAATGTTTTTTTGTTTGCAACTTTTTTCAACCGATATAATGACGATAAAATATAATGAATATGTAGTTTATTTCTTATTAAGTAATTTATCCAAAAATATAAAAAGTATTTCAAATATTTATTATTTAATTTAAATAAATTAAATTTTCATATTTTTTTTTAATCAATTCATTTATTTATCAATAAAAATAAAGCAATAAAATATTTGGAATTTTTTCTAAAGTAATCCCTTTCTTAATCATCTTGAAAAATTTTTAAAACAAATGCTACAGCAACTATTTTAATGTATTATAAATATAAAAACGTTTATGCGTATATATCAATATATGTGTGCAAACATGAAAATAAGTTAAGAAAATATAATTTATTACAGCTTAAAACTTCCTTTAACGAATAAATTTTAACTTTCTTTTCGAAAATAACTACACTTCCTATTTTCAAACTTTTTATCAAGGTAGTAGCATACCCCCCCCTTATTTTTTGTTTACCTTGACACAAATAGCTGATACATGAACTCCTCTTAACTTTCCTCCTGACAGGTTTTCGTGCTAAGTGAAAATACGTTTTCCTAACACACTCCCGGTTTTTAAAGTTCATAAAATACACTCTGCCTTCGCCGGCCCTTGCCCTAATTGAAAACACCGACATCGTTAAACTTTCAAGTAGAGGATTCCTCCACACAGTCGTTGCACCCGCATAAATTACCTGCAACAGCCAGCAGAATTTCCTGAGGAGAGTTTTAATTACTCTCTCTAAGATAATGGCGTGTGAGAATCGGCGTGTTGCGAGGTGCATTCTGTTCCCAGTTTGCGATAGGAGTCCCTGCTCCTCTTTTGTCTCCTACAGGAGGTGGCCCGGAGGAGTTTTATGAATGGCCATCACTCCGGCGCTCTCAATAATGGTCGGGCATGATGAAGAAAGTGTAATTTAAATTAAGGAGTTTCTTCAAGATAGTGCTTGTTTTGGGAAGATACTTGTTGAAAATGGGGAGAGTGATTTTGAAAGTTAATTTTTGATTATCTACTAACTCCTGTTGTTCGTGACGATGCACCAAATAGTTTCGAGATCCCCTTTTTTTATTTTATTAAAAGTTGAATTGAAATTGTTAAAGTTTTAGCTGAATAGTTTTGCTTTATTCTACTGTTAAATTGTCATTTCATACATTTAAACCAAAAGTCGTTTACAGAAGAATTACGAATGAGAAATGACGTCATAACTCTTGACGTTCTTATTCACATTTGTGATTGATAATATTCTTTTTTTGAAGGGAGAGAAGATATTATGTGTCTGCGTTGCCAAAAAAATTACAAGAAAATTATTATTAAATTTTTTTTAGTTAAATAATAGCTTTATCCTATTGTTAATTCGAAAAATGATTATTTTTAATCACGGTAGTGACAAATCAGTTCCGAATACCACAAAATTAATAAATTTATACCTTTCTATGGTGC
Organism: Caerostris darwini; assembly: GCA_021605075.1. NCBI lineage: Eukaryota > Metazoa > Arthropoda > Arachnida > Araneae > Araneidae > Caerostris > Caerostris darwini. Next base: position 469,692 of record BPLQ01008122.1, read on the forward strand.
AGTTCCTGATAAAAAACTTAAAAGAAGAAAAGCAGATCAAAAACTATGTGAGAAAAGATCGGCAAAAATGTAATTCAACACGATCAGAGATTTTTATTTTTAAAAAATCATGAAAAATCTATATTTTTCTTCACTAATTTCTTAGCTGTAAAAGTGTCGTAAAATAAATTCGTAAAACAAAGAATATGTATTACTTTATTTTCCGAATGGCACAACCACTATTTTCCATTTATTTAATTTCCAGTACTGACCAAATAATCTCAAATATATTCCCAAAATTTCAAGAACTGTTGTTAGCAGATTCAATTTTGCGAATATCCAAATAACCTAGAATATTGAAAACTCGAAGCAGAACCCATCTTGTTTCAAGGGAAGAGAACTATTTCTGTTCGTTTTATTCTTCTGTTGTTCTACATTGTGTGTCAATTTTGTGTGTGACGAAATTTTATGTATAAAAAATAGCATAAAAGCCATACACATTTATCAGGAAGAATGCAATGCAATTCTTAAATACATCTAATTGTTTTATTAAAATAAAATAAAGCAATTAGCTGAAACAATTAAGCAATTAATAAAGCAATTGTCTAAAGCTTGCTAATTGCTTAATTAAAGTAAAGAAAAAAATCTCCATTGGTATGTTAATTTGATTTGTTTCTGTAATTCTTTTAATTGCTGAACATTCCGTTTGTATGCCAGGGATGGTCATGTTAAATCTGTAATCCGAATATCCTTCCTTTGGGCTTAACAATAAGGGCTAAAACCTCCCTAATGAACTTCCTTGTGGTGTTCGTTTAAAGTTGTAGTGGTTAAATATAGGTGCAGAGTAAGTATTTACTATGGTTCACTTTTAACATTGAATCTACTAAATTCCTGACGTTGTAGTGGAGATTAACAAAGGTCAAACTGTCCAAAATTCGAAAACAACGACAATATAAATACATGCATCCTTGTTAAACATGATTGAAAAATAAATTTTGCATAAATAAATATATTGCAGTAATAAAAATAATAAACTAGTTAAACTTAAACCTAGTAAAAGAAAAAATGTGTCATCCAAGTATCTATTACAATGCATTTGCTTTGTTTAAATCTACAAAATGATTTTTTTTTAAAAGAAAGAATCTCGAAACAACTTGTTGTATCCACAAGTTTGTTGTACAACAAGCTTTAGTAGATAATTAAAACTAAACTTTCAAAATCTCTCTCACTCTTGTCAACAAGTATTATCCCAAAACAAGCACTATTGTGCAAAAACTCCTTAATTTAAATTACACTTTCTTAATTATGTCTGACCACTATTGAGAGCGACAGAGTGATGCCATTGATAAGATTCCTCCAGGCCATCTCCTGTAGGAGACAAAACAGGAGCAGGGGCTCCTATCGTCGCTGGCTTGTCGCTCTACGGTCATCTTATGCGCACGAGGGCTAAACAGACCGGGACTTACAGTTTAAAGTGGATTCCGAACCACTACAAAAATCCATGGTACCGCCGGGACTCGAACCCAAAAATTGTGGTACCTAGCGCCAGACTTCTCCTGTAGGAGACAGAGAAGGAGCAGGGGCTCCTATCACAAAGTGGGGACCGAATGCAATTAGGGCAGGGCCGGCGAAGGCACGGCGTGTTTTATGAACTTTATGAACCGGGAGTGGGTTTAGGAAAACATATTTTCACTTGGCACGAAAACCTGTCAGGTGGAAATTTAAGGACAGTTTATGTATTAGCTGTTTGTGGCAAGGTGAAAAAAAGGCGCCTTGCCTTTGAAACAAAGTTTGTCACCTTGAAACAAAGTCTGAAATTAGGAAGCGTAGTAATTATTTAAAAAAAAAATTAAAATTCGTTAAAGGAAGTTTTAAACACTAATAAATTATATTTTTAGAAATTTTTTAGAAACATTTTAGAAATTTTTAGGATTTTTTTAGAAATGATTCCAGATATCTTATTGCTAAATTTTTTATTGATAAATATAATTGTATAAAAAACAATATGATATTTTAGTTTAGTTAAATTAAATGTATTAAATATTTGAAATCCTGAATGTTTGAGTAAATTACTTAATAAGAAATGAACTGCAAATTCATTATATTTCAAAGTAAATATATTGCTTTAAAAATGTTGCAAACAAATAAGATTCCTCGAAACCTCAATGAATTAATTTCACTTTGATAGTATCACTTTGTGAATACTGTTTCATAAAGATATAATATTTGAAACCATCTAACAATATTGTACAGCAGGAATAAATATAAAACAATTAAACCATTTAAATGTTTGAAACCATTTAAGATATAACGATATTTAGAACCGTAAGAGCCAATATAAAACGAATAAATAGTTTATAGAAATTAAATATGATATTCAACCAAACTACTAGGAATTCATTTAGCTTTGCCCGTATCACTTTGTGATAACTGTTGCTTAAAGAAATTATGTTTGAAATCTTCTAAATGAGTTAAATTTAAAACTTAGTGGAAGAAAGTAATTAATACTAATTATTTAAAGAAAGTTTATTAATAATAACTAATTAGTATAAATTAGAGAATAAAAGACTATTTGCCCTCCAAGTATAACTAATTACAAAGCATTAATTGGTTAAATCTTCAAAAAAATACAATAAAAAAAAGGATAATCTCGAAACAACTTGTATCTTGACGAACAACAGGAGTTAATAGATAATCAAACCCTAACTTTCAAAATCCCTCTTCCCATTTTCAACAAGTATTATCCCTAAACAAGCACTATCTTCAAAAACTGATTAATTACACTTTCTTAATTATGTCCGACCACTATTGAGAGCGACAGAGTGATGACCACTGATAAGATTCCTCCAGGCCACCTCCTGTAGGAAAACAAAACTGCAGCAGGGGCTCCTATCGCAAATCGGGAACAGAATACACCTCGCAACACGCCGATTCTCACACGCCATTATCTTAGAGAAAGTAATTAAAACTCTCCTCAGGCAATTCTACTCGCTGTTACAGGTAATGTATGCGGGGTGCAACGACGCTGTGGAGGAATCCTCTACTCGAAAGTTTAACGATGTCGGTGTTTTCAATTAGGGCAGGGCCGTGGAAGGCACGGTGTGTTGTATGAACTTCATAAACCGGGAGTGTGTTAGGAAAACATATTTCCACTCAGCACGAAAACCTGTCAGGTGGAAAGTTAAGGAAAGTTTATGTATCAACTGTTTGTGTCAAAGTAAAAAAAAAAGGGGATGCTACTACCTCGAAACAAAGTTTTAAATCAGGAAGTAGTTAGTCGTTATCGTCGAGTAGTTATTTTTGAATAGAAAAATTAAAATTTGTTAAAGGAAGTTTTAAACACTAATAAATTATATTTTCCTAACTTATTTTCATGTTTGTACAACATATATAGATATATATGCATAGATGGTTTTATATTTATAATATTTGAAATATAGTAATAGTAATTTTTTGAGAAAAGATTTTAAATATTTTACTTTATTATATTTTAAATTTTTTTTTGATACTTTTGGATAAATTCTGCTCCCTAATTGTACCGAATTTTTAATTTAAATTCTATTAATTTTAATTTGAACTTTGTAATTATTTATCTTACTTTTATTTATTTTTAGTACCATTTTTTTAGAGTACCATTTTTTAAATTTTTAGAAACTTTAATTTTTATCGCAAACTAGCATTAAGCAGCCTATTAATAATCGTAAATTTTATATATGAATTAAGATGTGAAGGTTAAGTTGTCTATCCCCATTTTGTACTCCGTAATTGGTACACCAGTTGCCAGTGGAAAAATTACTTAATAAGAAATTAACTAAGGATTTATTATTTTTCCAAATATTCATATCGGTTTTAATAAAGATTAAACAGAATTAGATTCCTCGCAAGTGTAATGATAGCAACTGCAATAGATGATTACTTGAAATATAGTTACAATGGCATTTGTTTTTAAATTTTTTTAAGGTGAAAAGGAAAATTATTTCTTTAGAAAAAATTCCAAATATTTTATTGATAAATTGTTTTAATGAATAAACATAATTTAATAAAAAACTCATATGAAAATTCTTAATAATTTTTTTGTTAAATAAAATCTTCAGCCTATTGTAAAATTGTCATTTTATGCTATTTTAATCAAAAGTCTTTTAAAGAATTACGAATGAGACATGACGTGATAAATCTTGACACGTACTTATTCACATTTCTGATTCATAATTCATATTTAATGCATTTAAACTTTTGACTTTTCTTCACTCATGAAACATTCTTAAATATTTAATGAAAAAAAATTAAGAACTTTTCTTGGGTAATAAAGTAAATATATTACAAAACACTTATTTTGTTTAAAACTTCAAAAAAAACATTTTTTAAAAAAAAAGAGTGAATCTCGAAACTACTTGTTGTATCTTGACGTACTATGCAACAGACTTTAGTAGATATTCAGAGCTAAGTTTTGAATATCTACTAAAATCTATATCTACTAAAGTTTTCCCCATTTTCAACAAGTATTATCCCAAAACAAGCACTATTGTGCAAAAACTCCTTAATTTAAATTACACTTTCTTAATTATGTCCGACCACTATTGAGAGCGACAGAATGATGCCATTGATAAGATTCCTCCAGGCCATCTCCTGTAGGAGACAAAACTGGAGTAGGGGCTCCTATCGCAAATCGGGAACAGAATACACCTCGCAACACGCCGATTCTCACACGCCATTATCTTGGAGAAGGTAATTAAAACTGTCCTCAGGAAATTCTGCTCGCTGTTACAGGTAATTTATGCGGAGTGCAACAGCGGTGTGGAGGAACCCTCTACTCGAAAGTTTAACGACGTCGGTGTTTTCAATTAGGGCAGGGCCGGCGAAGGCAGGGCGTGTTTTATGAACTTTATAAATCGGGGGTGTGTTAGGAAAACATATTTTCACTTCGCACGAACACCTGTCAGGTGGAAAGTTAAGGAGAGTTTATGTATCAGCTGTTTGTGGTAAAGATAAAAAAAAAGGGCACCGTGCTACTACCTTGAAACAAAGTTTGAAATTAAGAAGTGGAGTAGTGGTTTTTAAAACAAAAATTTAAATTTATTCGTTAAAGAAAGTGTTAAAGGCTAATAGATTAGATTTTCTTAATTTATTTTCATGTTTGCACTCTTGTATTGATATATATACTAAATGTTTTTATATTAATAATACTTGAAATATGTTGCAATGGCATTTGTTTTTAAATTTTTCTCCAGATGAACAGGAAAGTGATTTTTTTTTAGAAAAAAATTCCATATATATTATTGCTATATTTATTTTAATGAATAAGTATAATTGAATTAAATTAAAAATCATATACCGAAATTTTAATTTATTTAAATTTAATTAAAATTATTTGAAATTATTTTTAATATTTTTGGATAAATTACTTAATAAGAAATTAACTAATCATTAATTATTTTTCATCGTTATAATATCGGTTTCAAAAAGATGCAAATAAAATAGCATTCCATGCAACCGCTATGAATTAATTCAACTTTGCTAGTATTCATTTGTGAATACTATTTCATTAAGAAATAATATTTGAAATCATCTAAAATATAACAATATTGTACAGCAAAAATCAATATAAAACAAAAAAAAATATTTAAAAAATAAATATATAATCAACAAAACTATTAGGAATTAATTTAACTTTGCCCGTATCATTTTGTGAATACTGTTTCATAAAGAAATTATGTTTGAAACTATTTAAGATCTAAAGATATTTAAAACCACAAGAGCCAATATAAAACTGATAAATAGTTTAAAAAAATAAATATGATACAAAACTATTAGGAATTAATTTAGCTTTGCCCTTATCACTTTGTGAATACTGTTTCATAAGAAAATGATGTTTGAAACCATCTAAATGAGTTAAATTTAATACTTAGTGAACGAAAGTAATTATTATTAATTAGTTAAAGAAAGTTTATTAATAATTAATTAGTATAAATTAGTGAATGAAATATTTGCCATCAAAGTTTATCTACTTACAAATCATTTTCTTTGTTTAAATCTTCAAAAAGATTTTGTAAAAAAAGATAATCTCGAAACTACTTGCTGTATCATGACATACAACAAGCGTTAGCAGATAATCAAAACTTAAATTTCAAAATCACCCCAATTTTCAACAAGTCTTACCCCAAAACAAGCACTATCTTAGAAAAACTCCTTAATTTAAAGTGCACTTTCTTAATTATGTTTGACGACCATTATTGAAATATTTGTTGCATCGTGACGTCCAAACTTTAACTTTCAAAATCACTCTCACACTCTTTGAAATTTGCAATTGGAGTACTTATTTTGGAAAAGAAAATTAAAATTTATTCGTTAAAGAAACTTTTAAACACTAATAAATTATACTTTCTTAATTGTTTTTCATGTTTCCCCACTTATATTGATATACAGAAATGGACGCTTTTATATTTATAGTAACTTGAAATATAGTTACAATTATTATTTGGATTAAAATTTTTCTTAAGATGAATAGGAAAGTGGAATTATTTTAGAAAAAATTCCAAATATTTTATTTCTATATGTTTTTAATGAATAAATATAATTGTATAAAAAAATATATGAAAATTTAATTTATTTAAATTCAATGTAAAAAAATTTCGGAAATAATGTCTTTGGACAAAATACCTAATAAGAAATAAACTACATATTCATTACTTTTGATAGTAATTATATCAGTTACAAAATGTTGTATACAATAACATTCCACACAAGTACAAAGAATTAATTTAACTTTGCAGTATCAAGTTCTATTTTTCATATTCTTTATGAATACTGTTTCATAACGGCACATTGTCGGAAATCATCTAAATTCTTACGTTATTTTGAACAGCAAGAGAAAATATAAAACAAATAAAATGTTTGAAATAAATATCATATTCAACAAAACTATTAGGAAATAATTTAGCTTTGACCGTAACAGTTTGTGAATACAGTTTCATAAAGAAATGATGTTTGAAACAACCTAAATTAGATCAATTTAAAACTTAGTCAAAGAAAGTAATTATTATTAATTGATTAAAGAAAGTTTATTAATAAATAATTATTATTAATTAGTTAAAGAAAATTTATTACTAAATAATTATTATAAATTAGTGAATGAAAGACTATTTACCAAATAATTGATAGATTAATAATTAATTAATAATTAATAGTAATTACAAAGAATTTCCTTTGTTTAAATAATGAAAAAAAAATTTGTTTTTAAAAAAGGAAATCTTGGAACTATTCGTTGTATCTTGACGTAAAACAAGCGTTAGTAAATATTCAAAACTTAACTTTTAAAATCCCCCTCCCCATTTTCAACAAGTATTTATCCCAAAACAAGCACTGTCTTGCAAAAATTCCTCAATTTAAAGTGCACTTTCTTAATTATGTCCGACCATCATTGACAGCGACAGAGTGATGGCCATTGATAAAATTCCTCCAGGCCACCTCCTGTAGGAGACAAAGGAGCAACAGTGGCTCCTACAGCAAACTGGGAACAGAGTGCACCTCGCAACATGCCAATTCTCACACGCCATTATCTTAGAGAAAGTAATTAAGACTCTCCTCAGGAAATTCTACTCGCTGTTACAGGTAATTTATGCGGGGTGCAACGACGGTGTGGAGGAATCCTCTACTCCAAAGTTTAACGACGTCGGTGTTTTCAATTAGGGCAGGGCCGGCGAAGGCACGCTGTATTTTATGAACTTTATGAACCGGGAGTGAGTTAGGAAAACATATCTTCACGTGGCACGAAACCCTGTCAGGTGGAAAGTTAAGGAGAGTTTATGTATCAGTTGTTGGTGGCAAGGAAAAAAAAGGGAAGGGGGTGCTACTACGTTGAAACAAAGTTTGAAATTAGGAAGTGGAACAGTTGTTTTCAAAAAGATAATTACAATTTATTCGTTAAAGAAAGTTTTAAAAACTAATAAATTATATTTTCTTAACTTATTTTCATGTTTGCACACACTTATTGATATTTATGCATATACGTTTTTATATTTATAATACTTGAAATAATTTTAATAGCATTTGTTTTAAAATTTTTCTTATGATGAATAGGAAAGTGATTATTTCAGAAAAAATTCTAAATAGTTTATTGATACATTTTTTTACTGTATGAATATAATTGCATAAAAAAAATCATAAGAAATTCTTATTAATAAGAATTTTATTTATAAGAAATTTTGTTTATTAAATAAAATTTTTATCCTACTGTTAAATTATAATTTTATGTTATTATAATGAAAAGTCTTTTACAAAAGAATTATGACTGAGACATAAATTCATAACTTTTAGCAGGCTCTTATTCCCATTTGTGATTATAATTCGTATTTAATGCATTTTATCTTTTGACTTTTGACTATTCACTGATGAAACATTGTTAAACATGTGAGTGAAAAAAAATTCAGAATTGCTTTTAGAAATATTCTTTTTTAATAAAGTAAAAATATTTTAAAACAATTAATTTGTTTAAATCTTCAACAATAATATTTTTTTTAAATACAAAGAATGTCGAATCTACTTGTTGTATCTTGATGTTCAACAAGAATTAGTAGATAATCAAAAGTTAAATTTTAAAATCACTCTCACCCATTTGAACAATTGTTATCCCAAAATAAGTATTATCTTCAAAAACTGATTAATTTAAAGTACACTTTCTTAATTATGTCCGAACTTTATAGAGAGCGACAGAGTGATGGCCACTGATAAGATTCCTCCAGGCCACCTCCTGTAGGAGACAAAAGAGGAGCAGGGGCTCCTATCGCAAATCGGGAGCAGGATGCACCTCGCAACACGCCGATTCTGGCACGCAATCATCTTTGAGAAAGTAATTAAAACTCCCCTTAGCAAATTCTAACTCGCTGTTACAGGTAATTTATGGGGGGTGCAACAACGGTGTGGAGGAATCCTCTACTCCAAAGTTTAACGATGTCGGTGTTTTCAATTAGGGCAGGGCTTCTGAGGGCACGTGTGTATTTTATGAACTTTATAAACTGGGAGTTTGTTAGGAAGACGTAATTTCACTTGGCACGAAAACCTGTCAGGTGGAAAGTTAAGGAGAGTTCATGTATCAGCTGTTTGTGGCAAGGTAAAAAAAGGAGGGTCCTGCTACTACCTTGAAATAAGGTTTAAAATTAGGAAGTGGAGTAGTTATTTTTGAAAAGAAAATTAAAATTTATTCGTCAAAGAAAGTTTTAAACACTAATAAATTATATTCTCTTAACTTATTTCCAAGTTTGCACACTTATATTGATACATATGCATAAGCGCTTTTATATTTATAATACAGGAAATATAGTTAGAATGGCATTTGTTTAAAAAAATTTCTTAAGATGAATTGGAAAGGGATTATTTTAGAAAAAAATCCAAATATTTTATCACTAGATTTTTTAGTGAATAAATATAATTGAATAAAAAATTATATATTTGAAAATTTAATTTATTTAAATTAGAGGTAAAATATATTTTTGAAATCATTTTTTTTTTTTTTTTTTTTTTTTTTTATATTTTTGGATAAATTACTTAATAAGAATACTTTAAACTTCAAGTTTTCGACTTTAATATTATTGGTTTAAAAAAGATGCAAACAAAATAACATTCCACATAACTACAATCAAATAATTTAGCTTTCTCGGTATCACTTTATGAATACAATTTCATAAATAAATGATGCTGGAAACCATCTAAATATCTAAAGATATTTTGAAACTCAAGAATCAATATAAATAATAGGTTAAAAAAATAAATATAATATTCATCAAAACTATTAGGAATTAATTTAACGCTGCCAGTATCAATTTCTGTATATCGTTTCATAAAGAAATGAATGTATAAAATAATCTAAATTAATTTAATTTAAAAGTACTTATGAAAGTCTATTTGCCGTCCAAGTATATCTAATTACAAAGCATTTTCTTTGTTTAAATCTTCAAAAATAATTTTGTTTTAAAAAGGGTAATCTCGAAATTACTTGTTGTATCTTGACGTAAAACAAACTCTAGTACATAATCAAAACTTAACTTTCAAAATTACTCTCCCCATTTTCAACAAGTATCATCCCAAAACAAGCACTATCTTGAAAAACACCTTAATTTAATGTGCATTTTCTTAATTATGTCCGTCCCTTATTGACAGCGACGGAGTGATGGCCCTCTGTGCCACTGATAAGATTCCTCCAGGCCACCTCCTGTAGGAGACAAAAGAGGTGCAGCGGCTCCTATAGCAAATCGGGAACAGAGTTCACCTCGCAACACGCCGATTCTCACACGCCATTATCTTAGAGAAAGTAATTAAAACTCTCCTCAAGAAATTCTGCTCGCTGTTGCAGGTAATTTAAGCGGGGTGCAACGACGCTGTGGAGGAATCCCCTACTCGAGAGTTTAACGATGTCGGCGTTTTCAATTAGGGCAGGGCCGGCGTGGGCACGGCGTATTTTATGAACATTATAAACCGGGAGTGAGTTAGGAAAACATATTTTCACTTAACTTTCTACCTCACAGGTTTTCGTGCTAAGGAGAGTTTATGTATCAGCTGTTTATGGCAACGTAAAAAAAAGGCGTCATGCTAGTATCTTGAAACAAAGTTTAATGTACGTTAGCATAACACCTTTAAAATGGAATAGTTGTTTTTTGAATAGAAAATAAAATTTATTCGTTAAAGAAAGTTTTAAAGACTAATGAATTATACTTTCTTAATTTATTTTCATGTTTGCACACTTATATTGATATATATATGCATACATTAATTCATATTTATATTATTTAAAATATAGTTACAAAGGTATTTATTTTTTAAACAATTTAAGATGAATAGGAAATTGATATATTTTTAGAAAAAGTCCTAAAAATTTTATTGCTATATATTTTTTTGTTTAATTGAATAAAAAAGCATATGAAATTTTTACATTTATTTTAAATAAATAAAATTAAGTATTTGAAACCCTTTTTTTAAAAGAGTTTTGGGTAAATTAATTACTAGTTTAGGAACAAATTATTCATTATTTTTCAACGTAATTTTATCGGTTTAAGAAAGTTAAAAACAAAATAAGATTCCCCGCAACAGCAATGAATTTATTTAACTTTCCAGTATCACTTTGTGAATACTGCTTCATAATGGAAAAAATATTTTACACCATCTACAATCTAACAATATTGTACAGCACGGATCAATGTAAAACAAATACATAGTTTTAAAAAAATAAATATAATACTCCACAAAACTACAAGGAATTAATTTAACTTGGTGTGTATCACTTTGTATATATAGTTTCATAAAAAAATAATGTGTGAAACCATTTAAGATCTAACGTAATTTAGAAACAATATAAAACTGACAAATTGTTTTAAAAAATTAAATATGATATTCAGCAAAACTACTAGGAATTAATTTTGCTTAGCACATATCACTTTATGTATACGGATTCATAAATAATTGATGTTTGAACCGATGTAAAAGATTTAAATTTAAAACTTAGCGAAAGAAAGTAATTATTATTAATTAGTTAAAGAAAGTTTATTAATAAATAATTAGTTTAAATTAGTGATTGGAAGACTATTTATAATCCAAGTATATCTAATGATAAAGCATTTCCTTTGACAAAATCTTCCAAAAAAATATTTGATTTTAAAAAAGAGAATCTTGGAACTACTTGTTGTATATTGAGACGTACAGCAAGGTTTAGTAGATAATCAAAACCCAACTTTTCAAATCACTCACCTCATTTTCAACAAGTATCATCCCCAAACAAGCACTATCTTGGTAAAAAATTCCTTCATTTAAAGTACACTTCCTTAATTATATCCGACCACTATTGAGAGCGACAGACTGATGTCCCCCTTTACCATTGATAAAATTCCTCCAGGCCACCTCCTATAGGAGACAAAGGAGGAGCAGGGGCAACTATCGCAAACTGGGAACAGAATCCACCTCGCGCAACGCCGATTCTCACACGCCATTATCTCGGAGAAAGTAATTAAAAACACTCCTCAGGAAATTCTAGTTGCTGGTGCAGGTAATTTACGCGGGGTGCAACGACGGTGTGGAGGAATCCCCTACTCGAAATTTAACGAAGTCGGTGTTTTCAATTAGGGCAGGGCTGGCGGAGGCAGGGCATATTTTATGAACTTTATAAACCGGGGGTGTGTTAGGAAAGAATATTTTCACTCAGCGCGAAAACCTGTCAGGTGGAAAGTTAAGGAGAGTTTATGTAGCAGCTGTTTGCGGCAAGGTAAGAAAAAAAAAGTGGGGGAGGTTGTTACTACTTGGAAACAAAGTTTGAAGTTAGGAAGTGGAGTAGTTGTTTTTGAAAAGAAAATTAAAATGTATTCGTTAAAGAAAGTTTTAAACCCTAATGAATTATACTTTCTTAACATGTTCTTAATTTCTTATCATGTTCTCTTAACACTTCTCATGTTTCCACACTTACATTGATATATTGATATATGTATCTATCTATCTATCTATATATATGCATAAACGTTTCTATACTTGCAATACAATGGAATTTGCTTCAAAATTTTTCTGAAGAAGAATGGGAAAGTGATTTATTATTTTTTTTTTTAGAAAAAATTCCAAATATTCTATTGCCACAGTTTTTTAATGAATATAATTTCAGAAAATAATCATATGAAAATTTAATTTATTTAAAATAAATGTAAAAATAAATATTTTAAATATTTTTCTTTTTATATTTTTCTATAAATTACTTAATAAGAAATCAACTGCATATTCATTATTTTTGATAGTCCTTATATCGTTTTAAAAAAGTTGTAAACAAAATAACATTCCACACAACTACAATGAATTATTTAAACTTTGCAAGTATCAATTTGAATTGTTGTATCAGCTGTTTGTGGCAAGGTGGGGAAAAAAGGGAGTGGTGGGGGGGGTGCTACTATTTTGAAACAAATTTTGAAATTAGGAAGTGGAGTAGTTGTTTTGGATAAAAAATTAAAATTTATTCGTTAAAGAAAGTTTTAAACATTAATAAATTATATTTTCTTAACGTCTCATGTTCTTATGTTAATGTGTTGTGTTACTTTTGTAATATTATTACTTATAATACAATGGCACATGATATAAATGCATAGACTTATTCGAATACAATGGTATTACTTATGCTAATGTTGTTATATGTCATATTGTTATTATATGTTGTTAATGTTGTGATGTTTTTGTGTTAAGTTAGCTTTGTAATTTTAATAGTTATAATACAATGGTGATTGTTTTAAAAATATTCTTAAAAAGAATAGGAAAGCGATTTCTTTCTAGAAAAATACCAAATATGTGATGCTTCCTTTTTTTTAATGAATAAATAATCGTATGAAAATTTAATTTATTTAAATTAGATATAAAAATATATTTGAAAACGTTTTTATATTTATGGATAAATTACTTAATAAAAAATGAACTAGAGATTCATTATATTTCAATGTAATTATATTGTTTAAGAAAAGTTGCACCAAAATAACATTTCACATAACTAAAATGAATTAATTTAGGTTTACCCGTATCACTTTGTGAATACTGTTTCATAAAAAATGATGTTTGAAACTATCTGAATGAGCTACATTTTAAACTTAGTGAAAGAAAGTAATTATTATAAATTAGTGAGAGAAAGTAATTATTATAAATTAGTGAGAGAAAGTAATTATCAATTAGTGAAAGAAAGCAATTATTATTAATTAGTTTATGAATAATTAATTAGTATAAATTAGTGAGTAAAAGACAATTTGCCATCCAAGTATATCTAATTAAAAATCATTTTCTTTGTTTAAATCTTCAAAAAAAAATTGTTTTTAAAAAAAGAACATCTCCGAACTATTTGTTGCTTGTTTGACGTACAACAAGCGTTATTAGATAATCAAAACTTAATTTTCGAAATCAATGTCCCCCTTTTTCAACAAGTATTATCCCAAAACCAGCACTATCTGCAAAAAACTCCTTAATTTAAAGTACACTTTCTTAATTATATCCGACAGTTATTGGGAGCGACAGAGTGATGCCCCCCTTTGCCATTGATAAAATTCCTCCAGGCCACCTCCAGGAGGAAACAAAGGAGGAGCAGGGGCTCCTATCGCAAATTGGGGACAAAATACACCTCGCAACACGCCGATTCTCACACGCCATTATCTTGGAGAAGGTAATTAAAACCCTCCTCAGCAAATTCTACTCGCTGTCGCAGGTAATTTATGCGGGGTGCAACAACGGTGTGGAGGAATCCTCTACTCGAAAGTTTAACGATGTCGGTGTTTTCAATTAGGCCAGGGCTGGGGAAGGCAGGGCGTATTTTATGAACTTTATATACCGGGAGTGTGTTAGGAAAACATATTTTCACTTGGCACGAAAACCTGTCAGGTGGAAAGTTAAAGAGAGTTTATGTATCAGCTGTTTGTGGCAGAGAAAAAAACGGGAGGGGGGATGTTACTACCTTGAAGCAAAGTTTGAAATTAGGAAGTGGAGTAGTTGTTTCCGGAAAGAAAATTAAAACTTATTCGTTAAAGAAAGTTTTAAACACTAATAAATTATATTTTCTAACAGTCCCACAGTACCACACTTACATATATATACTTACATACACCACACTTACATGCATGCATAGACGCTTTTACATTTATAATACTTGATACATAGTTGCAATTGGTTTTAAAATTTTTTATTAATAAATTTTTATTACTAAATAAAATCTTTATCCTACTGTTAAATTGCCATTTTATCCTATTTTAATCAAAAGTCTTTTACAAAAGGATTACGAATGAGACATGATATCGTAAATCTTGACATGTTCTTATTCATATTTGGGATTCATAATTCGTATTTAATGTATTTTAACTTTTCACATTTATTCACTAATGGAACATTCTTAAATATTTGAGTGACAAAAAAATTAAAAGTGTCTTTCAGAAATTTTCTTGGTCAATAAAGTAAATATGTTACAAAACAATTATTTTGCTAAATTAAAAAAAAAAAAAAAAATGTTTTAGAAAGGGGGAATATCAAAACAGCTTGCTGTATCATGACATACAAGAAGCGTTAGTAGATAATCAAAACTTAACTTTCAAAATAACTTTCACCATTATCAGCAAGTATTATCCCCGAACAAGCACTATCTTGCATAAATTCTTGAATTTAAAGTACTTTTCTTAATTATGTCCGACCACTATTGAGAGCGACAGACTGATGCCCCCCTTTGCCATTGATAAAAATCCTCCAGGCTATCTCCTGTAGAAGACAAAGGAGGAGCAGGGGCTCCTATGGCAAACTGGGAACAGAATGCACCTCGCAACACGCCGATTCTCGCAAGCCATTATCGTAGAGAAGGTAATTAAAACCCTGCTCAGGAAATTCTACTCGCTGTTGCAGGTAATTAATGCGAGGTGCAACGACGGTGTGGAGGAATCCTCTACTCGAAAGTTTAACGATGTCGGTGTTTTCAATTAGGGCAGGGCGTGTTTTATGTACTTCATAAGCAGGGAGTGTGTTAGGAAAACATATTTTCACCTAGCACGAAAAGCTGTCAGGCGGAAAGTTAAGGAGAGTTTATGTATCAGCTGTTTGTGGCAAGGAAAAAAAGGGGGAAGAGGGGGGGGGGATGCTACTACCTTGAAACAAAGTTTGAAATAAGGAAGTGGTGAAGTTGTTTCTGAAAAGAAAATTAAAAATTTGTTAAAGAGAGTTTTAAACACTAATATATTATATTTTCTTAATTTATTTTCATGTTTGCACACTTATATTGATATATATATATATATATATATATATGTATAGACGATTTTATATTTATAATACTTGAAATATTGTTGCAATGGTCTTTGTAATAGTAATAGGGAAGTATTTTTTTTAGAAGAAATTTCAAATAATTTATTGCTACATTTTTAATGAAAAAATTTAATTGAATAAATAATAATATGAAAATTAATTTCTTTATGTTAGTCAGTAAAAAAATATTTGAAATCATTTTTTTTATTATTTTGGATAAATTACTTAATAAGAAATAAAACACAATTTTTTTTTTTCAGTATAAAAAAAAAATTGCAAATGAAATATCATTCTACACAACTGCAATGAATAATATTAGCTTTGTCTGTATCATATTATGAATACTATATCATAAAGAAATGATGTTTGAAACCATCTATATTGATATTTTGAACCGAAAAAGTCAGTATAAAGCAAAGGAATGATTTTATAAAATAAATATAACATTCAAGAAACATATTTGGAATTAATTTAACTTTGCTCATATCATTTTGAGATTACTTTTTCATAAATGAATGATATTCAGAGTGATCTGAAATCTAAAGAAATTTTGAACCGCAAGAGTCAGTATAAATATAAATGTGAGAAACTCCTTAATTTAAAGTATGGTTTCTTAATTTTGACTATTATTGACAGCGGCAGAGGGATGGCCTCTTTGCTAATAATTTTCAACCCTGGATTGAAACTTTCATATAAAATTAAGATAAATAAACATGACTTGAAAACTATTTATATTTAAGAGCTCATGCTCTACTAATGCATGCCTCGAAGAACTTTCTGACGAGCGATGGGGAGAGGATATGCGTACAGTGAAGACATTTAGGTGGGCCTGAAAGTCCGCATTTTTGTGTCTTTTGAGTGAAAATACATAAATGTATCAGGCAGCCTGACTATAAATACAAAAATATTTATACAAATCGTGACCGTTTTCACACATTCTGAAGGCAGAGACTGCAATGGACATCACCAGCGGAATCAATTTCCTAATGAAACCTCCTACATGCTAGCATAAGACCACAAAGGACGTCCACAGTAGATTCCACCTCCTACATGCTAGCATCTCTACTGCGCACATTAACATAGAACCACAAGTCAGATTTTGATTGGTTTGGTTTGGTTTGTCGCTCTACGGTCGTCTTATGCGCACGAGGGCTAAACAGACCGGGACCTACAGTTTAAAGTGGATTCCGAACCACTAACAAGCATCCATGCCACCGCCAGGATTCGAACCTGAAGCCTGGGATACCAGGCCGTAGTCAGATTTTGAAGACTATTGAAAAATAAATTGCAACCATCGTCGTTTCCACAATAGGTTTTCTCTTTGAGAGGGTCGAGAAATCAGAAAATCACTATAACACAGTGCACAATAGATCTGCTTAATTCTAACTACTCGTAACTGGAGTTAAAGAGAATTGTATACATTATTAGGGTGATATGTTTATTTTATCGTTTGGGATTAGATATCTTATTATAACCTAAATTACTTTTAAATAAGAAACAAAACTATAAAGTTAAAAAAGAATGACAGCTTGCTGTTTATAATTGCTTTCACAGGAGAAAGTAAATGTTTTATAATCAGGATATTCGCTCCAAATTTGCATTACAAACAACAACAGATATTGATCTTGTTATTCTTTTGAGTGATTTTTTTTTGGGAATCTTTAATTAGTGCCGCTCTTCTGCTAAGTCATTTGCAATTCTTAATGAATCAACTATTGGTTTAATTTTCCTAAACTTTTTGTCTTTTTTCCACACTGTTAAATTCTTTTTCAAAAACTCGGAATGCTTAAGCTGATATAAAATCATAATCGTACCTTTTTTATGTAGTAAGTCTGAACCAGTTCGGACTCGTTTTAAGGGTTCATAATTCTGTTCCGTTTTAAAAGCATCTACGATTTTTTTTTTACAAACATACTCGATAAAACGCAAAGGCAAACAGCTCATATAACAGATATCACAACTGGCCAAGAAACTTATTCACATTAAATTTTGCAATTTCATAATTGAAAATTTGAAATTTCATTTTAAAATTTCATATCAATTTGAATATTTGATACCGTCATACTTTTTAAAAATTTTTTTAAAGAGCTGAATATCCTTTCTTGGGTTAAAACAAGGAGATCCTTCTTGAAATTGTACATATTTTACAAAAAAAAAAATCATGTTCTTCCTGTTCAGACAGTTTAAATTGATTTCTGAATTCCGCTTCCATCCATCGAACACGATGCAATTCCCCAGGAGCTGTAAAGCGTATTCCTCTTTTGTGAAACTCTCCTAAAAATATAATAGTAGGCTCTAAAAGCTATTTCTATTCATCAAGAGCACTGTACACCTGAAGTTAGTTTTTTAAGATGTAATGACATCTGATAACTGTTGATGACGTTTTTATGTATGGAAACATGATATATGGTAGTTTGAGAATCAATGTGAAATATTGTGATCCATATCAATATGCCAAATCCAGTTGAATCCCCAAATGACATAATCCCTCAAGCATGATTTCGATGACATGATGACGCCATACCATCCAGAATATTTCTTTGTTTATGCTCAAAAAAAGGACATATGCCTCGTATTTACAAAATTATTACTATATTTTTATTATTTACTGTATTTCCCATTTATTATTTACTGTATTTTCTATTTATTATTTACTGTATTTTCTATTTATTATTTACTGTATTTTCTATTTATTATTTATTGTATTTTCTATTTATTATTTACCTTATTTACTGACACGTAATCTCGTATTTACTGAAATCAAAACTCGTAAGTAAATTTTATTTAATCAATCCTAGTGTTTGTAACCCTTAAGAATCATAGTCTTTTGTGAACAGCAGTAGCTATTAATTCCCCTATTCATGATGTAAATTTTGGTACTAAAAATAATTGGTAAATATTTTACCCTGAAAAAATGATTGGTAGTCAATCAACAGTTTCACTAACTACAAAATTTTCTAAAATATTTCTATTCCAGTCAGAAAATCAATGGAAATCAATATTTGAAATCATTTTTAAATCTTGAGTTCTATTTTGTCTACTTTTCATTCTCAGGCCCAAATGGAAGATATGTTCGCATCATACTGAGATGGATCACACATTATGCTTTTAAGTTTTGTTCTCAAAACAGTAGAGTACAGATTAGGGCCTGATATGGGTGTGGTTTTGATTCAGTGTTGTCCCATGGTAAAAATTGAGATAGTAATGAGATGTTAGTTGTTATATTTATTAAAATTCCAACGACACCACTGCAACACATAACACAATTATATAACACATAACACAATTATATTAAAATATTTCCCACACACACAGAAAATGAAAGAATGATTCTTCCAGCAAAACCACTTCCATTCGCCTTTCATCCAGGGGTTCATTGCAAAATGTAGGTGTGGTCATAATATTTTGGCTTTTCAGTGTATATATATAATATATGGAATATATATAATTATTTTCTTGTAATATTTTTTACTAATGACATCGAGTAGTAATTCATTTTTATTTTCAATTAAATATTTACAAAATTATCTTAAAAGCCAGTTCGTTTAAGGGTCTTTGTACCCCGTAAAGTCTGGAACTCTTCACTCGATTACAAAGTCGAATGGGAGGGGGCGGGGAAGAAAAACGGGCAAAAGAGTCCACCCGTCCTTGAAAGAAAGTTCTATCAACCTTGAACTCTTTCACCTTTGACTATATAGTTTGTTTTGGGAATGCATGGTGGATAATTACTTATAGCTTCTTTTTACTGCATCGAGACTTTCAGTAACATTATTATCTATAATATTATTCTTATTTCTTTTTTTTTATGGAAGAGGGATGAAAAGCAAGATTAATTTTGTTCTTCTTTCATTTGAAGAACATCTATCACTTTTTTAATGAATTGTCTATATATTCATGTCCACTAAAAGGAATTTGTGTTAAATCAAATAGCAATATTTTATTTTCGACTTTCCGTTCTTCCATTTTTTTCAAAAGGATACCTTTTTACAAAAAAACTTTGCTCCGTCTTCCAATTTTTTTTTATCTACATTTCGCATTTTATCAGTCCCTCCCATTTGTCTTAGAGAAAAAAAGTTCTTTCGGATTTTGACATATTAAGGACATTAGAGTGAGCAATATAAAACAGATCTTGTCGAACATGTCTTACTATTTTAACATTCTGAAAGCCTTCTTTTATTTGCCTTGTTTTTTATAGCTTTTTTTCTCATTTATTAAAAATATTTTCAATTTTATTTACATCATGATTGTTTAATCTAGTAGGAATCTTAGCCAATTTCAGAACATGAAGCACAACAGTAGCAATACGAATCTCGAATATTTATCTTTATTTAATTTAGTGGAGTAAAAAATGCAAATAACTTCTCTTTTAGATGAGAACTTGTTTCGCACAATAATGTAAACATTTGTGCAACAAACTAAATTTATGTAAATTTTCTTCCTAAAATGAATTATTATCCGATGCCATTAGTTAAAAATATTACAAGCTAAAATAATTATATATATATATACATATATATGATTATTAGTCAAGCCATTTAGGAGGAGTTCAGTGACGAACACATATACAGAAGAAATAATTATATATATATATATGTGTGTATATATATATATATATATTCTGAAATAATTATTAATAAAGTTAGTGAAAATTTAAGTAACAAAAAAGGGCGGGGGAATTAGACAGTAGCTGACTACAAATTGATCTGCTTGAGTCAGGCTCAGGGTGGGAATGGGACGTCAGCCTCTAGACATATCATTCCTAGTTGACAGGAAAGCTGGTTTGTAATGGAGAGGAAGTGCATGAATAGGAATATATATATATATACTATCAGAACCCGGCAGACGTTATCCTGCAAAAAAATGCATTGTAGCAAATTATATATCGCGAATATATTCTTCATGATCCAATATATGTGCATTCTAATTTTCATGGATATTGTTTGAACGGTATATAAGAGGAAATGCTGTAGCACCATCTGGTGGCAAGTAACAATAAAGTGGATCGCGCAAACATAATTCCCATACTCGAATACATATTATTACCCATTTTCATAGCGATTGGTTAAACGGTATTGAAATTGATATCCTACAGCAACATCTGGTAGCGATTTACAACAAAGGGGATATAATAACATTTTCCATGTTTTCTCAAACACACACAGAAAAGTTCATCAAAATCGGTCAAGTCGTTTAAGAGGAGGTCAGTGGCAAATACACACACACACACACACACACACACACACACACACACACACACACACACACATATATATATATATATATATACACTGAAATAACTTTTGATTAAGGTTACTATTACTTAAGTAACAAACAAAGTGGGAAAAATGTTGGAGAGTAGCTGACTACAAACTGATCTGCTTGAGTCAGGCTCAGGGTGGGAATGGGACGTCAGAGTCTAGACATTTAGACACTCCTATTTCAATATGAAAGCGTGCTTACAGTGGAGAGGAAGTGAATAAGGCAGGTTAATTTTTCTACAAAATAAATTTCTTTTTGTTTAATAAGATAAACGTTTGGAATCTATGCTACCTTTACACATCCACAACGACATCAGCAATAACAAGAAAAAAATAATTAAATTTATTTTTGTAACTGGACATATATTTATTTCTCTGTAATGCTAAACGGCATAAGCGTAAATTTTAAAGGAAGCACCAGTGTGCGCTGGTGCATCTTTTGAGAACTATTATGAAAGAACGTAAAACATATTTATTTTTATTCATTTTTAATAAGAGAAAATATTGTAAAAAATTTTCATCAAGAAAACACCCCAGTTGTGAGTGCAAACTATCAACAGAGTAATAAAAATTATAGATTTCCAAATTGTAAAAGCAAAATTATTTTGTATATGTATTTATAAATAAATAAGATTTATAATGTAAAAAGTAAATCTCAAACTTATGGAACAGAACATTTGAAGCAAACAAATATGATATAAAAAAAGAAGATAAGGGCTTAAAATTAAATCACTACATCACCAAATGTGTATTTCTAATAATAAAAAGTAAGGTTTTAATTTAATAAAAAAAAAAACATAAAAATTATTTTATAATTTGTGGCAACTCATCAGATGAAAAATTAACAAATTAAAAGAAAATATATTCTTTTAAATGGCATAGTAATAAATAAATATCTAGTATAAACATAGTAATAAACAAAAAAAAATACAAATAAACAAATATCTAGCTTTATATATAAAGAAACAATAAGAGAAAAATAGCTGCATATTACAGGGCATTAAAAAATTAATTTTTCATAATTTTTTAGTGTAAACTTCAACATAAACAGCCTGACAACACAGAAATAAATAAATTCGAATTCAAATTTAAAAAAATAATAATAATAATTTTTAAATTTTACCAGAATACACTATGGAATAATATTCTTTAAAAGTACATATATAAGTGGTATTAAATCATATTTTTGAAAAAAAACCCAACAACTTACAACTTTAATTATACAAACAAATTCATTAATTGTTTAAAAAACAGTCTTTGGAATTTAAGACAATATACTATATATGCATTTCAAGATTAATCCAAAGCTTTATTTAAGATAATTAGATTGAGAATTTATATGCATTCAAAATAAATCCAAAGCTTTATTTAAGCTAATTAATCCATTTCTCTTCATTTTAGCTTATACCTTCTATTAGTAAAAATCCCGAAACTCAAGACGTTTTGGTTGAATTGCAAAAATTAATTAAGATCTTGAATTGTCCTTTTACGAAATAATAAAAACCTCTGGCATACTAATTTATAAGATCCTTTTTTACTAATAATTCGAACATATTAAAACAAAGCCGGCTTAATTAGATTTTTGAATAGCAGGTGATAATCTATAGTATGCAAAATAAAAAATCTGAAATGCTTTTCTTTGATACATATTAATTAAGAAAACAGTAATATAAAAAGATAAAGTGTAGAAAAAAAATTAATTAGATGTATTATGCATATAGTTATTATAAATTGTACTGTATTGGATAAAAAGTATAAAAATATATTGTGAACTATAATAAATGTAGAAAACTTAAGCTAACAAAAGTATTCTATAAGCAAGGATTATTAGCTTTAATTATTTTATAATGATGCACACATTGACGGAGAAAAAAAAATCACATAAAGGTTTTTTTTATTTATTTTTTTGGTTGTGTTCACAAAGAAAAAAAAAGTGAGATGAGTATATTATAGAAAATTGCAAATATTATTATTTCTAAAAAATAAATTTTTAATTTATGTACTACCAACGGCCTAAAGATGTTGCTGAGCCCGACTCGTGGTTCAGTGGTAATGCGCGCAGTTGGTGAGCATTAAGGCGGAGTTCAATCCGCTACCAGGTTTGTGGTAGACATTGCTTCAAGAATGAGAAAACTCGATGGCGTTTGTGATGTTCAGCATCTTGCCTCGTTAGTGGGACTAGTAAGTGGGGGTTTTCTCCCATACAATACTCAAACGCAGTGTAGTAGTCCCTAAGAATCCTCCCGGAAGACACTGCCCTCCTTCAGCGTCACGGATCTAAATCAGATTTCTACCTACGGGTACTCCATCCCAACAGAAGCTGCCCTCCCCCCTTTTTTTTCCTTCCATGAGACAACACGGCTTCGTGGACTTGATCTAGATGTTGCTGTCTACCAAGTGGGATAAGAAACAGAACTGAATAATGACGCAATGGTAAAGTCCTCAGCTAATGTACAAAAGGACTCACATACAAATAATCTATTTAATGCCCATTGCAGTGATGGCTTTCAAAAAGTTGGAGACACGATGGAAAATGTGATAAGTTTCGCAATGACAGTCAGAATTTTTCTGTTTTTTCAATTCCTTCTATTAGCTCACATTATCCCTATATATATATCTTGTTCAAATTTTCAATCGTTCAAAAAATACTTTTTATTCATCCGCTCACGTCCAAATACATTTTTTTTAACTTGTAGTGGATGACACTCGCTGTTAATACAGTTTTTTAAAATATTAATTCAGTAATTAAATTTATTTAATTAATTTTAGTTGTTTTAGATTTAAGTTGCATATATAATAATAGATGGCGTTAGATGAACTTAAAAAAAAATGCATAGAAATTATTTGTAAAGGACTTTCTGCAATAGTGAAAAAAAAAGTAGGAATTGACTTAAATTTTTTTTTTATTACTTGTTTCTCACGCAAATGGCAAGAAGCCTCCTAAAAAAAAACTCCCATGGCAAGTCGGGGATTGAGCTAGATGAAAAAATAATAATAATAGGTTGTTGTTGACAAGTGAATGATTCTGGCTGATTCAATACAATACAATAAGTTGCATTGCTTTAAAATTTATCAGACACAAGAGCGAGAGGAATAGTTTAGAGTAAGATGGAAATATTACTGTTTCTTAAAAATAAAATTTAGTTTATATACCACTAGCGACATAAAGATGATACTGATTTGAGAAACGTGCTCAGAAAATGTACAAAAGGACTCGCATACAAATCAGCTTTGTGTTGTCATTTGAAGTAATTGCTTTCAAAAAGTGAGAGACACAATGGCAAATGTGACAGCGTTTCGCAATGGCAGTCAATATTTTTCCGGTTTTCACATGTAAATAGCAAGAAGCCTCCTAAAAGTTCTTTGAAAGACCCGATTCCCATGAAATGGCAAGTCGGGGATACATAAGTAAAACCAGAAGCAAAAATAATAAATAATAGGTTGTTTTTAAGCAATGGTGCAAGTGGATGATTCTTCCTGATATTATACAATAAATTGCAGTGTTTTAAAATTTATAGACATGGATAAAATTGCATGTTTATATAAATACATATTGTATTGGTAGATTTTAATTTTATTTATTTATGTTCATATACTATTACAAATTACATATTATCCTTTATTGCTAGTATACGTATACGTATAGGGCATGTTTATTAATATTTAATATTTTGTGTCAGAAGTCAGTTGCTAAATTTAATTGTGAGAATTATTAGCCTTAAATATCTTTTAGAGCCAAGTAGATTATATCTAGTAGATTACTAGAATTTTTTCTTATTGTTGATAATAGCAACCCTTTTTTCGACGCACCATATCGTTCTTAAAAGAAGCCAGAAGGAAGATTTATATGAGTTGAAAGAAACTGTCAAACAAGGACATGTGAAGTGTCCTTGTTTGGGAATTTCCATCGAACAAGGGCACTTCTGATATTGAAATTATAGATTTTAAAAATGTTACCAAAAGGGAATTATACGAAGTAGATTTAAATTTTATGAAGGGGATGTTAGAGACGATTATTAATAGCAGACTCCAAAGAGAGCAAAGAGAGTTGCAAATAAAATGAGACCTCAAACGAAAAGAAATGGAACTTTTCTTTTCGAGCTAAAGTATGTTAGTAAGGGAGATTTGTATGAGTTGGGAGGAAATGTAACTTCTAAAATGGAAATATCTTTAAATATTATTATGAAATTCCCATTATACGAAGAAGATTTTTATTTTGTAAAACGAGTGTTATAGATTATTGTTAGAACTAGGTGTAAAAAAAAGAGAATAATAGGAGAGTTGCTAAGTTAACAATGAAAGGAACAAAGAGAAGAGAGGGAGTTTGAGTTAAGAAGAACTGAAATCAAATTTAGATCATCGTCAACTACTGTCTCAAGAGACTGTGGATAACATCATTTTGAATCAATTGTACTAATGCCTGGATTCAAATTACAACGTATAACCCCAAATATCCATCAATAGCAAAATGTTGTTGTTGGTATTCATCAGCTGGATAACTTACAGCTACCTCAGCTGCAAATTCTTACCAAGGTGCCACAAAATGCGTCTAAAATGCTACAACATCGACAAATCACTGTAGTTAATTTAAAATAGTTAAATTTCAACATTAGTTTTCAAAATCAATATATTTTTGCTATTCATCACCATTCCTAAAATACTATTCATTCTAATACAACTAAAATTCAGAAGTTGAAGAATAATTAAATGCAAACTCCAGCAAAGCACAATTCTGACGTTCAAGGCTTACCACAAGCTCTGCATATTGTTAAAGATTTAGGATGGTAATGACCAAATAGAAAAGATTTAGCGAAAAATCATTCAGTACTGTGATTCTGCAATTCTGTGATCTCTCCTTTCGAAAAAGGGGGTGTTTCGAAAGGAGAGATCACAGAATTAAGGGGGTGAATAATCAAATTGTAATATGAGGATAATTACATAAGAGCAACAGTAACTCAGCAAACTCATCATCAATTAAATCAATCGCAATTTCCTCCAGCAGCACCAATTATGCGTTCATTTTATCGGCCTAAAATTAACCACGATGAAAAAAGATTTGGAAAATCTGGTACTACTGTCATTCGCTTGTCTTTTGTAAAGCACAAGAACGTCGGCAATGTAATTGTCAAGGTTTGGGTTGTACCCATTATTACTTGAAGGAGGAGACGGTCCTTCCAATCAAGAGAAAATCTCGGGATTATTAGTATAAGAAGATGAGAAAAAGGAAATATTTAACGGGATTATTGGTACAAGCGAAAGTAAAAAGAGGGAGAGAGAAAACCCTACTAACTGCCTAAGAATTGTGCTTTATCATGGTTTAATCTCCAATATTATTTTTTTATGTTGACAAGTTTAAATTTAGCATCTTACGTGTTAATTTACTTTTTAAAAAGGAAATTAATGTACATAACTTGACTGTAAAAGAGTATTTTGCTGTCTTTACTATTCTATGCCGTAAAATTTAGCGTGTTATTCTTATACAAATATCTTAATATTAATTATATTTTAACATTATAATGTTAAAATAGTTTAAGATATATTTTATTACTTTAATGTTTTCATAATTTGTATTGATTTGGATTGTTTCAATGTGGGAGCAGCATAATATGTGGAGTTCTCAACTGAATTTTTTGTTGTCATGAAGCAATTACTCGGTTAGAATTTTTTTTATTCAGTACCATAGCTATTCCTGTGACGAATGTGCTTTTTACCGAAGGGAGTTGTAAGGTTCTGTTTCAATCCGATTAAAATAAGCATTCCCTTGGAAATTTTGCAGCTGGCAAAAGAACCCAAAGATTGGTAACATTCCCTAAAAAACTACAATAAAACTTTATTAGAAACTCTTGATCAATCAGGCAGACCTCCCGTGCAGAGAAAACAAGGGACAGGAAAAAGAAGAGACAAGGTCAACCTGTCACGCTTTTCTGAACAAGGTTTATAAAGGACTTCCAGCAAGGTTGGTTATGGTGTATATATAGAGCCTTGCAGATATGGAAAAGAATATATATATATATATACTGTTGTTTCAGAAATAAATCATATGGCAGCTAACGTTTCATTCATCATTTCTTTTAAGTTTATCTGCAACGTTACTGAATTGGATAAAAACAACAACTATTTTCAACTATACTATATGCTTGGAAATAAAAAAGGAGCTTATCATCTATATAGTATTTTGTATCTTTATCATCTATATAGTATTTTGTATCTTTATCATCTATTTAGTATTTTGTATCTTTATCTATATAGTATTTTGTATCTTTATCATCTATATAGTATTTATCTATCTTATTTTGTTTTTATTCTTTGCAACGATCTGATGTATTAATTATAAAAATATAGAAACTGAATCAGTAGACTTAGTTCGCCAAACTTTGTCATGCAAAGACGATAAACATTAAATCTTTAAATATCTTAAAGAGGATAATAAGTATATGTCCTTTTCAAAATCCCAGGCACCTAAAAATATACACTCAAGAGCCAAAACATTATGACCACCCTACATTTTGCAATGAACTCGCCTGGATGACGTGGAAAGCATATGATCAGGTGGAAGTGTTATTTAACTTGTATTAAGTGGTGGTATTAATCCATGCCAAGGCGGGTTGAAGCTGTGTTGCGTGTCAAAGGTGGGCCAACTCGTTATTGACAGGTGGTCATAATTTTTTGGCTCTTGAGTGTATATATTTTAAATTTCTCCTTCATTTTTGCTTGACTCAGGGCTTAATGGTAATTAACGGTAAGTAGATTAATAATAAGCCCTACTACAGCGCGCGAAAGGGCTGAAGTTTAAATCCATTGCCTGATACTAACAATAAGATTGTATATTGGAAGGTTTCTGTATTTTGGCCTGTATGGCATAGAAGGAGCTATCCCTAAAGGTCTTTCATCTATCCCCACTTCAGTGACCGTGGATGAGCTGTTCATGGTATACAAGACCGTTTCTGTATTTTGGAATGTATGACATAGAACTATAGCGCAGTTAACATTAAAATCGACCCTTTAACCTTTCAAAATCAACCTAACCCTTCATCAATCAACTCTACACTGTCCATGGATGGGCTGTTCATGCTATACGAGACCCACAGATGTGTATCAATAACAATAACAAAAGCCTGCTTTTGTGTATAAATATATCATATATCTTAAAAGACTTAATTACGTCGGCAAATCCATACCATAATATAACTCAAATGTTGGAAATCGTCGACTCTAATCAAGAAATTCAAGAAGGAATTAAGAATCAAGATATTCAATAAGGAATTAAGAATCAAGAAATTCAATTCCAGGAGATTCGTCACTTCAACTCCGAATTGCTGACAAGGATTTACAACTTGAACTTAAAAAAATATTTCAATTAATACAAATAAAATACTTTAAAAATAATATGCGATTGATTAGTGTAACTTTATCCTCATACAAGTCGTTCCATTCATACATCACATTGGTCAAGCCAACTCTTTACCGTAGACAAATGAGACCTAAAGAATGTGTCACAAGAACTGCAGGGAATACGAATCGATCAAATGTTCTGTTCTAAGTGTTATAGATTGGGATGTATCAAATAACTAGTCATTACGTTGTTCCATTGGAACAATTCATGGGACAGAATGAGAATAAGCCGCCTGTTTGAGTAGAAATAAAACATGATACTTATTGCTTTTAATCTACATAGGATGTTTAAATTGATGTTATTTTAATTTTATTTAATGTAAATGTTATATTTATTATGATTTATTAATGATATTGTTTTAATGTTATTTAATTTTAAAGCTAATTTAATCTTAATGTTATTGTAAATTCATTAAAATTTATATTAACTCATTACTACTACTTATTAACAATTCATATTAACATTAATATTTTATTAATAATAATAACTCATTCATTAACTCAATAATATTACTTATTGATAACTAATAAAATACTTAGTTATCTTTAGATTGATGTCAGGTTTAGCTTTACTCATGTAAATATATTAATTAAAGAGATAATTATTTTTTCTTACTCAGAATAGCTAATTATTTGATACTGTTCAGAATATACCAATTATATTATCAATCCTAAAAGGAAGTTAATTGAATAATATAATAATTAATGTAATAGGTCTTATCTAATTATATTTTTTTGAAAATGAATTTAATAGCATAAATGCAAACATAACATCGTGTTTTTAATTATGATGTTACAATTAGAAATCTAATTAATTATATCTACTTGATAAATTTTGCGGTGAATTTGGGGAATTAAAATTATATTAGTCATTATTCTAACAAAAAGATTAATTATGACATTAAATAATATTATAAAAAAAACTACTAATGGGCTAGAGATTGTTTATTGATTAAAAGGAAATAAATAATCTTAATTAATTCTTACTAATCCCTTCCATGTCCAACATTAAATTGTTATTTTTAAACAAGCTTTATTCAACCGTATTCGCGAACCTTGATTAAATTTTCTTTCTTGAATAAATTAGGAAAATAACAGCAATAAAATGTTAAGTACAATTTGTGTTCTTTATTGTTAAATGAATAAGCAACACCTAACCAATAAGAAATAAAATAAGGTAAATAAAATAAGGTAAATAAATATAATTCAGTCTAAATAAGAAAAGAATTCATTTAGTAAATTCCATTTCAAGAATTATACATTCAGAATATAAATAATAGGTATATGTTAACAGAAAATAACAAAAACGTTTCTTGTATTTAACACCAAAGTTTTAATATAATGATATAATTCAGTCTAAATAAGAGATTGTTCCGAAGGAATTCATTTAGTAAATTCCATTTCAATAAGAGCATTTTCATTTTCTATACATTGCGAATATAAATAATAAGTATATGTTAACAGAAAATAA
This sequence comes from Caerostris darwini, assembly GCA_021605075.1. Taxonomy (NCBI): domain Eukaryota; kingdom Metazoa; phylum Arthropoda; class Arachnida; order Araneae; family Araneidae; genus Caerostris; species Caerostris darwini. The sequence goes on from BPLQ01008122.1 coordinate 499,566, forward strand.
CAAAAAAGTTTTAAAAATTTTAATAATTTAACACCAAAGTTTTAGTATTACATAGTTAACTTTGACGGAATTTAGGTATGACGTTAGTCATCCTGCGTATTAATTGGCAAATACGCACATATTCGAAACTCATCCGTTAAGAGAAAAGTGTTACTTTTTCGCAAATCCAGGGGTTCCTGACACTTAAAAAAACGTAGATGAGTATTGGGTTTTCAGCTTGGAAGTGGAATCTTTCTAGGAGTCTATAATTATGTCTTTAAATGTGTTAAATAGTGTATATATCTAATTGTATGAGTTTGTGCGTGTGTCAATAAAGTGTGTGTTTTCCAACCTGTGCCTCAAGTATCTCAACCCGACCACATCTAGTTACAATCGTGTTACCCAACCAGCACACTGCAATGTGGCTCCCAAACAGGGATACATACCTGACTAATGTGGTGGCCGTATCCAGCTCCAACGCAGATAAGTAAAAGTTCAACTGAATTTAAGTGTAATTTTAGTTTTATGAAACATTTTGCTTCTAAGTACCAAAAATGCGTATAATTTTTAATATAATTTATTACATATAATTCCTAATTTCTATATATAATTTCTGCCATATTCATGACTTATAACTGAATTCTGAAGTTAAATTTTAAATTTATAATTGATATTTATATAAAGATATGTATAACTTTTCGATAAGTTAATGAATAATTATTTAACAATAACAAGTTAGTTACTTATAGGTCATATACCATTTAAATTTATATAAATTATTTAAATATATGTTTTCGAATACTGTTTTTATTACGTAGCATATTAACAAATCATGTTCTCGTTTCTTCAGCATATTTTAAAACTTAAATTTTTAAAAATTAAAAAAAATAGTTTAAAATTAATTAAAATTTGTTTTGCTAAAAATTAAACAATAAAAATAAATAAATTGTAACTTTTTATTTATTTTGTATCAATATGGAATCACATTTATTTTGTAATTGCATATCTATTGTCTGCTTTCATGAATTAATATAAAAAAAATATACATATTACCACATATTTTTTTTTTATTCTGTACATCATCTTATGCATTCATGATATATAGTTTGATAAGCTGTACATCGATGGGGAACAATAAATACATATTTCGCTTCTTTGCGAAATTCAAATAAATAACATCATTACATTTTGTCATGCACAAATACAGTTTCCGTCAAATAACAAATAAAACCACATCACAAATTATTCATATACGGGCCAACATAGATTACAAGGGAGCACATCTTATTCGCTATTCGAGTATTTTAAAATAATTTTTCTAATACAATTAATTCTAATGCAAGCATGCAAATTGTATCACTACGTTAACGCGTTGAAAAATTATTGTACTTTTAAAAGTGCTTTTAAGATTATAAAAAAAAAAAAAATTACATTTTTTCCATAGATATAAATATGTAAATAAATTGTGTAAAGCATTATTTGGAAGCCATATTTTAAATAAAATAATTTTTACTTAAATTTTTTTTAATAATAAACAATTTTTCTTAAAAAATAATGAAAATGTACTCAAATATTTCTGTATCAATAATTTTGTTATACTATAAATTTGAAAGTTATATTTAAAATAAAAATCTTTACTCTTTTTAATAATAGATTTTTTCTTAAAATATTAAATCGTATTCAAAAATTTATGTATCAATAATTTTGTTATACTACAGATTTGGAAGCCATATTTAAAATAAATAGCTTTACTATTTTTTTAATAAACACTTTTTCTTAAATTATTAAAATGCACTCAAAAATAATTTCGTTATACTACAAATATGAATGTAAATCTTTACAAAATTAATTAGTCCAAATAAAAATTATTTCTCAAACTGAAAATGTGATATCATATTTGCTAAAACTCAAGAAAGGTTATATAAAAAAATTGCTGTGATATTTAATGGATAATAGAAACAAAAATCCACAGCATGTTGTATATAATTTGTTCATTTATGACTCAATTCTAACAGCGTGAAATATTTATTATCTATCAACATTAATTATTTGAACAAGATGACGCCAGAAAAAATATATGATTATTCTTTGGATAGATTGCATTTCTAAAATATCAATTATAATTTTAGAGCTATTTCATATACAAACATTACATTTCAAACACCACCAAATAGATACAAATTTTTTTCAAAGTATTAAACGATAAAATAGAAGCTGTGAAATTATCTTAGATTTCCAGTTTTAAATAATTACACATCAAAGCCATATATTAATTTTAAACTGTATTTTATCACTTTCAATATTATTTTAAATACAACTTTATGCACTTATTACACAAATATATAAGTGCAAAACATCACACAGTCAATATATTCATTTAATTTTGGAATGCATGTACAATCACAACTTTTTTTAAATGGTTGCTCTTGACTCATTTCAAAGATGAAGGAAGCAGAAAAAGTTTTCATTCAAGTAGCAGGAATGTTTATTTTAATATCTTTTTATCTTTTTCTGTAGAAATGAGACATTTACATTCTTACTTCAGTTAGCAAATTAAATTAGAAACCACAAAACTGCAAGTAATTATATTTTTATAAAGAGAAAAAAAAAGTTTTTTTTTTCTCCTTCCCATTATTTTATACAAAATGATTTGATTTTTAAGGGAAAAAAATAATCAAGAGCAACCTAAATTTCATTAACTGTAATCACATTGAAACTGTGCGCTTTGTGAAGTTTCCAAAAAAAAGAGAGAAAAAATTGCATAAAAATAAAAACGTTGGAAAACAAAACATTTTGTAAATATTCCAACTACGCAGGATTTTTTTTTTTCAGAAAAAGTAAACAACACTAACAATCCATAATACACCAGCAGAAAAAATAAAAAGAAAATAAAGTTAGGGAAATAAAAAAACAAATTCCTCCAAAATTATTTTTTTTAAAATGTGAAACAACGAAATATAAATCCTTCTTCAGTAAACAAATTAATTATTTACTTTACAAATTACATTTCATTCTTTTTATTTTAATTATTTTTATAAAATTTCAAATCCTTTTGTATAAAATTTCAAATACTTTTTTTTCTTTGAAGTAAATAACTTAAGCAGTATTTGTTTGCATTTTTTAATTACTTTTTCATATACTTTTCAATAATATAAATAAGATTTTTAAAGAATTAATGTTAAGAAAATTTGAATAATTAATTAATTATTAAGCTTTAAAGCAATAATTATTAAAGTAGGGGCATGGACTATTTAGGGTGGTCAAGAAAAAATCCTTCATCTCGAAGTTAATCATTTTAAGTTTGTTATAAATATTGTAAATTTCACTCCCAATGTTGTAAGTAGAACAATCGCTTTTGTTCAATTTTTAAATTATTTACAAATATTTTTTAAAGGTGGTATTTTACATTTATATATACTAAAATATAGACATCCAACATAGTTTTCATATTTTTTTTGCATATTTATTATGAGCATCGTGATTTTTTTTAATTTTGAAAGGAGGGAATGAACCAAAAAGTTTAGACATTTAAAAGTACTAAACATAACTTAAAAGTAAGAGTATTAATTTAAGAGTAGAGTTATTGACATAAGAGTATTAAACATCATTAATTGAAAGCATTCATAATAAATCCAATATTTTTTACAAAATTATTTTCAAATCCATAACTTTCTGTAATCGTATAACATATTTTTGGGATAAATTCCCTATACGTTGGGTCATGTCTGAGCTATGGTCAAAAATAATATAAAATTGACCACAAACCCAACACTATTAAAACAAGAACACTATTAAAATATTAATAATCAAAAGCTGTCTCGAAGCAAACGCACCTCAAAAAAAAAGTTTTCAATGATACCCGTATCATTTGACTTAGATAAAAAAAAACATTTATTTGTTCATCTACTTGCTGTGATAAACAGGTTCCAATTCTCACTCGAAAATTATACTCAAATTTCCGTTAAAGACTGTTTTCAAATATTCTTTTTGAAGCTGGAATAATTTTGAAACAATCACTAACCATACGACTAAAGAAGGAATGTAATTATTTTACATAAATGAATATAAAACAATTATCACAACACATTTATGATGGAATCCAGCATTAAAGGAAACATCTAACACATAACAACAAAGACAAGATTCATTCACAAAGACAAGATTCAAAAAGACAAATGAAAGACAATGGAATGCACCTACATGAAAATGATCGAAGCAACAAGTATAAATAAAGCATGCAAGTGACATAGAATGACTCTTCAACAATTAGTGCATCACGTTAAGTATCACCAATCACTTCATCGATTCGTCATGGTATACACATTGATTCGTCATGTTATTGTCGGAAATAAATGTAATAACCAAATTGCTGAAAGCTAGTCGCCTTGATTCATCATGCTATAATAGATAAATTATAGTTTGTTGGTGCCACCAGTCATTCAGTGTCAAAGTCCACAGAGTCAGTAACAACCTTGAGCACCAGGATCTCGACCAATGGATAAATAAAGCATTGGTGAGCTTATGACACCAAAGCTTCATTTACCCATTGTCATCCTTGATATCTGCAGTGTTGGTCAATGTCTGTGGAGGCTTTGTGGCCTGGGTCCTCCAGTGACCCGCGTTGCAGGTTCCAGACCCAGCCCACCACTTGTGCATGTCCGGGTATGATTTGTGGTAAGGTGGGGCGTGCAGCATTGCACACATCCTGCACCAGAAGTAGGTGTTGATGAACTCCCCTGCACCATTCCAGCGGAAGTACTCGTTGTACAGGGTGTCATTCTTGTCCAGTAGAGTGAGGTATTCCGCCAGTTCTTTGGGTGACGAAAAGTCGTCCACGTGTATGTAGGAGTGGGGTGGTGCAGCCCTGGCGTAGTCTTCCGGTCGAGCTCCCATCACGATAGGGACGATGTTACGACTGAAAAGAAAAATATTATTTTATTATGAGGTTAAAACATGTTAGAGTGGTAGAGAATATTAACTCAAATTATTTATTTTATTTTAAATAATTAGCAAGTTAATTTTTAAATAATTAATTATAATTAAATTAACGAAATTTGATTCTTTGATGCAAGTCATACACATTTGTTAATATTTATTGAAGTAAAAAATAAAAGCAATGGCTCATGAGAAGATTAGAAATAGTATTGTGAAACGAAACAAATATATTATTATTTAAGAATATATTATTATATTAAGAGTATATTATTATATTATTTTTATTAGTATATTATACACAAGCTTATGCGACGATATCATGCGGCTTATAAAAGTTTCAGTTACCATGCTGATTCCTGTTTCAAAAACTCCAATTAGTTAACAAATCATACAGCTCTATTCATATTTATTGAAGTAAAAAATAAACTATACAACAATAGTTCATGGAAAGATTAGAAACAATATTGTGAATCCAAAAGAGCATATTATCGTATTAAGAGCATGGGTATCCAATGGGTATTGTTTTCGGTAACGACCTGAAATGATGTCCGATCCGAAATAAAGTTATGCCAAAAAGGAAACAATGGAAATTGGAAACAATGTTGACAACAATGGAAGACAATGTTAAAGCGCGTGATCGTGAAAGGAAAAGAATAACCCGTTCGAAGCCTGAAACTCGTGCCCGCCAAAATGCCCTTCAACGGGAGCGCCGAGCTCTCAAGCGTCAACAGGCTATCAACCCTCACGATGACAATATTAAACACACGAAATGTGTTCAAACTCCTTCTCTTTACTCTCCCTCCTGTTCTTGTCCTCTCAAGGATACTTTTAATTCGTCCTCTTCAGTTACTCCTTCCTGCTCCCATTGCTTCTTGAACAATACTCATTCCGATTTAAACGACTACTCTCATGAGAAACAGTGGCTCAAAGTCGAAGAACGTTTCTTTAAATCAAATTTGCAATAATTTTCTCTGTCGACTTGGATGAAGCTGACTTTTGTAAAACATGCAGCGATGATATTTGTAAACGCAACGTTCCAAATCTTGCAGCCAATTATGGCTTTCGATATCCTGAGCAACCCTCCTGTTTGTCTGAGTTGAATGACTTGGAAGAGCGTCTCGTTGCTCTTCGTATCTCTTTCAGGCAAATACGAGAGCTTGGTCGGGATCGTCAATATGGTATCAAGGGATCCGTTACGAACGTTCCTAACGACTTGCACAAATCGGTCGACTGTCTTCCTCGCAATGTAAACGATTCAGCCGCTATCTACGTGAAATTGAAGAAACGTCTCTCTTTCAAATCGCACTTTATGCATCAATGCGTTAATCCCAATCGTGTTTACAATGCAGCTTTGTATCTAATGAACAAGCCTTTATACCAATCACAAAACGTTAATATCGATTTGGAATGGCTCGAAAAATTTCGAACAGAATCGTTTCCTGAAGGTTCAAATGCTTTCGCTGACCTGAATCCTATCTCTTCGGAAGAGAACGATGAGTCTGATATAGACGACGATGATTATGACGACCCATTCGTAAATCCCGCTCCAGCCGAGACGGTCATTAATAAACTCAATACCAAAATTGATGCTGGATTGGCATTAGCACCTGGTGAAGATCAAATGCCTTTGTCAGTATTGTTTGATGATCTTGCAGAAGAGATCTCTTACCCAAGACTCTACTGTGGTGATATGTGTCGTTTTACGAGAAAGAAACCTCCCACCTACTCAGAGATTGTTAAATCTGAATTGAGACGTTAAGATCGTCGAGGTGCTACACCTCAAAAATTTTGTACAGCCATCAAAAAAATTTACATAAACTTCTTTTAAGTAGTATACAAATTTGTTTTCGAAACAAAATTCCTACCGATTCCTCTTTGACCGCGCAACAAGTTCAAGACCAACAATGTTTACGTCAACTCTTTTACAAAAATCAGGCATACAAGTTCATGAAGACGATCAAATGCAGTCCGGCTCACTGGGAAAACGAAAAAAAATCGCGTGTGTGCTCAAATCCGACAATTTGGTATGCCAACACTCTTTTTGACATTGTCTGCTGCCATTTCATGTACCAATAATGCAAATACAAAATACCCATGCAGATACCCATGCAGATACCCATGGGTAAACTGTACATCGGCATTAGACGATTACAATTTTTTTTTTAATATTATTTTTATTGGTAGGTTATACAGTAGGATATTGGTGGTGAATACGTTATCAGCCGCATGATATCACAACATAATCATAAGTTGTGATATCATGCAGCTGATAACGTATTTAATTACCATGCAGATTCCAGATTCTAAACTTCAATTAGTTGACAAATTATACAGTTTTATTCATATTTATTGAATAAAATTGTATAATTTCATCACTTGCCATGAAACAAATAGAAATAGTATAGTGAAACAAAAGGGCTTATTTTCATTGGTATATTATACATATGTTTACGATGTGATATCATGAGGCTTATAACGTTTTCAGTTACCATGCTGCTTCCGGTTTCAAAAACTCCAATTAGTGGTAAATCAATTAATTTTTACTCATATTTATTGAAAAAAAATAAGCTATATAACAATTTCGCATGAAAAGAATATAAATAGTATTGTGAAACCAGAAGAGCATATATTTTGTAACTTGATTCGTAACCTCTACTTTCTAAAAGTTCATAACCATATTCTTGATAATCCTTTCCTGTCCTCATGGCCACATATGCTCGTGTCCAAAAAGCGTTTATCAACACTCTTGGGCAGCCCCAGAAACTAACTTGTTCCTTATGGGAAAAGTTCCTCTCAGTTTAATTTCCAATGCGATCCATCACTCTTATTTCGTTAAACATGGAGTGGTGGAGATATGAGGAAGCTTAAGAGAGTAGGGACACCGCAGATAAAAAGCATCTGTAGACTTGAGGAAAAAAAAAGTTATACATGTTAAACCTATCATCAATCAAATTGTTCTTTCATATGTTGTTAAAGTTACTTACCAGAGGAAAATTTTTACTTTATTTTTCCTGCACGATATGGAGACAGAATATAATGAAATGAAAATAGAGAACAAGTTATAAAATGTATTTTGTATTTTAACTCAAGACGAATGGCATGGGATTTTAAGATATTTTTTTAAAGATCTCAACTGTAAGTTTTATTGGAGATGGTTAAAGTTTGTTTGTTTTTTGTATGGCATGTACATATATATCAATACAAAGAGATGTTTTGTGTTTTCCACTGGGATCAAATGAAAGAATTGTTGCAGAAAAGATGTACCAAATGATGCATGTTCTTTTTTGTTTTCTTTACTATTATTTCACGATGAATTATGTTTTCTTGTAGAAAAAAGAACAATGCCAGCAATTTTACTTTTCTCAATTTGTATGTTTGAAATTTTACCATGGTTTCAAAGGAATGTTCATATTCTTATAAATATAATATCATTTTTATAAAAGATAAATTTTGAAATGTGATTTATTAAGTTAAAATGTAGATAAAAGCTTTATTTTAGGAAAAACATTTTTTTCAGCGTTATGATAATATTTCAAATATAATTTTAAAGAATTATTATTTGAATATTTTGATTTTCCTTGTAATTTTATGAATTCAGACATACATTCAAATCAATTAATGAATTAAAAAAATAAATACATACAACGTTTCCTATTGGACATATAAAATAAATATGCCACTAAAATAAATATATAATTTTATAAATTAGCGAAAAATCGTAAAAAATTACAAGTTAAAGGCTACTCTTTCAGACTATTTTACTTTTTTTTCAGACTATACTACAGATTATTTTCAATTACCATGATAATTCCGATTTCAAAAACTCTATTAGTTGAGTTTTCACAGTTTTAGTTGACAAATTAGTTACAATCACAGCCATTTATTGAAGTAAAAAAAAAATTATACTACAATAGTTCATGTAAAGAATAGAAATAGTACGTGAAACAAAATGGGAATATATACTATAATCTGGTTCATAACTTCTACTTTCTCAAAGTTTATAACCATATTCCTGATAATACCTTTCTGTCCCCATGGTCACACATGCTGGTGTCCAAAAAGCGTTTATCAACAAACTTGGGCAGCCCCAGAAACTAACTTGTTCGTTATGGGAAAAGTTCCTCTCAGTTTAATTTCCAATGCGATCCATCAATCTTATTGCGTTAAACATGGAGTGGTGGAGATACAAGGAAGCTTAAGAGAGTAGCGACACTGCAGATAAAAAGCATCTGCAGACTTCAGGAACAAAAAAGTTATACATGTTCAGCCTATCATCAATCAAATTGCGCTTTCATATGTTGTTAAAGTTACTTACCAGAGGAAAATTTTTACCTTCTTTTTTTTGCACGATATGGGGACAGATTACATTGAAATAAAAATAGGAAACAAGTTAGAAAATGTATTTCGCATTTTAACTCAAGACGAATGGCATGGGATTTTGAGATATTTTTAAAGATCTCAACTGTAATTTTTATTGGAGATGGTTAAAGTTATTTTTTTTGTATGGAATGTACATATATATATATAAATACAAAGAGATGTTTTGAGATCTCCCACAGGGATGAGATGAAAGAATTGTTGCAGAAAAGAGGTACCAGATGATGCATGTTCTTTTTGGTTTTCTTTACTATTATTTCATGATGTTATAATAATTATGATGATGATCTAATGATAATTATATTCTCTTGTAGAACGAAAGAACTATGCTGTCCATTTTACTTTTCTCAATTTATAGTTAAAATTTTACCATGGTTTCAAAGGGAATGTTCATATTCTTATAAATAAAATATAATATTTATAAAAGATAAATTTTGAAATGTCATTTATTAAGTTAAAATGTAGATAAAAGCTTTATTTTAGGAAAAAAAAATTCCCCATTATGGTAATAGTCAAATTATAACGTAAATAATAATTATTTGAATATTTTGATTTTTCTTGACATTTTATGAATTCTGTTATATACTCAAAAACAATTAATTAAATAAAAATAAATATGTACAACGTCCATTAGGTAGATATTACGTAAATATAAACTTTTAGAAAGTAGAGAAAAATCTTAATGTTTAAATGAAAAATTAAAGTCTGTTGTATCATAAAAATGCTCTACAAAACGCAAATAGACAATATTAATATTCTTAATATAAGCCAAATACATAATTTTAACTATTAGAACATAAATCATAATGTTCTTTCATGAAGAAAATAGATATTATAGAAACTTGTCATATTATACATAAGTTTATTCTGTGATATATATGCGGCTTATAACGTTTTCAGTTAACATGCTGATTTCGGTTTCAAAGCACCCATTAGTTGACAAATCATAGCTTTATTAATATTTACCGAAGTAAAAAATAAACTATACATCAATAGCCGAAGGAAAGAACAGAAAGAGTATTATGAAACGAAAAGGTGATATATTCTATAACCTTCTTCATAACTTCTACTTTCTAAAAGTTTATAACCATATTCTTGATAATCCTTCCTGGTCCCCACGGCCACATGTGCCCGTGTCCAAAACACGTTTATCAGCACTCTTGGGCAGCCCCAGAAACTAACTTATTTCTTATGGGAAAAGTTCCTCTCAGTTTAATTTCCAATGCGATCCATCACTCATTTCGTTAAACATGGAGTGGTGGAGATACAAAGAAGCTTAAGAGAGTGGCGACCCACAGATAAAAAGCATTTGTAGACAGACTTCAGAAAAAAAAAGTTATACACGTTCAATCTATCATCAATCAAATTGTGCTTTCATATGTTGTTAAAGTTACTTACCAGAATAAAAGTTTTACTTTCTTTTTTCTGCACTATATGGGGACAGATTACATTGAAATAAAAATAGAGAACAAGTTAGAAAATGTATTTTGTATTTTAACTCAAGACGAATGACATGGGATTTTAAGATGTTTTTTTTAAAGATCTCGACTGTAAGTTTTATTGGAGATGGTTAAAGTTTTTTTTTTTTTTTTTGGTGTAGAATATACATATATATCAATACAAAGAGATGTTTTGAGTTTTCCACTGGGATAAGATGAAAGAATTGTTGCAGGTTACCAGATTATGCATGGTTTTTTTTGTTATTGCTGTTTATATTCTTTTCGATGAATTATGTTCTCTTGTAGAACGAAAGAACTACACTCTATCAATTTTACTTTTCACAATCTGTATGTTTGAAATTTTAACATGGTTTCAAAGAGAATGTTCAAATTCTTATAAATATAATATATACTTATAAAAGATACATTTTGAAATGTGATTTATAAAAAGCTTGTAGATTGATTTATTAATGTAGATAAAATGTAGATAAAAGCTTTATTTTAGAAAAAAATATTTTTCCATTATGCTAATATTTCAAATCAAATTTAAAGAACAAGTATTTGAATATTGCGATTTTCTTGTAATTTTAAGAATTCAAATATATACTCAGAAGCAATTAATGAATTAAAAGATTAAATATATACAACACTATCTGTTGGATAGATATTACGTAAATATATTATTTTATAAAGTAGTGAAAAAAATCGTACTGATTAAAATTCAAGTTAAAGACAATCGTATCAAAAAATATTCTACAAAAAGCAAATAGTCGATATTAATATTCTTAAAGTAAAACAACAGACTAATTTCAACAACTTGAATATAAATTATAATGTCAATACCGCTACCATTGTAAACAAAAAATTAAGTAAATTTAAATTTTTTCAATAATTGCATTTGCTCTTTCATTGGTTGACTCATTGAACAAAAATCGATAATATTGAAATCGAAATCGATAATTTTGTGATTCTGAACGCTATGAGTCAAATTGCATAATTATCCACATTTTAAAAAATAATCAGAGTCAGGACTTAATTATTCATTATTTATTAATTGGCGAATTTATTGAATAATTGTTAATAGATAGGTTACACAAAGTATTTGAAAAAAAAATTTAAAAATTTGTTAGATGAATATCAAATGTTTTCTGAAATATTAAAATATTCTGATAAAAAAAAAAAAAAAAAATTATAATTTTGTGGATTTTCTTAATGTAAATAATACATAATCAAGTAAATAATATAGATGATAATTCAGAACCCCCATTAATTTAAAATATATATTGTAATAATTTTGAATATATCTGTAAGGTCGTTGTTGATATGATAGTAACTATACTGTTTCTCTCTCGCTGTGTGTATATTATATAATATCTGTATAGATGCAGCATTCATCAAGCACATAATGATATATCCTGTAGGCCAATATGTTACTAAATTTGCTACACTATCTATAGGCCTTATACCCTTGTTAATTAGTTCCGCATAATATAGTGAATAGAGCTGCTGCTGATCTACATGCAACAAAGTTAATTTAACCAAAATTCTAAACCTAATACATTACATTGCCTAACATGTATATTAATTCAAATGAAACCTTTAATACTTCCTGTTTCTCGAAATTATACTGATTAAATACTTCTGAATAATGTCTATTTGAAAAGACTTTGAAGATAAACTGAATTATATATATAAATTCTATATATAGTTTTATAGGCTTACAACACCAAAAAAAAATGCATCCTATTGATACAATGTACCATTTCTAATAGAACGCAGCATCAATATTTCATTAACTTGCAAACATTCGAGTTCATAAACATGTTTTGCGTTAAAAAAAACCATATTCCAACATAAAATATACATTTTACTTACAACAGCAAACTTTTTCCAAGATAAAATTAACCATTTTTCTTATCGCTACTCATACCACAAAGCATACCAAGTAACGCCAAGAAATTAATTCCTCAAATCACTTGCCAAATGCTGCTTTCTATTCTCCTGTTCACTTAATGAGTCAGTAATGGAACAAGGACTCATGAAATTCTGATGATCACTAAAAACACGCATAGATGGCATACCAAAAAAATAAAAATAAAAATAAAAATAAAAAACATCATAATGGACCTGCTTAAGTACTCACTACTTTAGGCAATATAGTAGGGCAGTTGCTACCTTTTTAATGGTGGAGTTGATGCGTCTGGTTGTTGGTATTATACAGTTCTTTGATGTGTCCTTTCATATATATATATATATATATATATATATATTCTTGTAGTTTGTTTGATGAAACAAGAAAGTATGGAAAAAATTCTATGATGCTTGTGTCTTAGAATATTTTTTCTGACAGAAAAAGTAATACACCAAACAATTAAAAAAATTTCTACATTATATGTACATAAAAAAATAATCTCCTACTGCTATAATAAAGGTTTTGAAATATACATAAACTTATAGCAGAAAAGTGTAAAGAAATATTTTTCTTGAAATGCCAATTTTGAAACTATATGTTCAATACAATATTTCAAAATAACATTTCCTCCTTATAAGAAATTCTTAAGAATTTTAAAGATAACTAAAAATTTCAAAATGCCTCTATAAATGCATTCCAATGTTAAAAGCATTCAAAACATTTTGCCACCTCACATCTATATAATCTGCTCCATAATGATGACACATCTAGTTACCATTTTACACAGACAAAGATAAGAGAGAACCAAAACGTTAAATCTGTCTCCAAACTCTTGTTGACTCTCTTACTATTAAATTACAGATGTACCGTTACGTAAAATAAATCAATATAATTAATGAACTAAAAATTGATAGTAAAAAGAAGGTAAATAATTTTTTATAGAAACTAGGAGGATCTACCTCACTTTTTCTCTTCTGTTATTTAATTTCACTATTTAGCAAATAAAACCTTATTGAATGAATAATACAATATTGCCCAACCCCAAATCCTACTTTAGGGCCTGATGGCCGAGTGACTAGTGCTCTGGCGCTTGGTGCTATGGATGTTTGTAGTGGTTCGGAATACACTTTAAACCGTAGGACCCTGTCTAATATGACTGTGGAGTGTTGGGCGTGTGGCTGACAACCTTAAAAAAGAAAACATCTCATGTTTCGGAATCTGTTGGTAGGCAGACGGTCTTGGTCCACCATGGGGCTGTTGGCAATTGAAGAAGAATAATGCTTACTTAATAAAACGAAATTTTTTTTGCATTACCTAAAGTGTTTGTATTATTTAGAGAGTCAATCAAAAATAAATTCAATCAAAATAAAATTCAATCAAATGCAATTTAAATTCAAAGAAAACATATCGTGCTTCGGAATCTGCCAGTAGGCAAATGTCCTTGGCCCACCATGGTGGTATTGGGTATTGAAGAAGAATCCTTATTTAATAAAACGAAAATTTTTATATTATCTAAAGAGTTTGTTCTTGATTGACTCTCGAAGTACTACAATTATTATACTGTGTTAAAACACTTTGGTAAGTATTATTTGTTTCACACAATGCCGATATTGCCTCAAGCTGTAGATATATTTGTAGAATTAGTGAAAAAAAACACGCCAGTTGCACAAATGTTATGCCATGTTATTTGATGCCAGATATATCGTCACGTTATTTAAGCGAATTTTAATGCGATTTCGAATGGGAATCTGAGTAACTGGCGACCTTCTCTCACTTATTCTATAAATATTTCTACAGCTTGAGGATATATTGATATTGACGCTAAAGAATACTTAAAGCGTTTTAACGCATTATAATAATTAGAAGAACTTCGAGAGTCAATCAAGAACAAACTGTTTAAATAATGTAAAATTTTTCGTTTTATTATGTAAGCATTCTTCTTCAATGGCCAACAGCCTTATGGTGGGCCAAGGACATCTACCTACTGGCAGATTCCAAAACATGAGATGATTTCTTTGAATGGAAATTGTATTTCATTGAATTTTTCATGCAATCTATTTTAGTTTAAATAACTAAAAATATATTGCATGAAAAATTCAACCTGTGAAAGTCTTAGTCTGGTGAATGAGAGGCCATACAAAGTCTTGTCGATCAAAACTCGATAAATCGAACCATAAGATTTATTTAATAATAAATGCTTATTGCGTAATGTTCTAATATTAAAACTCTACAAAAATATATATAAAATAAGAAGAGACATATTAAAAAGTCCCACTGGAGCATGAAACCTCATCCTTCTTCGATCGACCTCATTTACGTATGAATAGCTACACGCAGACATGCAGAAGACACTGGCGTAAATTACAACTTCAAAAGATATCGAACGCCAAGATTCAATTTCATAGAACACAGTTCGCAATTCTTCCAGTAGAATCATGGTGAAAAGTACCAGCAGCAAAAAGCAGATCCACAACTGGTAGCGCCAACAATAAACGAATAAAAAAAAATTAATCAAAAGAAATTGAAAAACGGGGAAAGAGAATCTCTTTCAGACCAGCGAATATTGAAAGAAATATCGGATTCCATCCTGAAAGAATAATGGAAAGAAAGGAAGAGAAATAATCATCTGTGATAGCGAATGTGATCCACAAAAATGTTCTGGAAGGCTCTGACCCGAGTAAAAGCGATCGAGGGGAAGAAAGAATGAATATAAGAAAATTGAAATAAAGCGAAACTATGCCTAGCAAGATATTGGGATAAAACACATACACGATAAAAAGAAATAAAATAAAAGGAGAAGCATACGATTTCTGGGCTATAAGGAAGCAAGAAAAGTTTTATTTAAAATGTAAGATCAGTATTTATTGTTGGAGACAATTTCTTAACCATAAAAGAGAAATTTGTATCCAGAAATTGAAAAAGAAAAAGCAATTCCCCTTCACAATCAACCAATATATTTCAAAATGCATTATGGTATAATATCGAATGTAACTGGATATTCAATATTTGATATTTCATCTCTTCTTTCTTCATTTTTCTTTTACTGTGCAAATAGTTAACTGGTTAAAAGCGTATCCACAAATTTAATGTAGAAGACAATAGAAGACCAACAGATGAATGGATTTTTAGAAAATATTTTAGTTTATGTCTGCTAGCTAGGAGATTAAAAAGAAATCATATTCTAAACTGAAGTTATAAAGGCTTCAGCTAAACATATGTCACTGCATTTAATATTAAATCGTAATAAATCTAATATATTTCAAAAAATAAATTAAGATTTAAAAAGGAAGTTTTTATATTCTTTCTGGTGAGGGTATATAAAAAATTGAGTTAATTTAAAAAGATGAATAAACACAGATTGTTGAATTCGTAAAAATTTGTTAATTATCTTAAACATTCAGTTTTTAAATAAATATATTTCCATTCGATTTTTTAAAGTTTTAGTCACATCTTTTTATGATCTCCCTTTTTTATGACGTTATGATTTTTGTGGAAAAATTTGACAGATTAATATGTTTTCTTCAAGATTTATACTTCAAAAACATGTTTAGAGAAAAAGCAATCATGATTTTTTTTTCTCTGGATTAATGAATTTATGAAACAAAAGTGTTCGAAGAAATGCAAATAATTTGTATTGTACAATAGATTTACAGCTTTCTACTTCAAATTGAAAGAAAAATAGTTAAATAGAAATTTCACAAATCAATCATTAAAATTTTATAATAATTTTACGTTAATAATAAAATGCTACGTTATCTTGTATTTGTTAAAGAAAGTTTTTTTTACGCTGTACAAAATTAAGATAAATTAAACAGTATCTAGGAAAAATAAAAAAAAAAATAAAAGATCCTTTTCTCCAAAATTCTAAAAAAAACCCAATAAAGTTAGTAAATATGAATATCTTAGATATACTACATGATATTATTAATAAATCTTTCAAAATAAGACCTCTTTCTTTATTACCTCAAAATATTAAATCAAAGCATGGTTCATCTTTTAAATAAGTGCTGTTTAGGAAAACTGCCAAATCATATTTCAATAAACTCCTTTTGTAACAGCTAACACGATACTTCTGATTAGACTTGCGAAATTCAATTGACAGCTTTATTAATCAAGTCACAATTTAATAAGACCGGTGGCGGCTGTGGGCGAAGCAACAAACGATACCAATCTTTTTATACATCCTCGTGGAATATCGTTCAATTATTTACAGGATGCAAAAGATAAATGGTCGAAAGATATCAGTATTTGTGGTAACAGCATGCTTTCTACAGTTCAGTATTGGATTATTGTAGTCTTCTGGGAATGTTTTAATATCGGGAAAACAATCTTAGCCATCTTTATTTTGTATTGTAATATTGTTAAGTATACCGAGAAAAAATATATGAATTCCTTTTATATATTGGGGCGATGGTGCCATGATGCCACGAATTAAAATATTATTAATTGGGATGCACAGCACTGTTTGATCTTAAGTAAAGTATTTTTTAAACATTTTTATATTCACAAATACAAGTATACTAATTCATTATGTTAACCTTTATAATAATTAACTTTATTGATTTGTTTTGTAATATCTTTTATACTAAAAATAATTAAAACCTTTTTTAGAAAAAATATAAATTTCATAACTTTTCTTGTTTCTTGATATATATAAAAGGAAATACCTTGTAAATTATCCTAAATTCGTCAATTATTTTTATTTAGTTGTTATACTAAGAATTTGTATAGTTAAAAAAAAACCTTGTGTCGACAAAATTTAAACATAGAGAAATGTTTAACTAATTAAGATGTAAATTTGAAAAAAGTGTACTACTTACATAATGATATTTCTAACACAGAAACACTTTAAAAGAAAAAAGGGTTTTTTTTTTTTAATTATCACAATTTGCAATTTTCATACAAATTTTAAAGTATAAAATTATATAAAGACGTTTTAATAATGAAGTATAATTTCATTACATTTTTTTTAAATTTTATTAAACTTTATTTTAGCTACACCATGCTTTTATTTTAATTGTTCACTGGCAACAGCGTAGTAGAAATTTTGGAAGTTGTCAACAACATTTGAACAAATACAAAATATTAAATAGTTACAATCCAGTTTATCAACCTACACGCTACAATTTTTAATTTTATTATTTTTTTTATTTTTTAATAATCAGTTTAATATACACACATAATTTTAGAATAATTACAAAAATGGGATTTTTTAATAATTATTACAAATATTTTATTTTAACATAAAAAATTTTAAAAAAATAGTAATGAAATTTTTTTTATGTGAAATCCTAAGTTTTTAGATGTATTCCATCCAAATATTGTACAGAGATAAAGCATTTCAATAACTAAAAAATAAAATTTCCCCCGAATTTAATTGTGTACCTTATAAATGTAGTAAAAATGCAACATGTAAAGAAATGGTAAGGTATAATTTCATATCATTCTATGAATTAAAAAAATACATCTTAAACACTATTAAATTCAAAAGATACTATTAGATATACTTAGATACTATTAGATGTGCGCATAACGAATGCAATGATTTATGAACTCATCATTAATTCGCGTATTTAAAATGATTGAATTTATTTTTGATCGTTTGAAAGGTCATAAATACCAACCAATACATAACCGCTGAGCAGGGGAAGATTTTTAGTTTGAGATCATGATATTACAAGAGTCAATAAATTTATTAAAAAAATATCTAAAAGCGAAAATAAATCATGATTAAAAAATAAACCACTTTATTTAAACTGCGTATTTACCCAACATACATATGCATAATGGTAAAGAGGATTCAATATAAAACCACTGAACAAATATCGGGAGACATCATTCCGTTAAATGAAGCATCAAACTATTTGCCACAGCACTTTTTCTTCAAAGAAGAAAAAGCTCTTCGACTATTTCTAGGTTTCCTATTTAGCCACGGTGGTCATTATCAGGGAGGTATGGAACCATATTTTTGAGGCAGGGGGGTGTGACCACTGGCAATCCTTTCAGCGATCAATAGAGAGGCATTACCACGCTTGATTAGTGGAGCAAGCTAATGGTGTCAAAGTCTGCCGCTTCCCCAAGGACAGAGGTCCCTCGTGGGTACCTCACAACACAATCATTTCTTCCAAGCTCTACGGTAGAAAAAAGAAAGTCCACACATAGATGATGAAACGGAAGATCCATTGACGTCAAAAGACACACAAAGACTAGAGTTAAATAAAAAAATAAATCACAAATAGAAGATCCTAGGAGACGGAATTGGAGCATGAGCAGATACTGTAGTATGTGTTTTTGGTTGAGTCAAAGAGTAACATTAAGGAAAAGTTAACTGAAGAAAAACAACATATAAGCGGATGATTAATTCCAGTCTTATTACTTTTTTTTGCAAAATATTTTTTTTTTCTAAATCTAACTATTTACATTGAGCATAGGGCTGATAACACAACTCCATAAAAATATAAAACATCGCCTGTCTCGAATTCTGCCAATAGGCAGAAAGTTTTGGCACACTATGGGGCTAAAGAAAAACTATTTGCATGCAGTTTATAATAGTATCAGAGTATTTGTTTCATCGAAACCAAAATTTGTTCATTCGATTCATGTTAGAAGAAATTAATGCTTTCAGTAACAGATGGACAAAAAAAAATAGAACATGAAGGGCATATGTGATGTTTCGTTGATTCCTTTTATTTTAAAAAATGTGACGCGACATTTATTTGACTCAAAGAATTTGGTGATTTATTATTTTAGTTCACGCTAAACTGTGGTAAATTGGAAACATGTGAAAACTTGTTGAACCAATATTGTTGAAACCAAGATTCTTCCACTGTTCCAAAATTTTTGAAAGCAAGATTGTTCCACTGTTGAACCCAAATTGTTGAAACCAAGATTGTTCCATTGTTGAACTAAAATTGTTGAAACCAAGATTGTTCCATTATTGAACCAAAGGGAAATCTAAATTCATGGTACTGCACATTTAGAAAGTTTAAAGTTTTTCGGTGTAAGTCATGTTGGAAATAAATCCAAAATCTTTTCACCCAATAACTAAAAATTGAAAAGGAAGAAAAGAAAGAACTGGTTTCTTTTTTTTTTTATAGCCGATGCCGTTTACGCCAGTTAAATTTTCCGGCCTCCAAAAAAAAAAAAAAAAAAAAACAGATCTAATCCAGGTTGAAGAGTCGTCTTTTCAGAAGTCTGACGTCAAGAGTTAGATGCAATTTAAGTCAAAAGTAGGTTTCCGATTTGCTGGAGTTTTACGTTCCGAAATTTCAGTTATATGGTGGGGAAACATCTTTCAACTGGGTGCATCTTGAAAAATGGAACGTAAAGAAATACAAGATGAAAGATTTTTTCGTTGATGCTGTTTACAATATATACTGACTCTGGAAGAACAGGTAGCGGAATTTTTATGAAGACAAGTACAGGAGAATTTAGATATCGTTTTAGAAACCCGGACCACAGCTCAGTATTCCGCTCAGAATTAACTGCTATAAGCGAAGCTCTGAATCTAGCTTTAGACTTTAAAGTACCTGATGTTTGGATTCTGACTGATAGTAAGAGCTCAATACAGTATTTGAAAAATTGGCCAAGCATCTTGGACAAATTGGGGCAGGATATAGTTTCCAAACTAGCTGTTTTGGACCAGATCGGATCGGTGTGCTTGCAGTGGATTCCCTCCCATGTGGGCATCTACGGAAATGAAATTGCTGATTTGCTCGCTAGGGAAGGTTGCGAACTTCCCAAAGCTTCTTCTTCCAATCTGTTAGCTTCAGATGTTCATTCCATGACTTTAGCCAGAGTGAATACCTCTTGGAGGTCGCCACCAATTCATGCATGGTACGCCGCTAAATATCCTGGTATGTCCATACAGTGCTCCTGTCCTAGACCTGCTCAGACGGCTTTAGCTAGACTAAGGACTGGCCACATTAAGAGTTTGACCTTCAATGGAGACGAGAAGACATATGCCCTTTGTCATTGTTCGACCATCGCATCTCCCTCTCATCTCATAGATTGTATTGGTGCCTCTGTGAGGCAACTGTTGAATGAGGGGAGGACAGTTTACGATCTATTGATGCAGCATGATTTACTGGACTTGGTTTAGGATTCTAAATCAAGGGGATAAGCAACAACGACACAATATATTTTGAAACTACACTTTTCGGCTGTACAGTTCGACTTTAGGCTTGCTATTTTAAAGAAGCCTCTTTCTCCTGTTTTGCAGGAATATATCATTATGTTTGATGAAAGGTTGAATGAGATGCCCGAAATGATGGTTTGGTTTAGTTTAGTTTGTTATTAAAAGTGAGCATTAAAAATGCGAACATTTATTTTCCTTAACATAAAACAAATCAAAATGAATTATTATTTAATACTTCGAACACTAGTGCTCATGATTTGATATTATGAAGAATAGAGACTTGGTTTGTCGCTCTGCGGTCATTTTGTACACACTTTAGGCTAATTAGACCGGACCCTACAGTTTAACATGGATTCTGAACCACTCACAAATATTCCTGCCACCGCCAGGATTCGAACCTGAAGGCTATGGTACCAACGACCAGAGCGCTAGTCAATTGGTCATCGGGCCGCTGAGCGAAATGGTGGAAAGAAAAATAGATTTTTGATTGGCTCGTTGCGTCCTGAGTATTTAATCTATGTGGTTAATGAAGTTTTAGTATTGAATCTTTAGGATTTGGTATGATGACATATTAAAAAAAAGCAGTTAATGCACAATTTTGATAACTAAATTATTTAATTAATGCACAATTGAATTATTTAACAGACATTCGATTGAATTATAAACCCCAATTTAAAAATGATAATAAGAATAAGCTAAGATAATGAAGATGCATATTAATAACATTATAAAAATATTTATTAATTGCATAACATTTCATTTGTCGTTAAGAAATGGTAGATATTGTAAAAAATCTGTTGTTTAGATATTGGTGTAGGTGCGATTGAAATTAAAAGATTAAAAGGTACACCTTCAATGTTTATATATATATATATATATATATATATATATATATATATATATAGTGTAGTATCATGTCTTTACAATTATCTAAATATTTTTTTGTTTACGCGATATGCGGTATATTTCTGTAAATGTGTTGTTGTTGTTGTTTCTTATCCCACTTGGCTGGCCAAGCCCACGAGCCCATATGGACTCATGATTGAAGGGGAAGGGAGCAGCTTCTGTTGTGATGGAGCACCCGTAGGTAGAAGCCTGACTTTTGCTCCGTGACGCTCTTACAGTCATAGAAGACCGGGACCTACGGTTTAAAGTGGATTCCGAACCACTACAAACATTCATGGCACCGCCGGGATTCGAACCCGAAACCTGTGGCACCAAGCGCCAGAGCGCTAGACACTCGGTCATTCAGGTCCCAAATTTGCCAACGGCACGCAGTGTTCCCAGGTGGTCACCCACCCAAGTACTGACCGCGCCCAATGATGCTTGACTTCGGTGATGTGTACAGAGATAAAAGACAGAATGTCTGATTAGCTTACTCAACTAATATATTGTTTTTTCTTCATCTTCAATGGCGCATCAGCCCCATGATGGACCAAGGCCGTTTGACTACGGGCAGATTTCGAGATAGAAGAGAGTTTCTTTTTACAGGATAGGTATGTTAGCAATACATCCAATGCTCTTCAATCATATTAGACCGAGTTCTTACAATTTAAAGTGGATTACGAATCACTAAAAACATCCATAGTACAGCTGCAATTGGAGAACCCGAAACCTGCGGCAATATATTAGAAGCATATTTTCTTAAGTAGTTAACGATATTCTTGAAACGAAATATTTCATGAAGTATATCTAGAATAAATTATACTACAGAAGAAACAAAAATTATTCTACTCTAACCTATTATTCCATGAAAGATATTCAATCAGATATTTTATTTTTGTTGATCGTGTACAAATTTTTTATCCTTCCTAAATCTGATTAATTCCACACACACAACACAAAAGATAATCAGTAGCATCAATCATAATTTTATGTAGCAGTTTCAATTACTTCAAGAATCCTCTCGTTTCCCATCCTTCAATCCAAATTTGTGGGTGAAAACTAGAATAATATTATGAATTTATAAATTTACCCAACCCCAACTATGTACACAGAAAAAAAAGGTAAATATAAAAAAGAAGAGAAAACCTCCGCTCTTTTAATTTTCCATTTCTATGGATGTATGCTCGATATATATTTTTTTTTTTTATTTGAGACAGTCCAAAAACGTGGAATAAACTTTCAATGTTCCAGGGAATACGAAATATTTTTTTTGAAAATAAAAGAATGAAAACTTCTCTGGTTTCATAGGAAGTAAACTTGTGTCGGTCGTGAATTTTCAAAACGCTGAAATTCCAAACAGTAGGTAAGGAATACTTTTATGATAAGAATAAATAAATAAAAAAGATCTTATAAAAGAAAACATTTTACGTAGTATATAAACTCAATAAACTTGGAACCAATTTGCATAAAGAAATATGTTGACTTTACTGCTTTAATTATTTTTTCAGAACATTAAATCTGATTTTGAGATTTTGTATTCGGTTTTTGAACATAAAAAGTTAAAAAAAAACCACAATGTTTTGTTAAAAATAACCAAAACTTCATGTCAATGGTTTAGTTTTGTTACTGTTTTTATTTTAATTACATTTGAGCTTAAATTTTTTAAAGAAAATTCAAGTTTAAAAATTATTTTTCTCAATAGAATATTTTCGATAATATTCGTAGTATCTCCTTGCAATTTTAAATTAGAGAAAATTTAGTGAGAAATTATTTATTTTACATTTAAATTTCGTATTAAAAATTTTTTAATATCATGATTTCATCAGCTTAGCTCTTCGTTTTCGTTTACATTAATAAATTTATCTTAATTTATTACGATATTTAAATTCCTGGTCAGGTCATATAGTTTTAATTCTTATATTTTGCATTATTTTTAAATATAGATATTTAATCATCGAGCATCACGATAAAAATTATACTTCGAAATGAATGAATAAGTTGTATGATAAAATTAATTAATTGTCTAATGATCAGTCAGGTCAACAGGTTCGTATCATCATATTTCAGTCAAGAAAACATAAAAAGTAAATAATGAATTTTTTTTTATATTCTTAAATCTCGCGCTAATGTCATATATTTTATAATATTTTATTATCCCTGAGTCTTATTTTCAATATCTCTATTCAGATAATTGCGGCAACATTCACCCTTCACAGTCTTTCTAATCTCTTGACTTAAATAAGCTCTACATTCTTGACACCTTCAATGTATGTGTACACGACATTACCCACATTATTTCAGAACTGCAGATGGGTATATCAGCTCTAGGTACTGTTATGTGGTGTGCCGGTAGTACAAATAAGTCTAAGCATAACCATGAAATATCCATTAAGGTTTAGTGTGGGTTAGTTTTCAATAACGTAAAAGAAATTTGAACATAAATTCCTTCTTTCTAATATCTTGACTTTAATAAACTCTATAATCTTGCGACCGTCTATGAACGTGTACACGATATTACACACATTATTTCCAAACTGAAGATGGACATGTCAGCCATTGTTACTGTGATGTGATGTAACGGTAGTACAAATTCAAAGTAGTACAAATACAATAAATCTAAAAGATAACCATCATCAATTACTCATTAAGGTTCAGTTTGGGTTGGTTTTCAAAAGGGCAAATGAAGATTTTAAATAAAAATCTAAGAAACCCAATCAATATTTATGAACATCTGAAGTCTAGACAGTCGCCATTGAAAACCAATTAAGACAATACAGTAACGCCGGCAGATTCCAGCTCGGACAAACACTCCAGATAACACACCAATTAAATGCCATCCCAATAAAAAAGTATCACCCCGCAAGTGCCACATTGCTTAATGATCAACCGGGTCGAAGGATCTTCCATTTCCTGAAAAGCAGGTGAGAAAGAGTCGATTCATTAGCGGGTGCAGCGGGGGGGACCATGCCAAGTGATTAATTACCAAGAATTTGAATGAGGGTAGATTGGGGAAAAAAATGCATCTTTCCCGTATAGGAAAATGTAGGAATTTTATCCAAAATCCCGAGCACATGACACAGGGGACATGCCGAGGATGGGGAATCACGAATGTATTCTCTTGAAATGTGGAATTAAAACGAATGTTTATCAACTTCCTCCAACTTGGAGATTTAGTGGTGCTGTGACAGATTAATGTGGAAACAAACGCAGATGAGGTTCCGGAGAGACTGCTGCTGGTGGTATATGCGTTCCCTTAATATTTTCCTTGACGAAATAAAGGAGTTTATTCGCAGAAAACAGAAAGTTATTTTGTAAGAATTCTAGACAAAGAAATTCCGCTGTTGTTGTAATCTGTTTAGTAAATTGCGAAAACATGAATTCGGAAAGAATAAAAACACAAAGATAAAGTAATACTTGAATATCAATGCGGATTTTGATAAAACATTCTTAAGACTATAAAATAAAATGTTACATAAAGGAAATTAAACACAAATATAAGCTGATGATTATTAAATTGGTCTGTCGGAAATTAAGAAATTAATTTAAAAGTGTTTTTCATCGTGTTTTTTAATATTAACATAATAATTTAATAAGTTTTCAAACTTGAATATTCTTGATGAAATTATGAAATATAACAAAATGCAATCAAGCAATCTGTAAGGAATGTTTAATTACATTTAAAATAAAAAATATATGCCATATATCATTTTTATTTTTAAATTTTATATAAGAAGGAAAATTTTAATTTAAAATTACATTGCACTCATACTGGCAACATAAACATATGCACTCTGAAGAGTGCATATGTTCATGTTGCCAGAAATTTAGACGTGTAATATCAATGTATGTGTACAGATATTTCCCAGATTATTTCCAAAATGCAGATGAGTATATCAATTCTCAATACTGATGTTGTGTAGAGGTAGTACAAATGAGTCTAAAGCAAAACTAACATGAAGTACTCATTAAGGTTCAGAGTAAGTAAGTTTTAAAAAATGCAAATGAAACCTGTAAAGAAAAATCTGAGAAACCCAATCAATATTATGAACATCTTGAGTCTATACAGTGGCCATTGAAATCCAATTAAGACAATACAGTATCTCCGGCACATATTTCAGCTCGAATAAAAACTTCACCAATTAAATGCCGTCCCAACCAAAAAATATCACCCTGCAAGTGTCACATTGCTTAATGATCAACCGGGTCGAAGGATCTTCCCTTTCCTGGAAAGCAGGTGAGAAAGAGTCGATTCATTAACGGGTGCAGGGGGGGGGTGGCTTGCCAAGTGATTAATTACCACATAATTTGAATGAGGGTAGGGTTGGGGAAAGGAAATGCATTTCTCTAGTGTAGGAAAATGTAGGAACTTTCACCGAAATCCGGAGCACAAGACACAGGGGACATGCCGAGGATGGGGAATCACGAATGTATTCTCTTGAAATGTGGAATTAAAACGGATGTTTATCAACTTCCTCCCAACTTGGAGAGTTAGTAATGCTGCCACGCAGTGATATGGGAACAAAGGCAAATGAGGTTCAGAAGAGACTGCCGGTGGTGTATGCGTTCCCTTAATAGTTTCCTTGACGAAGTAACGGAGTTTATTTGCAGAAAACGTTATGTTATTCTGTAAGAATTATATTCGAAGAAATCCCACTGTTGTTTTAATCTGTTCAGTAAATTGCGAAAACATGTAATACAGAAAACTTAAAAACACAAAAATAATGTAAGACTTGAATATAAATACGGATTTTGTTAAAACATTCTTAATTCTAACGAATAAAATGTTAAATAAAGAAAGTTAAAAGGAAATATATGTGGATGATTATTAAAATGGTTCGTCAGAAATAAATAAAAATTTAATTTAACACGTGTTTTTCAATACTAACATAATAATAATACATGTTTTCAAACATGTTGATTAGTGATTTGGAAGCTGAAACACGTAACAGAAAGCAATAATGTAACTAGAATTAAATGTTTAAATATATTTAAAATTAAAAAAAATATTACATATTTAATTTTTAAAATCTGCCCTTGCATATAAAGT
Source organism: Caerostris darwini (assembly GCA_021605075.1). Lineage (NCBI taxonomy): Eukaryota > Metazoa > Arthropoda > Arachnida > Araneae > Araneidae > Caerostris > Caerostris darwini. The sequence continues at coordinate 526,277 of BPLQ01008122.1, forward strand.
TTTTAAATAATTTGAAAATCACATTGATAAATTCAGACTGCATATGATTATGTTGCCAGAGATTTAGACATGTAATATCAATGTATGTGTACAGATATTACTCAGATTATTTCCAAACTGCATATGGGTATATCAGCTCTGGGTACTGTGATGTGGTGTAGCGGTTGTACAAATGAGTCTAAAACATAACTAGCATGAAACACTTATTAAGGTTCACTGGGGGTTTGTTTTCAAAAAGGCAAATGACATTTGGACAGAAAAATCTATGAAACCCAATCAATATTTATGAACATCTGAAGTCTAGACTAGACAGTCACCATTGAAAAGCAATTAAGACAATACAGTATCTCCGGCACCGATTTCAATCTGAATAAAAACTTTACCAATTAAATAAAATCCCACCCTGCAAGTGCCACATTGCTTAATATGCCATTTCCTGGAAAGCAGGAGAGTAAGAGTCGATTCATTAGCGGGTGCTGGCCATGCCAAGTGATTAATTACCAAGGATTTGAATGAGGGTAGGTTGGGGAAAGGAAATGCATCTCGCCCGTGTAGGAAAATGTAGAAAATTTCACCGAAATCCGGAGCACAAGACACAGGGGACATGGCGAGGATGGGGAATCACGAATGCATTCTCTCTTGAAATGTGGAATTAAAACGGATGTTTATCAACTTCCTCCAACTTGGGAAGTGAGTGGTGCTGCCACAGAGTAATGTGGAAACAAACGCAAATGAGGTTCGGGAGAGACTGCTGCTGGTGGTGATGGTATACGCGTTCCCTTACGCGTTACGCGTTCCTTTCCTTGACGAAATAAAGGAGTTTATTCGCAGAAAACAGAATGTTATTCTGTTAAGAATTTTAGGCGAAGAAATCCTACCGTTGTTGTAATCTGTTTAAGTAAATTGCGAAAACATATAATTCGAAAAGTGTAGAAACACAAAAATAAAGTAAAGTAATAATTGAATATAAATGCTGATTTTGTAATTTTGTAATAATTTATCAATATTGGATGTATTTTATATTTAAATTCTAAAATAAAATCTGTATTTTTAATCTTCAGATCTAAATTGTAGATGAGTTCCATTCCTTTATTTGGCACAAAATACGATTTTAAATATAATATATAAATCTATGCTATATATGCCTATATAAATATATTAGAAGAAATATTTAATTTTATAAAGCTTTACTAACTACTCACTACTAATAATAATATTAGAAGTACTAAAAATAATTTTTTATCTCCTGCTGTTAATGTTCTTAACCTCCTGCTGTTTATCCTATCATTTTAATACGGAATGACTGAAATTAGTAGTTTAAAAAAATGCAATTAGAAAATAGATCCCAGGAAATAAACAGCAAATTTTTTTTTATTAGTCAGAAACCCTATAAGCGCATTGACTTTTGACATTAAGAGCAAATATAGATCGATACAGAAGCAAGAGCTTTCTCGTCCTTAAGAGGAAAAAAATGTCTACATGATCAATCTCAAATCCGAGAGTAGAAGTTTATTAATTCACTCACTCAGACATATGTTATTAAGTTATGTAAATATATCACAGAATCTTTCAAAAGTAATTTGAATTTCTGATATGACAAACCTACGTAATGTGTAATGGAAATAATATAACAAAATAAAACGAATTATAAATCTTCCTCCTAAAAGGTGTAGGGAAATCATGATTAATGATATCTGAACAATTTTGTGCATTTTACACAAATAGTTTATCACTATAGCTGTTAAAACATATATTTTTACGCTTATATATATATATTCACTTATTGTCAAAAACACCTAGAAATAATTATGGAAAATACTTTTTTAATGCTGGACCTGCATTTATTCATCCCTGATACAGCTTTTTTTAATTACACCGATGACTGTGTCGTATTTAACATTTCAAGCAAGCAGCCCAATACAAACTAACCTTGAAGAAGGCATGTCGTATGGGCTGCACCGACGAACGTTGTTACTCATTTAGCACTACCCAGGGGCCACGTGTATCTCGAAGACTGTGCTATGGACGCAATTAACACTACGCCTCCAACGCCCTACAAGTGGATTCCGAATTACTATAAACATCCATAACACGGCCGGAACTCAAACCCGAAACCACCTGTGGCACCGAGAACTGGAGCGCTAGTCACTCGGCCATCAGGCCCCGATACAGCAGACTTAGTGCTAACCAGATTGAAAAAGAGGATATCTACTATCTCACATTTACAATGGAATAGCTCCAACTTGAAATGTGATTCTGCAGTTAAATTAATACATCAAAAGATTTTGTTGCATATGATATTGTAAAAAAATATACATTCATTTAAAAATACATAATTGATCTTATACAATAATAAATTATGAAAAGAAAGATAAATTGATAAAGTTACACTTATACATACGACAGGATGGAATAGCTCCATCTTGAAAAGTGATTCTGCGGTTTAATTAATATATCCAAAGATTTGCGTAAGATATTGTAGAAAAAAAATATACATTCATTTAAAAATAAATAAATAATTCTTATATGATACATTAATAAATTATTAAAAGAAACACAAATTGTTAAAGGTAATTGATACAGATAAAACTTTATTCTATTCTTATGAAACAATAAAGAGTATACATATACACTGAAGTGACAAAAGTCATGGGATACCTTTAATATCGTGTCACTCCTTTCGCCCGGCGAAGTGCAGCAACTCGACGTGGCATGGTCGTTGGAAGTCTTCTGCAGGAATATTGAGCCATTGTCTCGATAGACGTCCATAATTGTGAAAGCGTTGATGATGCAATATTTTGAGCACGAACAGACCTCTCGATGATGTCCCATAAAATGACATTCATGTCGGGCGATCTAGGTGGCCAGATTATTCGTTGGAATTTCCAGAATGTTCTTCAAACCAATCGCGAACACTTGTGGCCCGGTGACATGGCGCATTGTCATCCATAAAAATATCGTTGTTTGGGTACATGAAGTCCATGAATGGCTGCAAGTGATCTCCAAGTAGCTGAACATAAGCATTTCCAGTCAATGTTCGGTTCGCACCAGACGACCAAGTCCATGCCATGAAAAACAGCCCACACCATTACGGAGCCACCACCAGCTTGAACAGTGCCTTTGACAGTTTGGGTCCATGGCTTCGTGGGGTCTGCGCCACCGAACCCTACCATATGATCGTGAAACCAACGGTTTTCCATTCATCTAGGGACCAACCGATATGCTCACGTGCCCACGAGAGTCGCTGCAAGCGATGTCGTTCTGTCAGTAAAGGCACTCGAGTCGGTCTTCTGCTGGAATAGCCCAAGAAAAAAGCCAAATTCTCCGCACAGTTCTAACAGACAAAAATCCCACATTGATTTCTGCTGTTATTTGACGCAGTGTTGCTTGTCTGTTAGAATTTACGACTTTTTGCATATGGCGGTCGACCACTACTGTTCATGGTGGGATGTTATGCCGGAAATTTCATAATCGGCAACTATTGAAAAGTGGATCTGGGAATGTTGAATTCCTTAACGATTTTCGAAATGGATGAATAGCTCCAGCTCCAACTAACATTCCGCTTTCAAAGTCTGTTAATTCCCGTCGTGCGGCCATCATCACGTCAAAACCTCTTCATTTAAAAATGAATAACTTGAACAGAAATGAAATTGCGAAAGCATTATTAAAAAGCATTTATACCTGTTGTTATGCGATGCTACTGCCATCTGAAAATTTTTATTCTATCCCATGACTTTTGTCATTTCAGTGTATGTTCATGGCAAAATTTTACATTTTTTCAAACAGGATGCATTTAAATTCACCACCAACTCTATCAGAAAAATTTCTTAAATTTAATAGCAGGTTTCTTGGAAGCCGATTTCCGAAAAATCAAGATTGATTCGTCAATTACTGAATAAAGTGGCGGCCGACTGAAGGTCAGCATAATCCCAACTGTCCCCCATCCATCTCAATGAAAGCACTTAGCAGGATTAGACAGGAAAGGCGACTGACTCGAGGGAAGGGTTGACGGTAAAATATCGCCGAGAATTTAGAACGAATTTGAGAATTTTAAAAAGCAGTGAAGGCGGTTTAATCGTTCAAACCTTTTTAGAATAATTTTAAATATTTTTTTATTCCTACTCTGTACTCCGATTTTGTCATTTGCGAAATTGTAGCAGTTTCGCGTTACCCGAGAATTATTATTAAAGATGCCTGTTATATTATGACCATAAGAAATAGCCAATTACTTCAAAGAGACCTTCTAACGGTAACTGCGCTGTATTTGGTTTTGTATTTCAGAAAACAAATTAAAATTTGGACTAGTATTCTTAGATTCTTTATCATGATCACCATGCTGCTAATTCGTTTTTCAAAATGTGACTCCCATGATAAACACAAGGCAGAGATGAATTTTTGCTCGCTTAAATGACAAGCTACCATTGGTGAACGGTAACTCAAAATAATTCTTTGGTCACATACAACATTCAAGACATAGTCCATTTCGTCGTATTGTAGAAAACAATTAAAATTTTAGCTAATATTCTTTGTCAAGATCATCAAGGTGTATATTCGTTTTTGAAGGCAGTGACACTAACGAAAGCCTCTCACTCATCGTAAATCATTGATGAAAAATTATTTGGAGTTACCAGTCTCTAAGTCACATACCAGATTCAAATAATTGTTTTCTATAACACAACGAAATGGACTAAGGAAAATTTTAACTAGTATTATAAGATTCTTTGTAATGATCACCATGGTGTCTACTCCTCTTTCAAAGATTACTACTCTCTAAGGTGTCTACTCTCTCTTTAAAGACACTAGAAAGAATCGAAACTTTGTTGACTTGAATGTTAAGGAACGTCAGCAATCATTGGTGAAGGGTAACTATAAATAATACCTTGATAAAATTCAAGATATAGTACATTCCGTTGTGCTGTAGAAAGCAAGGATATATTTCAATTAGTATAGTATTCTTAGATTCTTTGTCACAATCGCCTGGCGTCGATTTTTTTTCAAGGTAGTGACTTTCACGAGAGACGCTAGACAGAATTGAATCTTCACTCGCTTGAACGTTAAGAATCATAAGCAACCCTCGGTGAATGGTAATTCCAAATAATCTCTGGTCACATACAACTTTAAAGAGATAATCCATTTCGTTGTGTTGTGGAAAACAAGGCAAAATTTCAACTAATATTCTTAGATACTTTGTCACGATCACAGAGTATCTACTCATTTTTCAAAGTAATGACTGTTACGAAAGTTATTAGACAGAATTAAATCTTCACTCGGTTGAATGTTAAAGAATCATAAGCAACCATTGGTGAAAGGTAACTTCAAATACTTCCTTGGCAAAATGCAACATTCAAGAAATAGTTTATTTCAAGACAAACGTTGTAGGCAAATGAGGCTATAAAAAGTCGCAAGAAGGCTATGATGAATGAACCAACACATAGATGTTATATGTGTTACCAAAGGAAGTTGCATAGATCAGTTAAAAAAAGCAAAGAAAAATCCACTTCGATCTTAATTCTCTATTGTGTCCAAATTTTCCTTCTTATTGTTGGTAAGTTATTCTCATTTGTAATCAGGTCAATAATTTGAATCTTGAGTATACAGTTAATATAATTTATCTAAAATTGTCAATTTATTTTATTAAAATTTAGAATGATGCACTTAGGACAGAACAAACAAGAAGCAAATCACAGTTGCTTAACATCATTTTCATAAAGTAAAGCATTTTTGAGTAAATCGCTTTCGAAACGGAATACGATGGATGCAATAAATAAAGCAATTTTTCCTCGTCGCTTTTTTGATGCCCTAAAAGTACTGATCCATAAAACTACTATCTAATGATTCTTTTTATTACTCTTTTTTTTTCGAATCACTTTTCGCTGTGAATTGTTCTCATCAGGAGGAAGAAAGAAAAAGAAGAAGAAACAGATAATACTCGAAAAGAAAATCAAGAAAAAAGTGAAACAAAGATCGCCAAACTCAAGGACTTCTTTTTGGAAGAAAAAAATTCGTAGCAGAATAAAGAACATAACAGGCTTCATAACTTTCGGGAGAAAGAATTTTCTTTACTTTTGGCTGTAGCCGTAACTTGGGATTGAATGCAAGGCACCTTTTCAATGGGTGAATAGGAGGAAAAGCAAAGAAACCCCCTTTTTTCTTACTTATTTATTTCGAAGCTCGTAAAAGAGGACATTGTTGGAGAAGGTCATTTTCTTGTCGAAAATCATCCCCTCCGGATATTTTTTGAGATGAATTGACTGACAGCAATATTCAGTACTCTAGATTGGGATACTTATCTTTTTTTTTTCCTTTCTCATCGCCATATCGAGAATTTGTAGCCTCCTAACTGTTAGAAAGTTGAGGATAAAATATCGGTTGATCACGAACAGCCCACAGACTGGGAGGATAGTATCCACCAAGGTGATTTTTAAGTTTGGGTTGACGTTCTACGGTCATTTTGTGCATACTTTAAGCTAATTAGACTGGGACCTACAGTTTAACGCGAATTTGGAACCACTAACAAACATCCATCATACCGCCAGGATTCCACAGGCAACGCTAGTTAATTGCCATCAGGCTGCAGATAATTTTTAAGAGGTAACTATTGCATATTTGCGTGCGGTATGATTGAAAACTCGTAAAATTCCCATCAGATAGCGCGATTATCAAAGTGAGACGCTTTACACACATTACCACAATCGCCATCATAACTTCTCGTTTTTAAAACCAACAATTCCACGATCGGATTCGAACCTGAGCTATTCTGAACGGTAGTGTATATGTTCCCAATGGCCCACGAGTCGGGCAAGATTGAGATACTAAGGACTATATATATGGCGGACTATATATATAAGAACTATAGGCATTAGGCTTTATAGGCTATACATTCTTATCCCCCACATGTTTTTTACTTTGTCATATGCACTTAGTGCCATAAAGCATGCCATATGCCTTAAAACTTTTATGTTGTTTTTATTAACATACCATATGCCATAAACTTTATCATATACGTGCCATATGCTTTACTGTATTTAAACTGTTATTGAATTGAAGATTGATTAAAAAATAATGTCAGATATAAAATCAATGGTATAAATATTAGTTTAAATATGAATAATGGTTTAAATATTTTAAACCATTATTCAATTTCAGCATTTTCTTTTTCATTTTCTACTGCATTCACTTAACTTATCATTTAATTTCACAATAAACATGAAAGCAAGCTTTTTTCTCTTCTTTTATTTCTTCTGGCTGTAATGCTTTTCTGTTTCTGCTATCAAATTTAATGAACGCTAAAACAATTTTTCATTTTAAATCACGTGAATTTTAAGACGCGTCTCTCTTCAAAGACGAACAAAACAGCGTCTGAGAAATCTTTCATCTGTCTAATTTGTAGAAATAAAGATGTTTTTGTTGTAGATAAGACAATCAATGCCTTTCTGTTTTGAAAGGACAAATAACTTTCAAATTCAATCAAATATGACAAATTCGTCAAAATATTGCAAGATAAATAAAATAAAAGGAAAAAGCAATTTGTTCAGAAAAATTTTTAATAAATGAAGATTCATTTTTTTTACTTATACAGCAGTATCCATTTTGATTCAGACGAAATCTGAAATTCCAATGAAAATTTGATATTGAAATAAATTAAAAAAATTTTTTAAACGATACTGCAACTTATTACGGACACATTTTGTAAAGAATGTATTCGATTGTCAAATTATCTCCAATTTTGAGTGTTCTAGAAATTTCGTTTTTCGAATCACTCAATACTTAATTAAATAAAATTTTAATTAGTTTTAGATTTATAATTATTTCAATAAATATAATCAAAGAAGTGAAAAATATTTGAAAATTTTACTTTGTATCATTCATAAGTAAAGTTTAATCACAGATATAAATCGAATGTAAATAGATTTTAAATTTAATTAGTAGTTGCTTTTTACTATAATTTCAGCAAACAAATATTGCAGCTTAGAGTGATTTTTAAAATGAAATTAAAAATTTTATAGGACATTTTACCACATGTATAGGAGGATTACCAAAAAAAAATCTCGATATATGAGCCACTAGCTAGCGGCCCATATATCGACAGAGTTTTTTATATATAAACATCTTTTATTATTGTGAAATTTTGAGAAAGAATTATTGTCTGCATATTTTAGAGAATTTAATATCTAAAACGCTGTATCAAGTTTATTTTATGTCTAGGAATTTTTACCGCGCAATATTCAATAAATATTTATGGATATTTTTTAGAAAACCTTATCCTAATGCTATATTCATGAAAAAAAAATCTAAGCAAATTTAAACCCATTTTTCAAGTAACTGAAGAAGAAAAAAATGTTAGACTCAAACGAAAATTAAGATCCATGGAAACCTTAAATCTTCCAAGCTTCTAACACGATTTCACGAATCTTAGATAATCCGGGTGTGTGCTTTTAGATATACCAGAATGAATTACTGCTTCTAACTGGAAGAAGAAGATAAATTCAGCTACAATTTATTTATTCTTCCCAAAGGTCTAATAAGAAGGTATTTGCTATCAGGGCTATTTTTATTCGAAGAACAGCTTTAAATTTAAAGACTGTAAAAGCCTTATATGAAGTGCAATGCGATGCGATAGCAGATATTTAGGTGATTTATAGCATCTTAGTTTTTAAAAAAAACTACTTTCAACAAAATTTTAGGCATTTTATTTTTATTAAAACATTTTTAAAATACATTTTTTGTTATTAAAATTATGTCTGATTATGAAAATTTCAGTTTGAATTTTGAAAAAGTATTCATTATAAGAAACTGATTATAAAAATTATAAGGAACCTTAATATATTAAATTCATTCAAATAAAAAAAAAATATATCAGATTTGCTAGACATAATCATTGAGCCAAAATTTTAATTTAACTTGTTAAGAAACATTTGATACAAGATTAATAAATAAAAAATGAAATTGTCGGAAAATTTTAGATAATCTTGAAATCAGAATTTATGAATAAGCTTATTAGTATTACCTTAAACTCTAAAATTAATGTAACTCATATATATCTTATACATAAATACATATTATTAAATACGTATATGTATATGTTAATAATGGTATCTTCAGTATGTATGCAATATGTGTAATTACATATATCTATATATATACCGTAGCATTTTTTTCTCACAGGGAGAGGGATGTATATTCTTTGACGTGTATAATAACAGCCCATCACTAAAATTTGACAGCACACAAGCAGTATTGTGGGTAGTTATATTACATGCAATAACTGATTTATACTAATGAGAACAACCTGCCATTCAAATTTGATGGCAGATATTCATGCACTATGCACTATGCACTATGAGGAAAATTAACGAATGTCTGTGCGACCTTCACAGATCGAAACAACTATAAATTGAATATGGACTACATAACGAGTTGTTCCATCATGATTAGTTATCGACGGTGAACTTAGAAATGTCTATTCCAATGAGAAGGGAGGGAAGCTACCCCACGCCCGCCACCTCTTGACGAATTTTTTTAAATGGAGAAAAAAGTCCTGCGACAAGTCGACCAGAAATGCTGTTATCTGAAGTGACTGAATAGGCCGGAGTTTCCGCCTGTTTTGAACTCCTTGCAGTTTCGTGTATCACGTCGTGTGGTAATTAATATGTAAATCTAATGTTTTAAATTCGTCGTAAAATCGAAAACCTTGAAGTGAACTGCACTTGTGAATAAAAGTTTTTTTAAAACTATTATAGGTATAATACGTTACAATATTATGGCCAAGACGTTACAATGTTACGGCCAAGACGTTACAATGTTATTTTAAAATGGCATCCAGTGTTAACCATTCAAATTCAAGATAATGAATTTTTTTTATGTGTAATTATACAAAATAATGAATGAACTCCTATTAGCAATTATGTAATCTAATTCTATATGATTTTAAACCATGGTATCATTTATTTTAATAAATTGTATTTTCTGATTTTTTTAAACATCTTTAGCTCAAACTTTTTAATATTTAATAAATAATTACTTATCAAAAAAAATTAGATAACAGAATATAGAGTAAGTTAAAAAAGCCAGTCTCAAATTTAAAATATATGAAATGTTAATAAAATTAATTCTTAACACAAATAAAACAGTTCAAATGAATGATTTCATTAAAATTCAGATATCGATTAATCGAAAACGAACAGAACTTATTGTTCGAAACGATTGACAACACATGGTGCTAAGAGAAAAAATAGGAATAAATTTAAATAAGTATCTTCCCACTTAATCGATCATGGTAAAATCCATCATAATTAATATACACTTCCTAAAATGGATCGGGTTAGTCTTTGTCTATCAATTAAACTAATCAATTCCTCAAACACGAATCTATCTGCTCTTCATTCGAAAGCATATTGATTATTTCAAGCTGCTCTAGATATGGTACAGCATCTGGTATTAAAGAGCAAACATTAATTAAAATGATGCTCTTTTTAAACAATAATTAATTTAAAGAAGATTCCGTTAGAAAATGTTACACCTGACGAAATCATCTAGATGAAAGAGCTTTTGTGACGAAATCCTTATAATAAAAGGAAGTATTAATTAGGGTTATAATCCGGTGAAATCTATTTTGCTCCAAGTGCTTTCTAAGCATAAGGATTTCTTAATTCGTCAGTGGAGCTGAAGTTCTTGATGTAATGCATCTGGTAAATGATGCGCGAACTTTGTGTGATGTAATTTTGGGAAATTTTCATCAAACTCGAAACTTGTTCAATATCTGGAGCAGCAAATGAGCTCGGGGATTTTAAAGCAGTTTATTCCAGTCATCAGGCGATGAATTAGGATTTGAAATACATTAATGTTCAGAATTTCGTGAGAGTTATACTAATAAAATCTTTTGAAGAATTAGTCATTTTGTTTCGATAAAATTCGAGATATAAATTTGAGTTCTGTATTATACACTTTTTTTTAACAATTATTAATTAAATAAGGATTCGATATAGTATTTTAATAATAACACTTTCTGAAATAAAAGTATGATACTTTAATAAAAAAATATTTTCGAAATAAAATTTGATTCGATATAGTACTTTAATGTGTCATGGATCTTTGTAGTGGTTCGGAATCCATTTTAAACTGTAGGTTCCATTTAACATGACTGTAGACCGTTGGACGTAGGGCTGACAACCCTACGCCGTAAAAAAACGTCATCTCATGTCTCGAAATATGCCAGTAGGCAGACTGCCTTGACCCACCGTGGGGCTGTTTCGGCATTGAAGATTATTTCGGTTGGTTTTTCCCCTACGGTCATCTTGTGCACACGAAGGATAAACAGACTGGGTTCTACAGTTTAAAGTGGATTCCGAACCACTCACAAACATCCATGCAAAGGCAAGGAATCGAACTTGAAGCCTGTGTTACCAAAGGACAGCGCTACCCACATGGCCACCAGGCCGCTCATTGAAAAAGAAGAACAAGTGGTAATAAGATCAATTTTCAACACCAATAAAATAGTTCAAATGAATTATTTCATTAAAATTAAGATATCGATTAATCGAAAAGAACAGAATTTACTGTTCGAAACGATTGACAACACATGGTGCTAAGAGAAAAGATAGGAATAAATTTAAATAAGTATATTCCCACTTAATCAATAATGGTAAAATCCATCATAATTAATACACAATCCCTTAAAATAGATCGGGTTAGTCTTTGTCTGTCAATTAAATTAATAAATTCCTCAAACACGAATCTATCTGCTCTTCATTCGAAAGCATATTGATTATTTCAAGCTGCTGAAGATATGCATCAACATCCGGTATTAAAGAACAAACATTAATTAAAACGATGCTCTTTTTAAACAATAATTAATTTAAAGAAGATTCCGTTAGAAAATACTACACCTGACGAAATCCTCAAGTTGAAAGAGCTTTTGTCACGAAATCCTTATAATAAAAGGAAGTATTAATTAAGGTTATAATCCGGTGAAATCTATTTTGTCTCCAAGTTCTTTCTAAGCAGATGCATTTCTTAATTCGCCAGTCGAGCTGAAGTTCTTGATGTAATGCATCTGGTAAATGATGCGCAAGCTTTGTGTGATGTAATTTTGGAAAATTTTCATCAAACTCGAAACTTTTTTAATGTCTGGAGCAAATGAGCTCGGGGAGTTTAAAGCAGTTTATTCCAGCAGTCATCAAGCGATGAATTAGGATTTGAAATATATTAATGTTCATGATTTTGTGAGAATTATATTAATAAAATCTTTGTAGAATCTCTCATTTTGTTTTGTTAAGATTGAAGATATAAATTTGAGTTCTTAATTATATACTTTTTTATCACTTAATACATAATTATTCAATAAAGTACGTAATAATAAAATTTTCTGAAATAAAACGATGATTCGATATAGTACTTTAATAATAAAACGTTTTTGAAATAAAATTACGATACGATATAGTACTTTAATAATGAAACGTTTTCGATTAAACATTATCTATTTGATTAACCTATCACAATAATAGCGATTATCTATTTGATTTTTTTGGGAACTTTTTTTTTCCTTCTTTTAGCCAATCTTTTTGTTTAAAACATAAATACGACGTGTTAATTCACTATTACTAAATTCATTTCAGTTCAAATTCATTCACTCGTTCAGTTCCAAAGCTAAAAATTCTTTTATAAATATTCCCACCCATAGTTAATTAAAAAATATATGTTTGAACAAATTCAACATAAAAATTTCAGTCATCACCAAATTAATGCATAGTTCCAACAATCTTTGATGAACACATTCACATCAAATATATATCTCATGCCTGCTGTGAAAAATATAAACAGCTTAGTAAGTTACTTAGTCTACAGTAAAAAAATACAAACAGCTTAGTAAGTTACTTAGTCTACAGTAAAAAAATACAAACAGCTTAGTGAAAATAATGCCCCTTTTCAAAATTCAGTAAAATACTTTACTAACTTTTTGGTGCAAACATATCAATAATCCAGCGTTCATAGTTTAAAAATGCAAGAATGTCTCCAAAAGACAACCCATTTAGAAGAAAGTAACGATCGTCCTCAACTGCAACTAACATAGAAAATCGCACACATTGCAGCTTCGATAAAGTAAAATATCGAGTCATTTACACGAGACATAAAATTTGAGCACAGTGGTGATGGACTCCATCAACAGAAGCTCCAGAAATTCTCTGATAGTCAATACTGAAAACCAATATTTTTTTACTGCCCTTCAAATTTATGCCAGAAGTGCAAAAAGAGGATCATAAAAAGTAAGCGAAAACATTTTTACGAGCGGCTATTAATTTCTTTTACTAGTTTCTTACGATACCTTGAATTTTTCCAGGGAGGAGAATTCATTCACAATGTTACCCCTGCCATAAATCCCTGCATTGCAATCAAAGTTATCATCGCGCACAGAAGTTCTTGCGTTTGCCCGTGACATAGCATATATGTATGTCTTGGTGAAAGACACAATAAAAGGCATTTGAATGTTGGTTGGGGTTTATAAATATAATTTAAGCGGGTTTGTATGTAGTGAGCAGATTTATTGATATGTATTTGTAAAAATATACGCAAAGATATTTCTTAAGTAAGAGTGGATTTCAGTGCCAGAGTGGTGTAATGTTTTTCTTCCCGTAACTAAGTTCAAATTGAGATGTCATTTATCTGCTCAACTGGATTGATATGGAAAGATTGTAGTAGATACAGTGTTAATCAGGGAAAATTAGAGACTAAAAGGGATTAAAATATCCATGGAGAAATTTCAGAGAATGCCTACCATTTTGGTGTTGCATATGGAGAAAAAAACAAAGGAACTCTAATAAAAGAGTTGGTTGTTGATGCGAGATACTCTGCCGCATGCCTCAATTAAGTCTATTGATATTTTGAAACAGCGACTAGCGTATGCCACTCGTACGAATCGAACCTATGTCACCTTGCATGCTAGCTGCTGCACAATGAATCATGAGGGGGGTCATTAGAGAGTTTTTGCATACCGTACGTTAGGTTACCGTAGGACGTCCGTTAGCTTTTTCTCCCTAGCGCGCATGCTCATAGGAAACTGAGTATGCGCGCTAGGGAGAAAAAGCTAACGGACGTCCTACGGTAACCTAACGTACGGTATGCAAAAACTCTCTATTAACATCATAGAAAGTTGTTTACAAAGTCCATATAATTTTCAGGATAAAATTATTCAGATTATTATTCAATTACTAATATCTGGTTTGGTTTCCTCACACAGTAAAGACGTCCACTCAGTACGGAGGGTATAACAGTCAAGAGAACAGCCCCAGGCAGTACGGAGGGTGCCATTAGTCATGAGTGGGGCCATTAACAAACTAAAAAGTAGTTTACAATGTCCACATAATTTTCTGGACAAAATTATTCAGATTATTATTCAATTACTTATATATGGTTTGGTTTGTCATTCTACGGTCATTCTGTGCACACTTTAGGATAATCAGACGGGGGCCTACAGTTTAATGTGGATTTAGAACCTCTAAAAAACATCCCCGCCATCACCAGGATTCGAACCTGAAGCCTCTAGTAACAAAGGTCAGAGCGCTAGCCAATTTGCCATCAGGCCGCTACTTATATCTGGTCTGATTCAATCACTTTCATCTAACTTTTGTTCCATGTGATATTAATAAGCAATAGTTTCACATTAAAAAAAATTAATTAAAAAATATAAACGTTAAATACAATAATTTTAACATTAAAAAAATGTAATCACATCTTGGAGAACTATCTTTATTAAAAGTAAATAAAAGAGTTTAAATGGACATAATGTAACTAAGCATTATTGTGTGTGTCTCTATCGTATTTTCGCACATTTATAAAGTTTGTTCAATTGATTTAGAGAAGATGCTTATAGTAAATACTGGCCACAATATCCTGACTGTTTGCATTTCTGCTAGTTCTAATTACTAGTTTGCATTTCTGCTAGTTCTAATTACTAGTTTGCATTTCTGCTAGTTCTAATTACTAGTTTGCAATTCTTTATATACCGACTGCAACATATTTCAACATTTGAAATAGTTAAAAATTTTAGAATTTAACTGTTCTTTAATTATTATAATGTAAGAGTTTTAAATTAACGACTTAAACGTAAAAAGCAACATTTACATTTAAATTACTTCAAAGGTTCTGCTAACATACGAGTATCATTGTACAAGGAATCTCCTAAAACCCGAAAAGCACATAAATCCTGAAAGAGCCGAAGACGTGTCCGAGCACAGGGCACTCCAGCCATAAAACTAATTCAAGTTCTGTTTTAGAGCGTTTTCAGCGTCATTTCTAACCCTTTAATGGATTTTGCGCCAGCCGAGAGATTAAGTAATAGAAAACGGTGAAAGGAGGCGTGATCTGCATTTCATTTTAGATTTCCCCACTTTCCGTTTAAGAACTTCTGCAGCTTTTCCCCATTTGATAAAAAAAAAGGAAATAAGTAGTAATTGTGATAGATTGCTCTCGTTTCTCGAATGCAAGAAACGTTAAAAAGAGACCGTTTGTCTCAATTTCAACGCTAATAGAGGAAAATTCCGTTTCTCGTGATGTGAATGGCAGGGAATTCTGGGAATTCGCTTTCTCTTTTTTTCACCAATTCCCTCAGGAATTTCACAGACATTTGGAAAGGGAAATATGCTTTTTTTTTCCTTCCCTACAAAAAAACTTCTCCCATTGGGAAATGTATTCGCATTAACCTTGAAAAACGCAGCGCACATAAATCAGTGGAAAACGTTTGGCTTTTCATTTCTCGCTTATGTTTCGTTCCGTTGAAAATGTGCGGGTCTGTCGAATATATAAAAATAGATTTTCTCTGTAATAGTAGGCCGTATTTTCTTTTCGCGGATAGGAAGGGAAAGGCTGATTTTTTTTTTTCTTTTAATAAATTTTTTTAAACATTTTGTATTAAAAAAAATTACTAACTGTAGATTTTATCAAAAAATTGTCATAGCAAAATATAAAAAAAAAAAGAAATATAAGAAGAAGTGGGCTATATAACAATAATTTTAATCGGATGGAACGATATAATAGTTGCCCGTAAAATTTAAAATTTAATGTAAGAACGAAACGCATCACAGCAACCATAAAAAATAAACTATAGAATTTCAAATGTTTTTCTTTTCTTGAAAAATCTCGTTTTCCCTTTGAAATAAAATCTTTGCTTTCACCAGACGATGTTTGAGAACAATTTTTTAATATTTAATTATCTTGTGAAATAAATTTAAATGAAAATTATGTATAAAATAGCTCGTGAAAGAAATTTAATAAGAAAATGATCAAGGAAGCCATGAACCCTGCTCCCTAAAACAATATCTGTATACTTTATAGCTAATACTCAGGAACAAATATTAATGTAAAAATGTGACCATGCTTCCTCCTACACATTGGTAAGAGCGCCCCCATGTGCCTTTCAGGAGAAATGGCCAGTCGGCCTCACCCGAGAAGAAATTCAGCGCAATCTGTGCTTCTGCTGAGAAACGTTATTTTATAGTCTCTCATCCCGAGAGTAAATATATTTTGCGCATCCTGCGCGTAGTTGAGTATCTGAATTTCGGCTGAGAAGTGGAATCTTCCCAAGAATCTATATTTATCTGTCTTTAAATGCGTTAAATATTGAATGTATCTAATTGCACGTGTGTGGTGTTTGTGCGGGCATAAATAAAGTGATGAGTTCTCTAAACTGCGCCTCAAGTATCTCAACCCAACCACCTTCAGTTATAATCTAGTTGCCCAACTTGCACACTACAAAATATAATAAAAAATTCAATTGTAAAAAGTAATAGTAATATTACTTAGTTATTGTTCAAATTTAGAGATTTTATAATAACATATAAAAATCATATTCTGTCATGCAGAAACACGTATGGAAAATTCTGAATGCACCCAGTTCTAAACATAAGTACGTCAGGAAAATTTCTTTTGCGAGTGGGTTTTTATGTATGGCGTAATAAGGACAAACATTCAAATGCATAAAGTAGTAAAGAAGATCAAATGCTTAAAAAGTAGTAAAGAATAACAAATGTTTAAAATGTAGTACAAAAATATCAAATGTTTAAAATGTAGTAAAAAATATCAAATGTTTAAAATGTAGTAAAAAAATATCAAATGTTTAAAATATAGTTAAAAAATATCAAATGTTTAAAATATAGTTAAAAAATATCAAATGTTTAAAATATAGTTAAAAAATATCAAATGTTTAAATGTAGTAAAAAAATATCAAATGTTTAAAATGTAGTAAAAAATTATCAAATGTTTAAAATGTAGTAAAAAAATATCAAATGTTTAACATGTAGTAAAAAAATATCAAATGTTTAAAATGTAGTAAAAAAATATTAAATGTTTAAAATGTAGTAAAAAAATATCAACTGCTTAAAGTAGTAAAAAAAAAAAATATCAACTGCATAAGTAAAAAAATATCAACTGCATAAAGTAGTAAAAAAAATATCAAGTGCATAAAGTAGCAAAGAAGATCAATTGCTTAAAGTAGCAAAGAAGATCAATTGCATAAGGTAGTAAAAAGTATCAAATGCATAAAGTAGCAAAGAAGATCAATTGCATAAAGTAGTAAAAAATACCAATTGTATAAAATAGTAAAGAATATCAAATGCCTTCCAGATCATGCATTTGATGAAAGAAAATATTTAAACTATTTTTGCTTGCCTAGATGAATAAGATTTTATGTAAGATTAGATACGTCTGATGGTCGTAAAATAGTCAAATGACACTGAAATAAATTCTTTAAAGCGAGAAAATAAATATTCCAAGACTAATGATTGTTGTCACAGATCACCGATGTCCAACACATAGGAAGAGCCTTGGATAGTCACCCGCCTGAATTAAGATTCGCTAAATAAAGAATCGCCGAACCTAATTATAGTGAACTTGGAATTATTTCAACACATTCCTTTTCAACAGTTTAATAACCCGTAGAATGAAAGGAACAGATTTTAGTCTCTCGGATTTGATTAAGCGAAACTATCGTCCCCACCTACAAATCCTGAACTGAGACGATTAATTGTACGTAACGACTTCCGTTTTACTGTCTTCTTAAATGTTCATCTTATAGTTACTGTATTTCACTATAGCTTAAATATATAGTTACAATAAATTTTTCTATACAAGGACAAGTTTCAATTGTTTTAGAGAAAGATAAATAAATTGTTTGCTTTTTTTAAGTGAAAAAATTACATAATATGAAAAAGATCTCTGATATTTGCTTGGATTATAAATTTTAATTCTAACGTATTATTTATAAAGATAGAAGGAATCGAAGGTGTTTCGCAAAAACGATTCTCGAATGGCGAAAAGAATGTTTTTTGGTGTTTTTGCGCCGTCTGCTGAAAAAGACACTTTCTAATTAAAAGGAACATCTGAAACTAATTGAATACATTTTAATTAAATACTGAAAGCATATTTTTATCCTCTCTTGACACAGTCGCAATAAAGTCCATGTTATTAAATTTCAAACAAGCATATTCATGTAACAATAAAAGCAATTAAGCAATTTGAATTATTTTATACCTAGTTAAATATTGTGCTTAGTGTCTTTTATAACTAGCTTAAAAATTAAGATAATAATTTACGAAAACATATGTAATGGATATAGAGAGTTTAATTTTGAACATCTAGTTCTAATAAAAACATCTCCCATCTCGAAATCTGCAAAGTAGGCACACGGCCTTGACCCACCATGGGACTGTTCAATCAATGGCGATGAAGTTTTAATAAACCGTTCTAGCTGTCTGTGCCACAGGTATCCGGTTCGAGTCCCGGCGGTGCGTTGTATGTTTGTAGAAGTTCGGAATCCACTTTTAACAGTAGGTCCGGTCTATTATGACTGCAGAGCGAGGGGCTGGCAACCCTACTCCGTAAAACCGCTACGGCATTCCTACCCTGTGCCATAGGTTTCGGATTCAATTCCCGGCTGTGCAATGGATGTTTGTAGTGGTTCGGAATTAATTTTAAACTGTAGGTCCTGGTTTGATATGACTGTAGAGCGTTGGTTAAAACGCAATGTTAAAAAATAAAAAATATATACAATTCAAAAAGATTTTGTTTTCTTGTAAATCTTTGGAATTTTATAGTTTTCTTGTTCACTTTTAATAAAATTATATTTGCTTTCCCCAGACGATTTTACCTTATTTATTTATTAATTTAAAAACAATTTAAAGTGGACAAAATCGGCGGACCGTATATTTTATGGCTAAAAATGTTTTCAAAATAAGGTTTTGTATTACATAAAAAGTAAATACTACGTTTCGATTTAAAAGATAAATATAATTTAAAATTGCTCGCTTCTTTCATATATCTCTGAAAACATTTATAACACACTATTTCAGAAATAATTACTCGAAAACTCATTAACGAATGTCCGAACAAATGATTCGAAACTATCAATGAAACAAACGATTGCATTACTTTACCTTTACTGCAAACCATTTTAATTTTTTCAAAAATTCCAACGACTAATGAGTCTTTTGTCGATTGAAACACCTACTATGCGAATCCCGACTGACTAAACTATCCTAGAACATCCGGCTGATAAAAAAAAATGATGAAAATTCGCATCCCAATGAAACTCCAATTAAGGCCGGTCCTTTAGTTTTAATTGCTTGCATCAGAGCTTGTAAGCGGTAACGAGAAACGAGTTTTATAAGAAAATGAACAAGGCTCAATTATCAAGAGTCGCCAAAAAAGAAAGAAACAATCGAAGGTGTTTCGCAAAAACGATTCTCGCATGGCGAAAAGAATGTTTTTTTGGGTGTTTTTGCGCCGTCTGCTTAAAAAGACGCTTTCTAATTAAAGGGAACTTCTGAAACTAATTGAATACATCTTAATTAGATCTGAGCACATATTTTTATCCTTTCTTGACACAGTCTCAAATGAAGACTTCGTACTCTCAGGATTTAAGTCCAAGATATTAAATTAAAAAGTGCATGTTCATGTAATAGGCCAAAAATATTTATATAATTTGAAAACTTTTATGTCTAGTTAAATATTCTGCTTAGAGTGTTTTATGAATTGCTTAAAAATAAAGATAGTAATTTATGAAAACATACGTAATGTATATAAGTAGTTTAATCTAAAATCGCAAATTCTAATAAATAGATTTAAGCGCTCGTTCCGTTGTCAAGGAAGTTTGTTGTGGTTCGGGAATCCACTTTAAACCGAGGGTCCCAATCTAGTATGATTGTAGAGCTTTGGGCTGGTAACCCTACTCTTTAAAAAGAAGCCATCACCTGTCTCGATATCTACCAGTATGCAGACAGCCTTGGCCAACCAATGTGTCCGAATTTTTCGTGATGAAAAAAAAACTATCGTAAAAATAGTTAGCAATTTATATTATTCATTTAAAAATCAATGTTCTTGAAGTGCTACAAAATAATTTTTCTTAAACAATTTATAATAATAATACCTCAACCCAACCACAACCAGTTAAAATCCAGTTGCCGAACCTGCACTTTACAATTTATTATATCTTTGTGATATACCATCTAACTAATTACAATGCAATTGCTGTTTCTATATAAAAATAAAATATTTTGTTAAAATGAAACCTAATGTAAAAAAATATGTTTCATATAAAAAAAGCAGTTTCATTTTCCAAATGAAGAGATTATATACATATATATATACAAACCAGTCTAACTTTTACCCATCAAAAACTCTATTATTTATTTGGGGGACCTTTTTTAGATTTGGCCAAAGGGACTGTAAAAAAAATCAATATATTTTTATTCAACGGACTATTTCCTTTTTTTCCAGTATTTACCAAAGTTTTAACCTAAATTTATTTTCCATGTTAGGCCATCCAAGAAATGGAAAATAATACAACTTCGCCGTCTCAAATAAAAAAAAAACAGAATTCATGCGGTATATAAAATTCTAAATCCAAACAAACCCCAAAGCAATACACTGACGTTACATAGTTGAGGGATATCAAGATAAAAATAGAAAAAAAGTTCAATATTTTTCTACCTCAAGGGGCAGTTTATAAAAAGGCCAGGTCCTAATCTAACTGAAAGAAGAAAATGGGAACGGTTCAGTTCAACAAAAATAAATAATGAGAACTAGACTTTTCTTTTTCTTGCGAAATCAGTTTTGATAAAAAAAAAAAAAAAAAGAAAGAAAGAAAATATTGTATTTGGGGCAAAAAAAACTTGAGGAAAATATTCTCTCATTTTCTTACAGAAAAGACTTGGATCATCAAATACATCTGCCTCAGAAAAAGTTCTCGGAACTTCTTAGAAATGATACCTCTATAAGCCAGAGATGGCTTCAGAATCAATATTTTGGAATCAGTCCAAAGAAAATAAACAAATTTTGTACGGGTTTTATTATTGCAGAAATTTGACAATTCAATACATCTCGGATAATAAGATTTTGATTGACTCCCAAGTCTGGAAAGGTTCTTTCAATAAATTATTCTTTATGGTTCCAATTCCATTGTTAAGATTGTTCTGGATTTTACCGTAAAGAAACATTTTTAAATATTATTTTGCAGACAGCAATAAGTTTATGGTTTAAAGCATTGAAAAATAGAATTTATGCAGAAAAATAATTCTAGTAAACAATAAAAACATCGAAAAATATATATAGCATTTCTTGATAATATTTTTTAAGCATTTCTATAATTGAATGGTGTAATAAAATGGAACAAAAAAAATTTCAAAGAATTTTGGAATCATTTTTAATATAGTTTAATGATTTTGTATATTTTAGCCTACAAACAAAAATTGTATAATTCCTATTGATAAAAAATTTAGAAAAATTAAGTATAATGCCTTGCAATATTTTGATATATTATGCACTTTTAATTTTTTTTGTAATTCGCCTATAACTGTAAACACATATTTACAACCTATTTTAAATAGTATTTTTCATCAGTTACAAATATAAATTAGATAATAGTTAAAAATTATTTTATAGACGTCCATTCAAATTTTGCAGTTCAAGGCGGATATCACTGTTAGTGTTGTTATATTTTTTTCTCACGGGAAAGTTTGGCATTTCATTTCCATGAGAGAGGAATGTATGTTATTTGAGAAATATATAATAACCTAGTCCCTCAAATTTTATAGCAGACAAACAGCATTGTGGAAATTTATACTACATACAATTAGTGTTTTGTACTAATGAGAACAAACAACCTGTCATTCAAATCTGATAGCAGATATTCGATATTATGTATAATGAGACTCAGGAAATTAGAGAATGTCTGTGCGACTTTCACAGGTCGAAATAACTACAGATTGAATATGAACTATACCATGAGTTATTCCATCGTGATTGGTGACTCTGTTTCAAATTTACACACTCCCAAATTTATTTCTCTCACACACTCTATTTCAAATTTAGTGGCATGTATACTATTGTGCATCAAACAAAGAATCAGATTCAGAAAACAATTATAGAATCGGAAGCTGTTAAGGTTATTCAAAAAGATTTAATGGCATGCATACTATTGTGTATTTAAATACCAATATTGCATTATCATTAAGCAACATTCGAATTCACACTCAGCAAAAGATCACATATAAATCGATGCATAGTTACTGTCGATGCTAAAAAAACACATCATTTTTTAATAAAAATATTGATATGGTTAAGTCAACTGCAATATCCTTTGAAGCTTCCGCATTATGCTAACAAACCACACACTCTGTTTCAAAGTTATACCAGACAAACCCATTTCGGAATCGGAGCGGCGTATTTATTTTATCCCCCAATCCTACAACAAGCTATTCCACTTGCCTCGTTTGCCTGAATAGAGCCCGTAACCATGGCAACGATTCTATCTTTGTAGCTCATTCCCAGATGCGAGCCCCCTTCAATGTCTTCTCCACAGGAGATACTACAAGTAGATTCTGTGAGCTGTGAATATCTTTCCAGGCTGCTGGGTAAAATGACGCCCATGTATCTATCTCCAAATACCTTTTTTATTCGGCCAGCGTGTAAAAGGTACCTGTCGACAGATTGATAAAAGTGTAAGCAATTCTAACAAAAAAAGTTCAATAAAGAAAGATTTATGGTCACTCGCTAAACCGATAAGATATTCGAACTAAGATCTAAAATTAGAATATTTAATATTTTGAGGACATACTAAAATAATAATAATAATAATTCTTGAAAGCCAGACAGCAGTAAGAAAGTAGAAGACATTCAGTCAAAGATGTTTTTATGCATTGACGTCATTTTGAAATAAATATAAATTAACAGACTTTGCTTTTGATTTATTTTTATAACAAAAAAGCATTTTGATGTCTTATAATAAAGAGAATTTTAAAACTGTTTTATTACATCTGAATTTTTTTTATATATATTTTTCTAAACGCTGATAAAATTTTAAAACTATTCGAAAATTATTACAAAAAAAAAGTTTAAATGATAAGACAAAAAAAATTTTTTGCTGTCTCACAGTAAAGATAACTGTAAAACTCTTTTATGATATCTACATTTTTATTAATAAGTTTTCCTAACCGCTATTGAAATTTTAAAACTATTCGAAAGCTATCAATCAACTTCTTGTTTGCAATAATACCTGTAAAAGATGTAAAATTATCTATATAAAAATAATCTTATATTCTTTTTTTGGAATGACATGGTCCTCAACAGGAGAAATTCTTGGTCAAAATTTACAAATACTGATTTATTAAAATAATTATCAAAGTCAATGTGTCGAAACTTGTAAAGTAATTAAAATGTTTTAATGTTAATTAATCATTCACTTCGATAAAAACTCTGCCATCGTAATTTTCATATAAAGATTGTAAAAGTATTTATATCAAAATAATCCTTATCTTCCTTTCTTGGAAGAGCATTGTCATCAACCAGAGCAATTCTTGGCCAAAAATAACAAACATTCATTTTATTAAAATAATTATAAACTACAATGTGCCGAAACTTGTTAAGTAATTAAGATGTTTCAATGTTAACAAAATTAATCATTCTTTCTATAAAAATCTTAGCATCGTGGTAATTACTGTTCATATAAAGATTGAATTAAAAAAATGAATAAAATTTATGACACAAAGCCAAGAATATACTGATATGGGAGAATTTCTGGCATTTGTTAATAATTTTGTGGGATTCTTTTATGAAATTAATACAAAGTAACAAATGTTTCAATTAATTTCACACAAGACAGATATGTTCGAAATGTCGTGATTTTTTTAATTGATTAAGGATTATTTTTATAAAAAAAATAGAATGTCATCGAGAATGACCCTGTAAACTCGGCGATTAAAAATTACTCCGTGTGACACTTTACAGTTTATTTTTAAGAAATGGTTTCATCGATTGATGTTATAAACCATAGATTTTTTTTTATTTCCAATTTTAAGCTATTGGTTTATGACAATGTGGATGCATAATATAATTAAACAAAATAAAATAATGAATTTCAGTGTGTTAAATAAAGAATATTTTTCTGAAATTAAAATGAAAACTGTAAAGAATCAAGAAAGTTTTTCAGTATCATTCACTCACGTGTTTTCAAGCTATTAAAGGTAATTTATTTCGGTGCTTTTGAAAAAATCTACTCTCTCTTTAGAAAGTAATTAGTTCAGTAAGAACCTTTGTGATCGTTTTAACACACACCCACATAATTACATTAATAATAACCACAAGTAATTATATTAAAAATAACCATAGATAATTATAATTGCTGTTCTGACGTCACGCTGACGATGGTGCTTTATGCGCCAAACACCAAAGTCGACATGAGAAGACGCTTCTGTCTTGGTCGCTTATAAGAGGAAGTAACAAGGGAAAAAATTCCCTTGTGTTGTTGTAACCTGTGGCTTTATTGAATTTTGCCATTTAACAAAAGAATCGTCGAAACAAAAAGAATATATAAACAAATCAAAATTACAAAGGGAAAAGACCAGACATTCTTAACAAAAACGAACAAAAAGCCTTAAAAACAAGTTACATGTTCTAAAGGATAAAAATTTAAAAAGCTAGTAGCACCATAATAAAAGTCCGCGTGATCCGGATATGTTTTCTCTGGCCCTCCAGTAAAGAGTACACAAATCACCATTCAGTTGCAAGTTAAAAGAGTCCAGTCCAAAGCAAACAAGTAGTATTAATTCATTTTCTCTGTTTTACATAAAACTCGTATATCAGAGTTAAAAATCATTGTTTTGGACAGATGTTCGGCCAGGCAATCGTGTCCAGTTCTTAATCTAAAATTAGCAACAGCCTCATTGCGAGTTTTTACATTTATATTTATCCTTATTTGGTAGTTAAATTAGTTGAATATTATTTGATTATATTTATAAAAACTGAACACATTCTTCAATGCATGTAATAAAGTTATAAGTTCCAGAAATTCTTGATTAATAATTGTCTTCCTAAACAAGAACCATCATTGAATTTCTTTAACTACAATGGACGAATAATCAATTATGTTATAAAAAAGATGTGCTTTGCATTTTTACTATAAGTAGTACGGCCGTACCATGCTGAATATACCGGTTCTCGTTAGATCACCGAAGTGAAGCATCATTGGGCGCGGTCAGTACTTGGGTGGGTGACCACCTGGGAACACCGCGTGCCGTTGGCAAATTTGGGACCTGAATGGCCGAGTGTCTAGCGCTCTGGCGCTCGGTGCCACAGGTTTCGGGTTCGAATCCCGGCGGTGCCATGGATGTTTGTAGTGGTTCGGAATCCACTTTAAGCCGTAGGTCCCGGTCTCCCATGACTGTAAGAGCGTCACGGAACAAAAGTCAGGCTTCTACCTACGGGTGCTCCATCACAACAGAAGCTGCTTCCTTCCCCTTCAATCATGAGTACGTATAGGCTCGAGGGCTTGGCCAGCCAAGTGGGATAAGAAACAACAACAACAACAACAAACACTATAAGTAGAAAATATTACTTCTTGCTTCATACGAAAATATGTATACATTTTAAAACAATATAATTAGTTTCTCTATTCAAATAACAATCAAATTGTAAACACTCCCAGAATTAAAATACTATGAATAAAATATGCCATTGTAGAAATTGTATATTTCACTTTTCTACACTTACTATATATTTATTATCTGTAAATATTATTTATGTACTTATTATATATTTATTATCTTTAAATATTATTTATTTTTATTATTTACTTATTTTATTATTTTTATTTATTATATTTAATTGTATATTTTAATTTAAATATTGTAGAAAAATATTTACTGCAATCATTTGCAAGTTTAAATAAGACGGTTTAATAATCAAAAATATAGTTATTGTTGTTGTTGTCGTCGTCGTCGTATCCCTCATGGAAAGTGAGAAGAGCGGATTAGCTTCTGTTTTGATGGAAATCTGACTTCTGCTCCGTGTCACTGAAGAAGGAAGGTAGTGTTTACTGGGAGGGCTTTTAAGGGGAACTATCCCGCATTTACGTATCTTATGGGAGAAAACTCACACCGGGTAGTTCGACTAATGAGACAAGATGCTGAACATCCCAAACGCCATCGAGTCTCCTCGTCATTGAAAGAGTGTTTACAACGAAATCAATAGTGCATTGAGCTTCCGAAACCTAATGCTCCCCAGTGGCACATTAAATTTACCACTGAGCCAAGAGTCAGGCATTATTATATATGCAGTTAAAAATGCTGAATAGCCTTTACATAATCAATTGAAAAAATTCCAAGTATCAATCTTGTTTTATAACTCTGTTTCTTACAAAAAAAAGTTTACCTTAAAAAACAGCACTTTAAAGGAGCAGAGGTAAACAAATACACCCCAGAAAGGTAGATACTCCAAACAATAATAGCTACGTTCTGAAAAATCGCTCAGTGAGAGGTAAAACCATAAATCTAGATTGTATTCCACGTCCAGTCGGAAATCCCAGCTATCCTCTCCTCTCTATTTCAGGAATCTCACAAAAGATGCACACTAAAATACTGAGGAGAAAAAATGGAAACCAGAAAAGTAAATAAATAAATAAATAAAAATACGCATCCGTTGAGCCCCTAACCTCTCGTAAATCATACAAGCCATGTGGACTTTAACATAGAATTGAGCTACAATGGAAAGAGGAGGAAAAAATTCGTTCATTCAGAAAAAGTAAGTAAACTCGGCATGAATATTTATACCAAAGGAAACAAAACTTTTCCCATTCATATGGAAGACACAATCTGGAGTACTTTGAAGGAAAACTTCTCCGAGTGGAAAGCTTAAAAAAAGTGTTGAAAGAAGCCGAAAGGGATACTAAAAAAAATTATATTCTCTATTTTCGAGAAGCACAAAATGAAACTTTCGTTTATTTTAAAGTATCTGAATAGTAAGATGTTATCGGGGTTTATTTATCCCCTAAAGAAAACTGGAAATATTCGGATGTAAATTAGTAAAGATACTAGTACCTCGAGATAGAGTTTAAGAATTTTTTTTCGCAAATAAATTTTTTTCTTATCAATAATAGTTGATGTGATTATATTAATAAAAAATTAAATTAAAATTATTTTTGTTCAATTGAGGAACGATCTGATTTATATTGTGGTGAAGTACCTTACTAAGTGTACGAAATCCGATATGAGAAGTCAAACCAAAGTTCCTGTATCTACGAAAGAAATTGATGAGAATGTACATCTATAAGCCATAAAATCCGTATTTGAGCCAAAGCATTCCTTTATCTTATTATAGAGATTTTCATTCCAAATTCTAGTGGTATAATTTGGGTTCACTGTAGAAAGGACTGGATATTCACTGACTAACGTAAAACGGGCTAAATACATACTAAACATAGTAATATAAATGTTACGTATAAATATAATAAAATAAATATATATACATATAAATATATACATGGCGATTATAGAAAAATTTTATCGATGAGACCCTAGCTACCATATAATTCACCCCAATTTTCCATGAATGAAATTTTGGTTTAAAGTGTTTTGAGGTACGCGCTCAAGAATCATATGAAAAACAGTCAAATTCTAACAACTACAGTTGCAGTGACAGGATTTCAAAAATTTCAAACAGAAACATAGACATTTTTTTTATTGGAATGTGATCTCCGTAGTGAAAACTATAGATAGCCTTGGAACGTTGCATGTAAAGAAAAAAAATCACAGGTGCTGGACAGATTAAGAAGAACATTTAAAACAACCAATATTTACAGTGAAGCAATAGAAAGCAAGACAGTTTAATGTGTTTCACAGATTTCCCACGTGATTTCCTTCACTCTCAGAGACATTTTGCATGCGGCAGACGGTGGATAGCAAAGTAGCACATGCCATGGCAAAAAGAATCCGTTGAATATGACGCCTGAAGACGTCTTTCAAATCAGATGCAATTTGTGGATTATTTGAGGATTTCATGTATCCTTACAGAGAAATTCTTTACCTAACATTGTGTGAATACAAGATGGTGCTTTAGCATGTGTGAAGTCTCCTGTCAAACGTGTCTTAACACCACAGTTCAGTAACATAATTACCTCCCAGAATAAGTTCCCCTTCCCCAAGATCTCACTCCATTAAATTTTTGGCTGTGGAATTACTTGAAATATTAATTAACTAAGCATTTAATCCACAAACTGCATCTAAATTGAAAGATGCCATCAGACATCACGTTCAACAGATTCATCTTGCATGCTTCGGAGTTATTCACCATCTGCCGCACGCAAAGTGTCATCGTGTGTAAAGAGAGCCACGTAAAAAAAAATGTAAAAAACGTTAAACTTTTTCGATTTCTGTAATTGTTGTTCGTTTTCACTTTTCTTTTAAATCTGTCAAGCGCTGACAATTTTAGCATTATAGGTACCATTCCAATACTATTCCTGGTTTTTCACTACGGAGATCACATTCCAATAAAAAATGTAGGTGTTGTCATTTCAAATTTTCGAAATTGTGCCACTGCCACCGTATTTGTTAGAATTTAGCTGTTGTTTATCATATGATTCTTGAGAGCCTATCACAAAATAAGTAAACCAAAATGTTATACAGTTTCTGTGAAGGGTATAATAGTTAGACCCATATATCGATAATGGCATGAAAAGACAATGAAATAGTTAGTGACTCATATATCGATAAAAAATTTTTTTATATAATCTCCCTGTATATGTAGGTTATGTAAATATGTGCACTAAAAAATACTAATAATGCTACAATGTATTTTAAATTAGATAATCTTTTTTTTTTTTTTTTTTTTTTTTTTTTTTTTACTTTAACAGATTATACAAACACGGACGTACCAGTTTCGGAGTACCTATGGGGTAAATATACCCCCGAAAACCTCCTAACAGATTATAAATTACTTTTTGAATTAATGATTTTGAGTATATAATGCGAACTACAGAATTATTTTTATATGGCATTTATTAATTTATTAATTATACAATATACTGATTTAAAAAAAATTAAGAAATTCCATATGCCTAAAAAAGAAAATCATAAATTTCTAACTGATAAAATTAATGAAATGTCATAGTAAAATATTAATTTAAAATTGAAGCGGTATACTTATTAAAAGTATACGTATAACGGTATACATTTTTCAGTCTATCGTAAAAGTATAATTGATAAATGTTATATACACTTTGTTTATTTGAACGCATAATTTAAAATAATATGTTGCTATTTTTCGTCTAATTTGTAAACAGCATTAAATTTATGTCAAACGAATTATTTTAAAGTTAACAAATATATATTGTTTTTAAATATTAAAGAATCATATTATTATTAATCATATTAAGAACATCATATTATTATTAATCATATCAAGAACATGATTCTTTAATATTTAAAAAACATATACTGCTTTGTTAACTTTAAAATAATTTAAATTTGACATAATCCGTTAATGATGTTTACAAATTAACGAAAAACATTATTAATCATATTAAGAATAATTATTTATTATTTACGATGGATGATAAAAAGTTTTCTAATATAGATTTAAATGTATTTACGCCTTTTGTATCTTATTTTTAGAAAAAAAATAACTATATACAAAAAAATTAACTATCTATCTACTATTATAAAAACAAACAATCAATTAAATTTTAAATTAAGGATAATGTCTACTCATTAATTAAAAGCTTTGATTCCAAAGAATAAAGACATAAAAAAGATACGTTTTATCGTTCTAGAAGATTTAATTCATACAATGTTTTTAATCAATATTTAACGAAAAACTTCACAAGATATATTTTTAGAAAAAAAAACTAGATATCTATACAAAAAAATTAACTGTATATCTACTATCATAAAAACAAACATTAACAGAATAAAACAGCTTTAATGCAAATGCAAAAGAAAACAAAGTCTTTGACTATTAGAAGAAAGAATTTCATTGAATTTTAATGCCCCAGAGCTAAATGAATTATACATTCTTTCAAGAAAGTCTGATACTGCGGAATTAAAATCTACATTATAAACTAAAGAAAATATCAGAAAAGTATGCAAATTTTACAACAAACCATTAATTTCTGAAAAGATAAGATTGTCCAAAGAGCTATGGGGACGAAAAGCCAAGAAAATAAATATTCAAATCTTAAAGACGCCTACGCTACTATCTAGAGATTCGACGATAAATTACAGCAGCACACTACAATCTGTTGTCAAGGCAGGCCTATTGGATTTGTTCAATAAAACCATTCCAACTGGAAAGGAAATTAATTAATCGATATTTCTTCTACAATGTAACAGATTTCACGAGGGACATTGCGATAACAAAGCATGGTTGGATCTAAATGTAGCAAATTTCGTTTTGGGAGAAACGATATAAAATGAAATGAAATTTATTCTTGTAAGGTTTTACTTAAAACTTTAAAAAATTTTAGTTTGCGGTGACGATAAAAATATTTGAAAAGTTGTAAACTTATTAGTTAGATATAGCGATGAAGTTTTGTACATAAATAGTACATACATTACAGAAACTTTTAAATATTTTAGTTAATGCTGACGATAAAAATATTTGAAAAGTTCATAAACATATAAATAATGTATCTCGAAAAGTTAGTTAAAATGTTTACTTGTATTTATTAAAACTATTAATCTTTTTATGTATTTTTTTCAAAATTGGTGCATTTATATTTCTTTGCGCCTGCTTCATGAACGACAAAGTTTGTTAATGACTGTACAAGAGAATATTGAATTACCAAAGTCAAATTTATCAAATTATTAAGCCAAAGTTAAAGATTTCAGTAAGTAGGATTTTAACAAAGTAAGTGGTTTTTAAGAACCCCGTTTATCTGGACGTGGTATTTTAAACAACCGAAACTCTGTACTCTGAACAGGATTTCCAGCTCTACGGAATTTATTTAAACTCTATAATCCTGATTCTACAGATTTATAGTCCTAACTCTCGCCATAATCCAGATAGCTGCCAAGCTTCAGATTGATCTTCCACATTGCAGAACTCTAATAACCATTTAACCATTAGGCTAACAGAAGGCTGGTTGCCAATTTCAAATTCAAATTCAATGGCAATTTCAAAACCACTTTTTAATTTAGGAAAAATACCATGCAGTATAAATGTTAATCACATCAAAATTTTAAAAAGAATAATAAATAAAATTTATTAATTATATATAATATCCTATAATACAATAGGAATTGCTAAAAGTTTAAAAATCATCTGCTTGTTTAATAAAATCTATTTAAATGGATATTTATTTTGCGTAGAATGTATAGCACAGAATGTATTTAAAAAAGCTGAATTTAAAATATTTAAATATTGTTAATTTAGCTAAATAAAGACGACTTGCAAAATCAAAAATTTCAAAAAGAAACAGGAACATCAAGAAAATCTCCGAACTTGGCAAGCGAGTTGAGTCGAGTCGAGCCAAACCGAACGTTATATTGAGGACGTCGGCAATAAACCGAATAATATGAAGATCAAAAAATGTATTGAATAAAAAAGTTGTTTATTAATCCCTAAATGCTGCTTCTGGAATATTAATTTCGCATTTCAATAGCATTAAAATGAATGCAGTATAGTAGCACATACGATGAACTATGCGCAATACTTAATCTACTATGTATCTACCTATATATCTTTATAGCGTAATATTTCGAACTATACTAGACTTATAACGGCTTCAAGAAGAGGACGACTTTCAGGTTCATGAGAACACATTAATTTTTATTTAGAAACATTATTATATACACATAATTCTAAATTAAAACAATTTATTATTTTAAAAAAAATATAAAATAAAAATTTTAGGAGGAGGTCAGAGACTTTCAGAGTTCTTGGGTACATGACGAATCTAAACATGTGGTCTGCGGCAGACATTAATAATATCACGGCATAATACACAAACCACAATACAAGGGCTCACTTTGGAAACAATCGGAAACTCCCACCTTTTCTGTCACTTCAGTGAAAAATAGAAAAACAAGACGCTTATCGACTAATCACAGAAGTCTCTCCTTTCTTCTCCAAAACGTCCCTTTAAGAAAATCCGTCAAGAGGGGGTGGGATCAGCTTCAGTTACTTCTCATTGCAGCAGACATTTCTTAGCTCATTGTCTATCACCAATCAGGATGGAACAACTGATGGCGTAGTCCACATTCCATCTATAATTGTTTCGACATGTGAAGGTCGCATAGACAATCGCTAATTTTTATAAGTCCCATTATATACATGATCAGATTTAAGTGACAGGTTATTCTCGTTAGTACAAAACACTAATTGCATGTAATATTGATGGGTTATTATTATGTACTTCTCAAAGAATATACATTACTCTCTTCTGGGAATGAAATGCCAAAAATCTTCCCTTGAAAAAAATGCTACAACAGTGAATGAATGATATCTGTTTAAAAACTCGGCATTAAAAAATACAAATCATAAGTGTTCCATGAATAAATAAATTTTATAGTATAAATTATATGGTTAAAAACATACATTGTATATTAGAAAAGATACATATTTAAAAATAGCATAAATATAAAACTATTTCTAAAATGAAAACTATTTTTTTCTACTTCGAAATGGAGCACTGCTCAGACTTATTTACAAAAAAACCCTTAAACCAAGCTACCAATAAGTAGAAAACACACAACTCATCTGTATCCACTCAGACCACAACATCAACAGAAATTGAATCCCTTCTACATATAGGATGAAAAAAAAGTGCATTCTGTATTCAACAAGACGCCCAAGAATCGATTGGGGGGGAATCCTGAGTGGGCATTTTTTTACAGCAAAAAACACACTGCATCTGGAAAAAATGTATTAGGGGCTACACAAATGGCGGCACTGATATGCCACCATAAGGACCGCAAATATGGAATTGGCGCGCTTCGGAATTACAGTTCTCCCTTTGCCGTGCACATGCTTTTGGATAACAAATGCAAAATGGAAATTCCGCCGATCCGTTCAGGGTAATGGAGGGACATTTCTACGGCAAAAATGGGTTTCCAGTAGATAAAATCACTTCTCATTTGAATGCTACATAAAATATCACATGGGTGTTATTTAGAAGCAATAGTTTCTGCAGGATAAATGACACGTTGGGTTACAAAATGGAGTTGAGAAATTGGTTTTATATGTTTTCAGGTTACTATCTATTAAATAAAGATTTAAAAAGCCTTTTGCTATTATAATAAGTAAAATAAGCAGAATGTTTTCTTCTATAATGTTATATTTAAATTATTACTTTTCTAGTAAAAAAAGGCTTATACAAGGGAAAGTTTCGAAATAGTTTAGATAAACCTTAATCAACAAGGGTTTCCAGTAGATAAAATCACTTGTCATATGGATGCAACAAATATCACATGGGTGTTATTTAGAAGCAATATATTTTGCAGGATAAATGACACATTGGGTTTCATAATGGAGCCTAGAAATTGGTTTTATATGGTTTCAGATTACTATACATTTGGATTACTATCTATTAAATAATAATTTATAAGGCATTTTACTATTATAATAAGTAAAATATTCAGATTTGTTTTTCTACAACGTTATATTTTTTATACGTTTCATTTCTACTTTTATATTTTTTTCAAAATGTGTAAAAGTAAATAACGAAAAATAAAAGCAAATACTAATAATATACACAGTTCCTAGTCAATTTTCTGGACATTAAATATCAGAAAACAACACGAAATCGCCACATACTGACTAGTGCCAGATGTACGATATCTCGAGTGAATTCATGTTTGCATTTGAATATTACTAGGTAGTACAAAATATACGTTTTAGACCAGAATAAAAAATTAATTTTTAATACCAGTTAACGGTTGTTCAAAAAGATATACTCGTAATCAGTTAAATCAGAAACATGTAGCATTCAGAATTAAATGATGTTATATTTTAAAAGTAAAAGGAGTCTACAGGTGAATAAATTAATCACAATTTATCAATATGAATAGACCAAAAATTGAATAGTATATTTTTCTTTATTTCTCAACGACATAAGCTAATTGGATATTTTAATAATTCCTTAGAAATATGAGATAAGCCATAACAAGGCCTTTATCATTGCTTTTGATTCATTAAAAAGAATTTTCTCTGATTTGTTGTATGAACAACTAGCTTACTAATTATTTCGAGTAGATCCAAGAATAGTAAATATAAAAACTGCTTTAGAAAACAGGAAAATTACACAAATTGAAAAGACAGTTTTCAAAATGAGTGATAATAAAAATTTTCAAATGATTATTTTCGCTATTTTATTTTATATGAAAAATCTTTAGGCAGTTTTATATATTATTTTTTTGGAAATAATTTTAATAATGTAAGTCACATATTAAAACTGTTAAAAAAATATCTACAAGTCTAAAGCAAATGAAGAAACTACTTTCATCTTTGTTCTTGTAAAAAATTTTCCAAGAACAAAGCTATGAGCTGAAACCGATTTCCGAAATCTTTTAATAATTTTAAAATGAAAATATTTATACAATGTTTACTTTTTTTAAAAATAATTTCAACAATAAAAGATAAAAAGAACATTAAATAAAGTATAAAAGAAAATTTGCTTCGAATTCAAAAGAAATAATTTAACTTTCGAAATCAACTGAAACTACTTCTTAGATAAAACATTTTTCTTAACCAAAATATCTGAAGCAATTCAAAGCGCTCGAAGTAATAAATGAAAAGGTTTAAAAAGTAACTATTTAATTCGACAATGAACGTAATTAAAAAGATTTATAAATGTTAAAGAAAAATAAAGATAATGACATCCAATTAGGGTTCTTATCTCTATTTTTAATTACTTAGTTTTGCGAGAGAGAGAATTTATTGACGCAATACTTATATCGCTCAAAAAATTAATACTTAGAAATACGCTTTTTTTTTGTTTGTAAAAGAAAATCCCAAAGTACAGTTTTGAATTAACAGACATTAATAAAGGAATTTTGTTATATCTATTTTAAGAATTGCTTATTGGAATTCTATTAACATAAACGTAGAAATGTTTTGCTCATGTCTGAGAAAATTTCAAACAAATAATATTCTTAAACAATGTAGAATAAATCAGAAATATATTTAAAATTTGTTCTTAAAAATATAAAGAATGTATAATAATAATTATTTTCTGGAAATTTATTTTCAGAATAACCAATTTATTTTCAGAAGCATGAAAATATATGTTAACCTATAACACAAGCTTTAAATTAAAAATTGTAAACCCAATTAACGATTCTTACGTATTTTTGAAAATTTAATGTATTAAAAAGTTACAGATATAATTATGAAAATAATTAATATATATATATGTGATTATTCATCGAATATGAAAAAGAATATTCCGCACAAAAAATATCTTTATAGAAAGTGATCATTAGTTCAAAGAAAATGTATATATTCCACAGTTAATCAATTCAAGCTTACAGTGCAGACATTATATTTGAAGCTTCAAACAAATTGGATCAAAGTTTCGATTATTTCGGTATTCCTAATAATTTTATAAAAAATGATATTCCGCTGAAAAAAAACTTTATAGAAAGCGACCTTTAGTTCAAAGAAAATATATATCCTCCCCAGTTAAATAATTCTAGCTTACATGCAGACATTATGTTTGAAGCTTATAATTGGTAATAGATAAGATTAGTATAAAATTCCGATCATTTCAGTATTCCGAGTATTTTTATAAAAAGGATATTCCGCATAGAAAAAAAAACTTTCATAGGAAGTGATCGTTAGCCCAAAGAAAATGTATATCATCCACAGTTAAATGATTCAAATATATAGTGCAGAAATCATACTTGGAGCTTACAACAGATTGGTTTAAAATTCTGAGTAATTCAGCATTCCGATTATTTTTAAAAAAAGGATATTCCACAGAAAAAAACACTTGTAGAAAGCAACCTAGCTCAAATATATATATCTTCCACAGTTAAGTAACACAGGCTTTACAATGAAAAAAGAATTATTTGAAGTCTACAAGAAATTGCCTTAAAAATCCGAGTATTTCGAGTATTTTTATAAAAAAGATATTAACTAGGAAAAAAAACCACCTTTACAGAAAGCGATCGTTAATTCAAAGAAAATATATATCTTCCACAGTTAAATAATCCACGCTTACAGTGCAGAAATTATATTTAGAGCTTACAACAGATTGGTTTAAAATTCCGGGTTAATTCCTTCACTGCCCATTTCAAAGGATTCTAAACAATGCAAAATTAGCTCCTGATGCAAAATTAGCTATTCACATTGGATAAATATGGATTAAATTTTTGTTTTGCGCTTGAATCTGCTTGAATATTTGATGAACCATTCATGAGCACGGGAGATTACATTCCGCTGGTGCACTGATTAATAAGATTTATCAGCTGTCTTCCGAAACATCAACATGGTTTTCCCATCTGTTATTCTTGCGCATTGCTAAATTAGGGGAACAGGCTAAGGATTCAAAGATTATGGAAGGAGGAATAAAACAGGATAATGCAATATTAATACCTCTCATGTCGAAGAGATTTGTTTTGATTAATTTCTTGTACCTCGGAGGTACAAGAGGGTGTATCGTGTCAGGGTGTGGTGTGTTTTGGGATGTTCTAAGAAAAATATGGGTATCAACATTATACAGCAATCGGGACATCGGTTCGTTAATAAAATATTTAATACATTTCCGAAAATTATACACTTTTATAGTGGAAATATTAAAGGATATCACTATGGGAAACTACATCTGAAAGTGCTTTAAAATGACTACAAAATTATCAATTTAGAATTTCAGAACCTTTAATTTTTTTTTTGTTTATCGATGTTTTTTTTTGTTTATAAATTAGATGAAGACTTCAAAATAATTTTAAGTAATATTAAATGTTATAATTATTGGAATACTGTTTTTCTAAGGAATGTAGCTGAAATTCTGTAAAGGGAAATATAATTAAAAAAACACCCAACATCTGCTCGGCAAATTTAATGTGGGAACATTAGAGATTCAATGGATATAAATGGATGAATAAACTCAGGAATATGCCAATGTTTAATAATGCACGAGATATATAAAGCAATTGATTGGAATACTACAAGAATGACCAAATTCATTAGCCACTTGAATATAGCGATGTTGAATAGATCAAAAATTTCATGAAGAATAAATTGTTTAAGAATCTCTAAAAGAATATACAAAAGTAAGATAAATGTCGTTGTAAATGAAGAATGAAGTATTCCAAATACAATAAGAAGAACTATACAGCTCAGTAGGTACAAGAAAATGACAAAAGTGATAAATATGATAAATATGAAGAATGATAAATATGAAACTTCACAACGAAGGAATTGATCAACGCACGAGTACTTATAGCCATTGGAAATACAGATGTTTAAAATCCCAACCTAAAACATGAAAAGTGATTCAAAACTATACTAAAAATGCATTAAAAAAAGCCAAATTCACCAGAAAATTCCTTACGATTAACGTTATTTATGAAGAATTTCAAGAGTTAAGGTGCCCAAAGTACCATTTTCCTAAAACTATACTACAAAATGCATTAAAAAAAAGCCAAATTCACCAGAAAATTCCTTACGATTAACGTTATTTATGAAGAATTTCAAGAGTTAAGGGGCCCAAAGTACCATTTTCCTAAAACTATACTACAAAATGCATTAAAAAAAAGGACCCTTACGATTAACGTTATTTATGAACAAATTTCAATGCCCAAAGTACCATTTTCCTAAAACTATACTACAAAATGCATTAAAAAAGCCAAATTCACCAGAAAATTCCTTACGATTAACGTTATTTATGAAGAATTTCAAGAGTTAAGGGGCCCAAAGTACTATTTTCCGCCAAAATTTGCAATGGAGCTTTATTTGCTTGGCCCTCTTTTTCAGATAACATTACGGACCCCTAACCAGGACAACATCATGCTCACACATGATAATAAAAGTCATAAAAGTATTGTGAAAATTGAAATCTTTTTGTATTTAAAACAAATATAAAGCTATCTCTACTTGCGTGTTTTCACTGATCTTCATTAATAGACATTGATAAATGATATTATTAATTAAAGTATATATTTTCTAAAAAGCTTTTATTTGAAGTTCGATGTAATAAAATAAATAAGCATAATAGTAGGTTTTGCTGTGTTTAAATATTATAAGATTTGTCAGCTATGCAAAATAACTAAATTCTTTAAACGAGAAAATAAAAAATATTGTAAATAAATACTCAAAATATATTAAAATGTTTTTCAGTTGTTACAGTACAAAATTTGTTGAAACATCCCTTTTAAATCCAAGTATTATTTCAGAAAACAAATGAAACGTTATTTCATTTTTGACTTACGTTTTAAACAAACCCAATTTTCGAAATGCTATTAAAGCTTTTAAATGTATAGACATTCCCATTTCGTTTTTGTTATGTAATTCCAGCATTTGCCATAACTTCAGCACTCAATTCGCATTAAATTTCAAATTTGTCAGTCCCAATTCGGTAAATACGTTGAAAACGCAATAAAATATTCTTCTACAATAAAAGTCGTATTTCGCTTTCCCAAAATTGGATAACTACCTCAAATAAACACCAAAGAGTTTTCTCTCTGTTTACTCCCAACTCTCTTTTGCATTAAATACAGAAACATATCGGATACCTCCCGGGTGAACTAATATATATATGTGCGTCTCATTACAACAGCCAGAGTATTCATATATACCAATTGTTCTAATTCTGTATATGTCGGTAAATCCTTAATCAGCTCGTCAATTAGTATGAGGGCTCCAAATCACTTCAAATGACAGTCATAATATTATAAGGATATTCAACAAAGCAAATTAGCTAAATTCTTTAAAATACTTTCGTGAAAAAATGTAAAAGTACTTAATTGATTAAAAAAAAATTAAATATATTTTGTTTCCTTACGAAATTTGTTTAAACATCTTATTTAAATCTAAGTACAATTTCAGAAAAGAAATGAAACGTTTTATTTTTGACTTACGTTTCAAACGAACACAGTTTTTGAAATGTTATTAAAGCTTTTAAATATATAGAAATTTCCATTTCGTTTTTTCTTATCCAACTTCAGCACTCAATTCGCATTAAATTTCAAATCTGTCAATTCCAATTCGGTAAATACGCAATAAGATAACTTTTCAACAAGAAAATCTGTATTTCGCTTTCCCAAAAATTGGATAACTACCTCAAATAAACACCAAAGAGTTTTCCCTCTGTTTACTCCCAACTCTCTTTTGCATTAAATACAGAAGCATATCGGATTCCTCCCGGGTGAACTAATATATTTATGTGCGTCTCATTACAACAGCCAGAGAATTCATATAAATACCGATTGTTCTAATTCTGTATATGCCGGTGCATCCTTAATCAGCTCGTCAATTAGTATGAGGGCTCCAAATCATTTCAAATGACAGTAATGATAGCTGCGCGTAATAAGGAATCCAAGAATGCGGGCATTGAATAACGGTTGGGCACAAAAGCAATAGGTGGCAGGGAATGTCAGATTGCCGTGCTAATTGTTGGGGAATGGAGAGGAAACAGCTGTTATGGGCAGTTAAGACTAATTGTGACAGAATAACGACTCGTTATTAACTTGGAGTGGGAAAATTACCTCGCGCATATTCCGACATAATCGTTGGAAGTCAATTTGCAAGAACGGTTTTCCCTCCAGTGTATATGTACACGTTTATTTGGAGTTTGTTTGTTGAGGGAAATATGACATTTAATGACGTCTGTGGGTTTGTTGAAAGATTAGGGATTTGATGGAAAGGAGCACTGTTATTTTCATGGAAATTCACATTGATTAAAAAATGAATTATTTCATTTCATGATTACGTGAATGCAAAATGGAATTGTAAATAAGCATTAAATATTTTTAGTTAAATAAATGTGGAACTTTTTCGATTGGTACATAACATCATATTAATTGATATTGTTGATTTGTAGCAGCTGTAGATATACAGCGAAAGGCTCTTTTGGCGAAAAATGAAAAATGCAAGCAAATCTTGTTTTAAAAAGAATTGGCCTTAACTAATAGTCGAAGAAAACTAGGAAAACTCTCATGTAGTTACCCCGACACTGACGACGACATTTTACCAAAGCGCATACCAAATTATACCAAAACGCATACCCGACATTATAACAAAGTACATGGCCAGTCTGGATTAAAAGTTTTATTGATTAAATGAAAATGAGATATCAAACCTTTTCTTCCAAAACAACTACGAGTTAATTTCTGCTGATGTTGCAGCCACCAATCCGCTAAATAATCATAAATGTTTTCTACTTTAAATCAAAGCACAACATGCGTAGACTGAGTATTGCAAACTTTAACAATTTTTATTAATTTTCAAAAATAATTATCGTGCAAATAATTAATTAATCTTAAGCAATAATTAA
Source organism: Caerostris darwini (assembly GCA_021605075.1). Classification (NCBI taxonomy): domain Eukaryota; kingdom Metazoa; phylum Arthropoda; class Arachnida; order Araneae; family Araneidae; genus Caerostris; species Caerostris darwini. The sequence continues at coordinate 567,024 of BPLQ01008122.1, forward strand.
TTTGCAAAAAGTAATAAATTAATTATAATTATTAATCAGCAAATAATTAAATTTACGTAATAATTAATTTACAAACAATTAATTTGCAAAAATAATTTGTTGAGTAAATCAGTTTTTTATTATTTTTTATAAATAAATGCCTATTTATTTTTTGTTCAGTCTGAGAAAATAATTAATATATTAAACCTAATATAATTTTCATTTAAAATGCCTCATCACATTCTAACGTAGTTGTATATACTTTATATTTTCTTATCTTATTGAAAGGAAAAAACATATTATTATTATTATTACCATTACTATTATAATTATTATTATTATTATAAAAAATATATATAAGCAAAAGATTTGAAATGTTAATTAGACAAAAGATTGAAATCGCATATTATATAACGCTAATAAACTAAGGCATGTAGTTTTTTTTCAAACTTTTCTCTATTTCTAATAAATACCACTAATTAATTTGACAATATAAGACTAAATATATTTAGTTTCATATGATAACATAGAAAATTTCAATAGAATTATTTAGATGCAATATAAATGACTTTTTACATTATGACAATATAATACAAATGTTATTTGCATAGCTATAGATCTTTTAACAAAAAGTTTCTTTTGAAAGATTTATATTGAATCTTTCACCATCTTATTTGTTACGATTCAGTTTTATCATTACTTAATAAAATATATTTCTTCCCATGCTCAATAAAAATGTAGCCGGTCATTGTTGACGAAATATTAAAAAAAAAAAGATTTCTTAATCATCAATTCAAAACTAAAACTAGCAGCAGAACTTGTTGCAGACATAGTTCTGCTCAAAAGTACAATAGAATGCATTGAAAAAGAACATACACATGTTCTATTCTAATTAACTTCACAAAACATTTTCTCTCGAATGCGAACAAAATTCGCACACCTATGTTTTCCCCATTGTTAGTCGAATCCTTACTTGTTGGTGTACAAGTTGCGCCAGTTGTGTATTTCCCAATTCCCCCAGTTGCATTCAGATGGAAATCTTCACGCTCTCTCTGGATTTGTACATCTCTATCCATGCAATCTATTGTTTCCCATTGCTTTAGCATTATGCATTCTGTTTAATTCGATCTTAATACAAATTTCTTGGTGTATACTGAAAGACTTCAGTGAACCACCACAATCTTCTATAGGAATGGTATAAAAGTTCTTGATTAAAATACAGTAGTTTTGTGATGCCTATAAGGTTACAAACAAAGGAATTGCCAATATATTATACAAAAGGCATCCACAATTTCGTCTAATGCTAAAGTTTGAATAATACACTAGGTTGAATATTTATGTGACACCCAAAATTGCAAGAAAAATAAACTTTACTAAGGAATTGGAAAAATCTTAGGGATAAAGTGAAAAAAAAAATTGATAAGGATGTTTTTTCTATGAATATTACAGTAATGGCTTGGTTACTTATGTTACAAAATAGAATATGTTTCATTTTCTACCTATTAAATAATAAAATTGAGAACAAGAATAGTTTGCCTTTTAATAAATGTTGTAACCGAGCTTCCACCTATACACTGGCAAGAACGCCCCCTGTGGCGTTCAGGAAAAACATTCAGTAGGCCTAGAGACACTAAACCGAGAAGTGAGGAACAGCGCAACCACGCGCTTCTGTTGAGGTTTGGTTTGGTTTGGTTTGACGCTCTACGAGCATCTTGTGCACACTTTGGGCTAAACAGACCGGGACCTACAGTTTAACGTGGATTCCGAACCACTCACAAACATCCGTGCCACCGCCAGGATTCGAACCTGAAACCTGGGATACCAAAGGCCAGAGCGTTAGCCACTTGAGCACCAGGCAGCGCTTCTGTTAAGGAACGTTTATTTTACAGTCCCTTACTGCGCCAGTAAATGTATTTAGCACTACCCTGTATATTAATAGACCGACAGACACTTACGCAGAGAAGAAATATATTCCACGCACCCTACGCGTACCTGAGTATCGGGTTTTCGGCTTAGAAGTGGAATCTTTCCACGAATCTATAATTATATGTATTTAAATGTGTTAAATATTGTATATGTGTGGTGTTTGTACGTGTGTAAATAAAGTTGCGAATTCTCCAACCTGCGCCTCAAGTATCTCAACCCAACCAACCCAGTTGCAATATGGCTGCCCAACTTGCGCACTACATAATTTATTTTTTCATACTGCATATTTGTTGCTGCAAAATTATTCGTACAACATTAAATAAAATTTATTTTCCAATTAAATTTTTTTCTGGATTGCCTTTTTTTTCCTGTATTTTTATATATACAATAAGTGATAAAAAATAAATTCCCGAAACAAATCATCCAAAAAAAATGAATTTTTTTAAAATGATTTTTAAAATAAATTATTCAAAAAACTAAATTCTAAAACAAGATGAAAAACATTTTACATAATTTTTTTAATTAAAAAATACCATAATATGAGCTAAAAAGCCATTTTTTTCCATTTTAACAAAATTAAAGAGAACTAGCACAAAAAAAGGGAATAATTAAGTAAAACCCATCTTGATTTTTTAAATATTTTTTACATAACAGCATTTTCAATTCATGCTGTTTAATTTTTCCTACAAGATTAAACAGAATAAAAAGTAAATTTTCAAAATTCATCAGAACTACAATTTAATTTACTTAAAACTTTGAACTAAAACACATGCGAGGCTAAAACCTTTTAAAAAATACACATTTTTAATTAAACATCGTAAATCTTTATTTACAAACATAAAGGGAAAATATATACATAAAATAAAATTATCATTAGCAATTTTACACACGGCGAAGTTTAATTTCATTTATCACTAAGCGGCAAAAGGGGAAAATCTGCTGACACAGAATAATGAAGAAAGGAGCAACAAAATGCATAAAGTATGCAATTTATTCCAGAAAGAAAACTGCAAATATTGCAAGAATATCGTCTTTTGTAGGGTGAACAAACAAGAACTTGAGCCGAGTTAGCATTCCCGCACTTTCCCCAGATCTGGAAAAGAGTGCTTTAAAAAATAAAGAGCAGAAAGCTTTTAAGTTTGCCCGGCACGTACCGCCATTTTTTTTTTTTTTTTTCTCCGCAACGTAAGCAACGAGAAATAAGCTTTTTTTGATGATTCAAAAACTTGAAGCACCACTGGAAATAAATTTATTTAAATTGATATAAAACTATCCACAGAATTAATTAAGTGGTATGATTGATTATATTTGAAATATTTTATGATATTTAAGATTTTTTTAAAAATCATAGAATTTCTCGTATTTTGGGAACGTTTTATTAATTATTTGTTGTCATAATAAACATTTGTATGTTGCAACAAAAAATTAAAAATTATTTAAAACTACTTGAATGTGTAATTTATTTAAAATACAAAAAATTAAATATGTTGTAATTTTTTTACATAATTTAATACTAGTAAAAACACATTGCTTTTCAATAATTTTTTTTATAGTTATTATTTTACTTTTTTATAAAACATCATTTTTCAATCATAATGCATTGCATACAAAATATTTGAAATATACATATTTAAAACAAATTATAAAATATAATTATCATTAAATATTATTTCAACTAATTCAAAAGCTTCAAAGTTAATAGGTTACTTTTGATATGATTTAAATTTAATTAAGATGATAATTACTTTAATAATTAATTAATGTTTAAATATTAATTATTTAATTAATTATTTAAATTTAATCATAATTAATTATTTAAATTTAAACATTAATTATTAAAGTAATTATCATCTTAATTAAATTTAAATCATATCAAAAGTAACCTATTTCTAACAATTTAAAATCAAAATAATCAGAGTTCGAAATAATTTTGAAAAAATGCTTTATTTGAACCGCAGATTTCCATTTGAAACGGTTATATATTTTTTCTTCATTGGCCAACGCGAACATGATGGGCCTGGGCCGTCAGCCTATTGGCAGATTTCGAGACGATAAGGTTTTTTTTATTTTTATTTTATTTGTTTTGCGATGTAGGTTTGGTTTAGTTTGTCTCTCTACGGCACACTTGGGATAATTAGACCGGGGCCTACAGTTTAATGTGGATTCCAAACCACTAATAAATATAAATGCCACCGCCAGAATTCGATGAAGAACCTGAACTGAAGCTTCAAACCTGAACCTGAAGAACTGAAGCCTGTGGTATCTGAAGATGCCGAACAAAAACATCTGAAGAAGCCTATGTACCAAATGCTTGAGTGTTAGCCAATTGGACATCAGGCCGCTTTTACAGGTAGGGTTGTCAAACCTACGCCTAACGCTCTAAAATCATATTAGTCCGGAACCAATGGTTTAAAGTGGATCCTGAGACGCTACAAACATCCATGGCATCGCCATGAATCAAAACCCTAAACCTGTGGTACCGAAAGAGGTACTAGAAAATATTATACCCATATGACCTATTTTCAAAATTCACAAAAATTTGATAAAGGTAAAAGAGTATTAAAAAATTCCAGCCCTTTAAATTGCACTAATTTGTAAGAATTATCTGCTCATTTAAGAATGCAAAAATATTCAGTCGAAATAGTTTCAAAGGAAAATAACTACATTTTCTACATTATTTAAAACTAGAGAGCTTAAAATATTTAAAATATTTTATAAATTACAATATAAAATACTAGCAGAATCCAGTAAGTCTTATTTCCCAAAACACACAAAAATTTGATAAATTTGAAAGAGCATTAAAAAAATCCAGTTTTTTAAATTGCACTAACTTGTAAGAATTATCTGCTCATTTATGAATGCCAAAAAAATTTTCAGTCGAAATAGTTTAAAAGGAAAAGAGCAAAAAAGAGATAAATTAATCTTTTGTAGTGGGTGGGTATATCATTAGCAAGAAAACAAAATCATCATTAGCGGCTTAGTAGGTGGCGCGATAATATTATTATCGCATGCGACGCGGAAGCATTGATTACAAATCTCATTACACAGAAAAATCATTTATGATTTTTCCCTTGAAAACGACACAAAAAATTTTTAAAAATGGGAGCTTGCAGATCATCAAAACCATGTAAACAGAAATAAAAAGTTAATAGACTACAACCACCAAAAACAGAAAATAAAAAATATATATATAATTATTTAGATACGATACGTTTTATACCATTAAATGAGATATTTAGAGAGGAAATTATATATCATCATTACAGAAAAATAAGTTCATAATCAATTTAAGCAACTTTAAATATATTTAATGCTAAAAATATTGACTTTCCATTTAGTTTTTTGAGATAGTTATCGTTTTATTTAAGGTAATTATAATTTAAATGCAATAAAATTTCACTTATTGAAGAAAAGACAATTCAAATAACTAATTTCTAATATTTTTATTCCTCCGGGTAATCGTTCATTTAAAAAAAAATTCTTTCGAAAATTAACGTTCATTTTTCATCCTTAAAACTCAAACAACTATTTACAATTAAAGTGATCAATATTTTAATAGAGATTTTTATTTACCAGAACCAACAGTGTAATTGGAAAAATGCATTACATGCATGGAATGAAGCATGACATACTCATGCACAGTATGGGTTCCAATATGAATATGTTGTTGTTGTTTCTTATCCCACTTGGCTGGCCAAGCCCACGAGCCCATACGTACTCATGATTGAAGGGGAAGGAAGCAGCTTCTGTTGTGATGGAGCACCCGTAGGTAGAAGCCTGACTTTTGCTCCGTGACGCTCTTACAGTCATAGGAGACCGGGAACGGCTTAAAGTGGATTTACAAAGATTGAAACGTGTGGCACCGAGCGCCAGACACTCGGCCATTCAGGTCCCAAATTTGCCAACGGCACGCGGTGTTAAACGGCCGTTGCATGCATGGTGTGCTCTCTAATATTGTATGTAAAAGTATAAATTTCTCTCAATTTATAATGTCCAATGGTAATTGAGCAGCTAGCATGCAGAAGTCCTCAGATACTTATTCTTCATTTATTTGCATACATTAAATGAAGCATAACATGTTCATGCACCGTATTGGTCCCAATATGCGTAACCTACTGTCTACTATTATATGTAAAAGGTATAAATTTCGGACAATTCATAATGTCTAGTGGTAAGTGCCATTTGGCATGCAGAAGTGCTCAAATACTTATTCTTTATTTACTTGCGAAAGCTAAGAATGTAATTGGAAAAATACATTGCATACATCGAATGAAGCATGCTATACATATACAAAGTATTGGTTCCAATATGCGTATACTCTCTAATATTGTATGTAAAAGATATGGATTGCTGTCAATTTATAATGTCCAGTGGAAAGGTGCCCAGATACTATGCAGAAATCCTCAGATGCAAATCCACAGGTGGCGTTCATTGTAGTCGCATCTTTCAGAAACAATCAGACTAGATTGTGATAACGACTAGATGACGATTGTGACAACGCGTGTGTAAAGTATCTCACATCGATTATCAAGCTGTTTAGTGGAATTTTGTCTCAAATGTATGAATGCGTGAATGACACGCAAATGTATGAATATTCTTCTAATCCTGTTGTCTTCCAGAAAGACAATATCTCCTCCTCATCACCAGTCATAGAAAGCGAAGTAAAACACGAAGCCAGCAATGTTTTAAAGAAAAATATGTTACATAAAATATCTTTAATGATTGATAAAAATATGAACTTTAAAATAATTAAATCGTTAAACCGAAAGAAAAAGACTTGCTAGATGCATTTTCGTATGGGTTCAATATGCGAATACTCTCTAATATTGTAAATAAAATGTATAAACCATTACATACATATCCCCCATAAAATGTATGTATGTGGCATATATAATATTAATTAAAAAAATTAATAAAAAAAAATTATTAAGTTAATAAATTAATAATATTTATGTATATCTTACTCCTTTTCTATCTAATCAATGGGCTTAAAGCTTAAGAAACTTCTATCATTTACAAAACAGGAGATAGAGGTTACTATGCAACCAAGGTTCTCCGTCAACCTGGCAAATCGTGTGCGAAAATGCATGTACGAAATGTAAATATTTCCAAAAATAAAATTGGAAAATCTTTGGCAACAAATCGATTCATATTAAAACAGAGCACCACATACCTTTCCTTCACACAGTGTCTACAATTTTTAAACTTCCCCTATTTTCCATTAATTTTTTTGCCAACTAAAAATACTCTTGAAAACCGTTTTTGGTGGCAAGTGGCATTTAGAGGTTCTCAATCGTTCCCAATCCATCACCAGGAAATCAAAAACCAGCAGCAAAAAGTATGGTAAAAATGTATTGACAGATAGAATTAAGCCTCGGAACATTTCGTTTATGTGAATTTTTTTTTTCAGGCCCCATTTGCAGTGGACGGAAATGAAGCATCCAAGAATCCATCTTTCTCATTTCCTGGGACCCAGGCATATGGTCTATTTATTCCCGCTCTCACCCCCATTACGAATCAACCCGGGAAAAAGAAGGGGGTGGTGGGGGAATTGCAACATGTTCTGGCTTCATAATGTTGTTTAGTTTTGCTGTCATGCAATTTCCGTTTGCTGGTGGGAAAAAAATAAAAGTGTGTACTATTTTTTTCCTCCAATCTACAACACAAAATGGTTCGACAAAATTGATAGTTGAAAACTAGTTTTCTCAACGAGGCTTGCGTGAACAGGAAATTTGATGTTGGGTAAATAAATGAAAGATTATTGAAATGTTAGTTCTAAAAGGTCAAAATTACTTTAGATCTTTCTTTTTTGTGATAATAAAGCATCTTATTAAACCACATTAAGAAAGCATTATTAAACCCTTAATCTTAGTAAACCACATTGAAAAAACATTAAACCTTTAATCTCATTCAAGCCACATTATATATATATTTTTTCTAATGCAGCTGGCAAACACTTAGACAGCTTGGTCTTTGGATGCCTTAAGGCAAGCGCTGCACAGACGTACTCGTTGCATTACCCAGACGTTGCATTACCCAGGGGGCGCGTGTGACTTAAAGATAAGCCACGGACGCGGAGTAACAATGCCCCCGCAACGCTCTATGATCCTATTAGACCGGGACCTACGGTTTAAAGTGGATTCCGAACTACTACACACATCCATGGCACCGCCGGGACTCGAACCCGAAACCTGTGGTACCGAGCGCCATAGCGCTAGCCACTCGGCCATTCAGGTCCAAAAGCCACATTATTAATGTTATCTTGTTGATAAACTGTCGATTCAAAATTTATTCCTAAAAAGAATTCATTGCTTTTATCCAAATAGGTGTGTTTAATTTATATTAATATATATAAGAGAAATTTTAGAAGATAGACCTTTTTCAATGCACCTTTGCTACTGACAGTTTCGTTTTGATATTTTTCATCTTATTAAATTTAAATGGTTCAATTTTCCTCTTATCTAACAAAAATAATGCATATGAAAAGTATGCCAAATTGCCTATTTATTACTATTAGCAATGAACAAAGGAATGTTTTAATTTCAATAAAGTTATACTTAATTTAAGTTCGGATGTTTTTAGAAATAAAAATTAATAGTTTAAAAAAAACTAAAAAATACGCTTTTAGAGTTAATCAATCTAAAAAGTAAAAAATAATTGTTAACATAAGAATAAAATGACTGACGAGAAAATGAATGTCACTGTTCTAAAAGCGTGGGGTGCTTTGTATGACATTTTTAAACTAACTCTGCATTTCGGAATGAAACTAGTGAAAAATTATAACGATTGATATCGAGCACCCCACGCTTTTAGAACAGTGACATTCATTTTCTCGTCAGTCATTTTATTCTTATGTTAACAATTATTTTTTACTTTTTAGATTGATTAACTCTAAAAGCGTATTTTTTAGTTTTTTTTTTTTAAACTATTAATTTATTTTTTACTTTTAGTCTGATTAACTCTAAAAGCATATTTTTTTAGTTTTTTTAAACTATAATTGTTTTTACTTTGTTTTCCACTTGGCCGGTTATCCGCTAAGTTTACATTCTTTTTACCCACCGCGATTTTCGGCCAATAAGAAGAGCGCAATTCGACATGATCGCACTCCTATGCCTTTGAGATCCGCCTCTTTTTAGCCACCGAAATTCTCGGCCAATAGGAAGAGCGCAATTCGACATGATCGCACTCCTATGCCTTTGAGATCCGCCTCTTTTTAGCCACCGAAATTTTCGGCCAATAGGAAGAGCGCAATTCGATCGCGGATCAGTTGACTGACTCGCCAGTAGATGGCGCCATCAGTCCCAAAATCGAGCCCAAAAAGTGAGTTACATACAAACATACATACATACAGGTGAAGCTAATATAAGCGTATTAAAAATTATCATTATAACTAATAATATAATCTTTTTCATGATGTCTTTCATTTAATGAGTCACATTTAATTATCTTTTGCATAAATAAACTAATAAACTGTAAAACTTAGACAAACCGCTCTTTTTAGATTACATAGTTAGACATCACATTACATATAAATTCGTAGATTTTAGCTCTGTTTCTTACTAGAGCAGAATAATAAGATAAAATTTAAGATGACATTATGAAACCTGAATGTGTATTATTCAAGTACAATATTTAAAATGTTCAGTTTAAAAATAGTAATAAAAATAGTCACAATCTCAGTACATTTCAATAAAGTTGTCTATGAACATCAATAAAGCAATTATTCTATATAAATATGTAAAACATCAGGAATTTAGCTTCCGAGATACATAAATTTATAGTTTTTTTGACATTACCATTATAAGTTATTTGATGTTACCAATAATCGTTTATTTCTATTGGAAGTGAACAAAAATATTCTCTTCCAATAGAAATAAAAGATTTTATTGTATTCCATTATTAATAGCTTTAAAGATTATGAGTACAGAATTCGAAATCAAGATTTGAAGAAGCCTTTGTGATGAAGTAACATATTATGAAAAGAAGGAAATTACTGTAAATACAATAATCTAAAGCATTTAAATACATTATAATATGTCTCGTATGTTATGTAACTGATTTTAGAAATGCTATAAAATAATAAAATATTTCATCTAGCACTTCAGGTATTTACTGAAAACGTTTACAAGACAACAAGCTTTTAAAATTTGCACCATGTTAAATGCATAAAAAAGTTCCCAAATACGAGGTTCTGAATTATTGTGTGAAGAAAATGTCAATACAAACATTTTGATTCTGAGCGAAAGCCGAAGCTTGCTAAATGGTGGAAACATGTCGATGGTGCGACGATGAATATTGTTCAGCTTTTGGGTTGCTTAAGTGTCCATCATTATAATAATATATTTTTTCAGTGGGTTCAATAATATGTAGGTGTTTACGGCAACGAGATTGCGGATGAGGTGGCCAAGGAGGGAAACCTTAAGAGTTCTATTGATGGTGGCTGTCTATCTTTCTTCGAACTAGTATTTAGGATCAAATTAGATATTAACTCCTCTTGGAGAAAACCCCGTACCTGAGTTGGTATGATTGTAATCATCCTGGTGCTGCTTTAATCGCGGTGGGCAGTAGATGCAAACCGACGGCGCATGCTAAGTTCCGCGGTGGTCATCTTCGTGCTCAACGTCATGTTAAGATTTATGCCCTTTACCCAAAATGTAGATTGACTGAAACCACTCCTGCCCGTATCTTCACTTGCATTGGTTGCCAGAAAAGCCAGTTGTACACAAGTCCTGGAGTGGGTTTTCATTGTTTGAGAGCACACGGGTTCATGGACTTGGTCTAGATTTTCCTATCGACCAAGTGGGATAAGAAAAAACAACAAAATCCCAAGTGATGATATCACATCAGATATTTTCATAAATTGATCGTAAAGGAGATCCTATTACAATCTACGATACTATTTCCTATTTGCTGTAATATATTGTTCCTTCATTTAAATATTACCAATTTAATTACATATAGAAAATATTATATTAAGGACAAAAACTATGGAATAATACAAAATGGGTTAAATTTCAAAGCCACAGATATTCTTACACCAAGGAGTCAGTTTTAGTTATTTCGAACTCCATCCGCTAACACGAATAAAAGAGATTCTTGAATATTTCTAACTCCATCCGGATATAAAAGGGATTCCTTTTCCCTTTCATGAGATATTATGGAAAAAATATTCTCATGCAAAGTACTTGAAAACACTAATTTATTGCCCATTTTCTGTCTCCAAATCCTGAACAACGAGATCAGTTTATTTACTCTTGCACACAGCTTCCCTTACAGGACCGGAAGGAACAGTAAAAAAAAAAGTATATTCTGTCCCAGAGAATAATAAACGAACGACATGCACAGTACCCGAGTCGTTTAGAAAAGCAAAAAAGTTCCATCCCCCTTCAAGATTTACGACTCCCAACTTCCAACAAGCAGAAATAAAAAGTGGAAGTAAAAGCAATATTCGTGGCTCAGATGGGAACTCCTTACCCAGTCGTCGAGCCAGGCAATAAAAAACTTACAAAACGTCTCTTTATATTCCTGGTCCGATTTGTGGAAGCTGATGGCCATAAAATTACGGCCAGTCAGTCCATCGTTGCAGAGAAGATCGTAGTCATTTGAATAATGACAGCACTCTGCGTCTTTATTCTTCTTCTTCTGAATAAAAGATTATTACCCCTAAGAAATACAGAAGTAGAGAGAAAAAAAAAAGAAGATATTCGGGATATTTCATTCGTAATTCCTTATTCTCATCCTCCTTTTTCCTAGTTAAGTGGAGTTCATAATCTTCATACTAATCAATAAGAAGCACCTGTTCCGTGTATGATTATCGGGAAAATGTTCAGTTCGCCCCACTTCTAGTCTGGAGTGTGGCGTGACATTTTTGCGGGAATATCGGATATTTTATGGGACTTTTTATTAATTGATCAAAAGTCCCGTGCACAGCTTGTTATTTGTATTGATCGACTTGGAGACTTTTGATAAATGACTAAGAGGTAATGGATTTTTCCGAGAATATCATTCTGAATATGTATTAGTTTTGGATACGTATGCAAGATAAAAAGATACTTTCTTAAATCTGACTGAAGTGTACTTAAAATTTTGAGAATAAAAGTTAGCTTAACATTTTAAGTTTCTTAACTTTTAAAACGTAGAAATTAAATTATCATGTAATCAATATTCGCTGGAATTCTCGAGAAATGGATTGATAATATTGAGTTATCGCTTTAATTAAATATTAAATTAAAATATCGTATTAATTTACTAAATGGATAAACATTTTTAAACAAAAGAAAGAAATTGATGCAGTATAAAAAAAAATACTTCAGACCATCAAGACCAATTATAAATAAATTATTTAAAACACAGTGCTCAATACACGGATTAAATAACATAAATTATACCGAAATATTTTTCAACAAGATTAATCTTAACTATGCCAAAAGTTCGTTGCCAAAGCTGCTTATGCTTGGGTATTTTTTGGTTTTTCGCACGTGCAAACTGGCAAAATGTTCGCCCTTGCAGTCGTGTCCAGTTTTTAATTTAAAATCGGCAACAGCTTCTTTGCGAGTTTTTGCACTCAATTTTTTCCAGTCATTCTCGATTGTCTCCCACGACTTTGGCTTTGCAGTTAGATAATAATTCACTAATATACGATAACTTTATTTTGTCCCGTATAGTTCTCCTAAAGAGTACACAGTCCAATAACTTCTGTACCTTTTTTTGCCAGAAGACCTACCAGTTCGTTTCCATCAATTCCAACATGTAATGTAATCCATTTAAAAGTGATGTATTTACCATTTTTATTAAGAAACTTTATATTTTGGTTGCAACTGTAGACCAGTTTAGTTTTAAATACACCAATTTTGCATATAAACATTTCAACTAAAATTTCTTGAAAGTAAAAAAAAAAAAAGTTTTATTGTTTTTCTCCTACAGATATTTTTTTCCAATGCATCGTAACTAAAAAAAAATAGATTTACAAAAAAATATATTAATGAATGCAAATCCTTATTTACTTCGATTTTTAGTCTACCGTCTCACGGCGCATAAACTGGAAATGCCTTGCAAATAAATCCCGCATTTTTCCCAGTCGGACGGCACCAATATAACTTTCATCAACCTACAAGAGTAAGAAAGACACAGCAGTAGAAATGAAGGCGTTTCGATTCCAACCTTATCACAAGACATCTTCCAGGCTGATTCTCGGATTCAACTAAATCCGAAACTCCGAAGAAAAGGCTTGGGCGCGAGTCAGACAAGCTGCAGCAGTCGAATGACAAGTCTATGTATCACCGAATTCTTCCTAGTCTGTAGAAATTCAAACTCCCATTTTCTCAATAAAAACAAAAGAAAGGTAAAAAAGAAAAAAAAAAGTAAAAAAGAAGACATGCTACGAAACCAGCGCGAATAGAAGCAGGAACAAGCAATGGCATGAAGCTTGTGTTTCCACCAGCAAGAGAGCACTGAAAAACTTCGAAAAGGGAGTCGGATTTATTTGCCTGGTCCATGAATTATTCATGAATCCGATCTTCTGTCTTGTGGATATATTTTTTTCCTTTCTACCTTAAAGCTTCAGGCGGAGAAAACATTCAATAGGTAGAAAAAAGAAGCAGCAAATTATTTGAGATCGAAATTATAAGGTACACGGCCGGATTAACATTTGCTAAAAGACAGGAGTGTCAACTGTGCTTCTGATTAAATGGAGGATGACTTTTTCCATAGATGAAATCAGTGCTTTTTTTGTAATATTGATTGGGTAAGATGCGTGAGAATTTTTAGAAACATCCATCAATCTATAAACTTTTCTAATGATAATACCATTCATAATACAAATGCTTCGTTACATTCATAACACAGAAGGTTAATACCATTGGCGTAATAAATAACCAAGCATGATTTTTATACTACAGTAGTTTGTAGGATTTGTAATTCTGAAATGATTTCTAGTTATTTATAATAACCAATACATATTGGTTAATTGTGTTGAATAAAAATTATTTGCGATCTAATTTTAAGTTGAAAAAAAATCACTCGGTTAAGATATGACAAAATAAATTATTGTATTAAGTATTAAAGTAAATACAAAAAAAAAAAGTTATGATCGGCTAGGCCGATATATAGTTGCCCTTTAAATTTAGAATTTAATTTAAGAACAAAATGTATAAATAAAAAATAAATAAATAAATAAAAAGTTCCAAGCGGTTTTCTTTTCTTGAAAAATCCATTGTTAATTTTGTTGCGGTTTTCTATTGTTCGAGAACACACGGGTTCATGGACTAGGTCTAGATGTTGCTGTTGACAAGTGAAATAAGAAACAACAACAACAAAATTCCCAAGTGATGATATAAAATCAGATATTTTCTTAATTCCTATCTCTTAGATCCTATTATGATATACGATACTATTTCTTATTTTATGTAATATATTGTTGATTTATTTAAATATTACCAAATTTAATTGTTGTTATCGTGTCCATGGATTTAAATATTATTATAAAAGTTAGATCAAGTCAAAAGTCTTCAACCAAATTTAATTATTTATCGAAAAAGATTGGTACGATATTATATACACAGACAGTAGAAGAATATTATAAAATGGGTTAAATTTCAAAGCAACATGTATTCTTACACATAGAAGCCAATTTTAGCCATACTCCATCCGGATATAAAAAGGAATTCCGTTTCCCTTTCATGAGATATTATGGAAAAAATATTCTCATGCAAAGTACTTGAAAACACTAATTTATTACCCATTTTCTGTCTCCAAATCCTGAATCACGAGATCAGTTTATTTACTCTTGCACATAGCTTCTCCTACAGGACCGGAAGGAACAGTAAAAAAAAGTATATTCTGTCCCAGAGAATAATAAACGAACGACATGCACAGTACCCGAGTCGTTTAGAAAAGCAAAAAAGTTCCATCCCCCTCCAAGATTTACGACTCCCAACTTCCAACAAAGAAAATAAAAAGTGGAAGTAAAAGCAATATTCGTGGCTCAGATGGGAACTCCTTATCCAGTCGTCGAGCCAGGCAATAATAAACTTACAAAACGGCTCTTTATATTCCTGGTCCGATTTGTGGAAGCTGATGGCCATAAAATTACGGCCAGTCAGTCCATCGTTCCAGAGAAGATCGTAGTCATTTGAATAATGACAGCACTCTACGTCTTTATTCTTCTTCTTCTGAATAAAAGATTATTACCCCTGAAAAATACAGAAGAAGAGAGATAAAAAAAAGAAGATATTTCGGAATATTTCATTCGTAATTCCTTATTCTTCCCTAGTTAAGGGGAGTTCATAATCTTCATACTAATCAATAAGAAGCACCTGTTCCGTGTATGATTATCGGGAAAATGTTGAGTTCGCCCCACTTCTAGTCTGGAGTGTGGCGTGACATTTTTGCGGGAATATCGGATTCTTTTATGGGGCTTTTTATTAATTGATCAAAAGTCCCGTGCACAGCTTGTTATTTGTATTGATCGACTTGGAGACTTTTGATAAATGACTAAGAGGTAATGGATTTTTCCGAGAATAGCATTCTGAATATATATTAGTTTTGGATACATATACAAGATAAAAAGATACGTTGTTAAATCTGACTGAAGTGTACTTACATTTTGATAACAAAAGTTATTTTAACATTTTAGGTTTCTTTAATTTTTGAAACGTATAAGTTATATTAACTTCCAATACTCGTTGGAATTGTCAAGAAATGGATAGACAATATTGAATTATGGCTTTAATTAAATGTTAAATGAAAATATTGTATTAATTTACTAAATGGATAAACTATTTTAAACGAGAGAAAGACATTTATGTTATACAAAAAATTACCAATTGTCATCAAACTTGAACGTCTAAATATTTATATACAAGATTAATTTGAACTATGCCAAATATTATTTGCTAGAGTTAAAGTATATGCTTGGGTATGTTTGGGTGCAAATTAATGTTAGCCAATTTATTTTTACAAAGATATGTCTATTCATATAAAACAATATTCACGCATGAAGTGATACTCTCTTAATGAAGTAATCAATAAATCAATTAATTCCTTTGTTGACTTCTATAACTAATGAAGAGCTAATGATATAAAGCAATAAAGGATAGGTACTGATTTTATGAATACCTATGAAAAAAATAGCTAATTAGTTGAAAAATCAGAATAATAAAGAACATAAACTGATTAAAAATAAATTAATAGAGAAAATAAACTGAAACTATTTAATTTTGTTATTTTTACCCATGGCTTTATTGGAACTCAATTCATACAAATTTGGCCATTTACTACAGAAACAAAAAGAACGTATAAACAAATCAAAATCACAAAGGGAAAAGACCAGACATTCTTAACAAATATGACTAAAAGGCTATAAAACAAGTTAAATATTCTAAGGATAAAAAATTTTAAAAGCTAGAAGCACCATAATAAGATATGTTTTCTCTGGCCTTTAAATAGTTTACAAATCACCGTTCTGTTTCAAGTCCGATCCTGAGCAAACTAGTAGATGGGTCTTATTCATTTTCTCTGTCTTACATATGAACACGTATCAGAGTTCACAACCTCTATTTTGACCAGTTGTTTTGCCAGGCAGTCTAAAATGCCGGACTAAAATTGACAACGGCCCCTTTGGGGGTTTTCCATTAATTTTTTTGAGTCATCCCCGATTGTCTAACAGACTTTCACTTTGGTGTTAGATAACAATTCACAAATATCCGATGACTTAATCCGTATAATTCTCCTAAAAGAGTCAAGAAGGATAGAACACTATCAACTTCTTCAGTTCCTTTTTTTTTTTTTTTTTTTTTGCCAGAAGATCTGCACTTTCGGTTCCATAAATTAAAGCATGTAATGGAATCCCCTGAAAAGTGATGCATTTAGCATTTTCATTAAGAAACTTGATAACTTGTTTTATTTTAGTTCCAATGCAGACCTATTAAAATTAAATAGGTAACACCTATAAGTTTACCTATTAAGTTAAATAGGTTTAAGTCTACCAATTCTATATATAAACGTTAAAAAAAAATTTTCTAAGTAAAAATGTTATTTTTGTCTCCCAAAGATGTTTTTTTCCATTCCACACTAACTACAAAAAAAACCCCTACATTTCCAAAAAAATATATTAATGAATGCAAATCCTTATTTATTTCGAATTTCAGTCTGTCGTCTCCAGGCGCATAAACTTGATATCCCTTGCAAATAGAAATGCAAATAAATTCCTTTTCAACCCGCATTTTTCGCAGACGGACGGGCACCAGTATAAATTTCATCAACCTACAAGAGAAAGACACAAGAGTGGAAACGAAAGGCGATTCAATTCCAACCTTATCACGAGACATCTTCCTGGCTGATTCTCGGAATTCAACTAAATCCGAAACTCCAAAGAAAAAGCTTGGGCGCGAGTCAGACTAGCTGCAGCAGTCGAATGACAAGTCTATGTATCACCGAATTCTTTCTAGTTCTGTAGAAATTCAAGCTCCCAGTTTGTCAATAAAAACAAAAGAAAGGTAAAGAAGAAAAGAAAAAAAGAAAAAGAAAAAAAGAAGACATGCTACGAAACCAGCGAGAATAGAAGCAGGAACAATCCATGGCATGAAGCTTGTGTTTCCACCAGCAAGACAGCACTGCAAAACTTCGCTAACACTGAAAAAGGGAGTCTGATTTATTTTCCTGGTCCATGAATTATTCATGAATCCGATCTTCTGCTTCGTGGATATTTTTTTTTCTTTTATTTTCTACCTTAAAACTTCAGGCGAAGAAAACATTCAATAGGTAGGAAAAAAGAGGCAGCAAATTGTTTGAGATCGAATTTATAAGGTACACGGCCGAATTGACATTTGTTAAAAGACAGGAGTGTCAATTGTACTTCTGATTAAATGAAGGAGGATTTTCCCCAAAGATGAAATAACAGCTTTTTTGTAAATCTTGACTGGTACGTGAAAATATATATTTAAACTAACTTGTAAAAGTCTAACTTTTCGTAATTAAATGTTTTTTTTAAATTTAATGCTATCCATTAAATCTTAGCATGTTTACTATGTAAACATGTTAAATATTAAAAGAAACATTACATATTTATAAAATTAATGACAAAATTAAATTTCATTGATTAATCTATTCACTTCGGAAAGTAAATTTTAAGAAACATCAATCAATTTATAAAATTTCCTAACAAAAATAACATTTATAATACATAAAATACCATTCATAATCGCCATACCATTGGTATAGTAGATAACAAAGTATGATTTTCTACTACAATATTTTGTAAGATTTGCAGTCATGAAATAATTTCTAGTTATTTGTAATAACCAATGTATATTAATTAATTACATCTATTAATAATTATTTGCAATCTAATTTTGCATTGAAAAAAATTACTCTATTTAGATCTGACAAAAAAAGAATTAAAGTAAATACAAAATTGTAATATATTGGGCTGATATACAGTTGACCATGATTTTGGAATTTTATGTAAGAACCAAACGCATAACAGCAATCTGAAAAAGAACCATAGAATTCCAAACGATTTTCTTTTGTACAAAATTTTTTTTCATTTTGAAATAAAATTGCCTTACTTTTCACCCGGTGATCATTTAGACCAATTTTAAACTATTTAATTATATACTTATTGGCTTGTGAAAGACATTAAAAAAAATGTAATCGGATGGGCTGATATATAGGTTACCCATAAAATTTAGAATTTAATTTAAGAACAAAATACGTAACTAAATAATAAATAACTAAAGAATTAAAACTATTTCTTTTGTTGAAAAAATTAATTTTACTTTGAAATAAAATTGTTTTTGCTTTCACCAGACGATCATTTAGAACAATTTTACATTAATTTTTCTTCTGAATTAATTTTTTTACTAAATTATTTAATAATTACTCAATTAAATAAATATGCATGAAGAAACCTCCTGAAAAAAAATTGTTAAAAAAAAATTACAGATTTCAAGTGAAAATGTCCAAACTTGAAAGTGGTCGAGGACACGAAATACTTCGCTCCCCAAAACGACACCCATATATATTTTATGGATAAAAACGGATCATAGCTGTTATGACATTTAATGATACAATAAGAGCTCATACAATGCAACAGAAATTTCCTTTGTTAAGATAAAGAATAGATTGAATTGAAGAGTTTGGGGAACATAGTATAAACAATACCTAAAGTAATGCACTATAAAGAATACTCCATATGAGTCCAAATTGGTAAAAAAATGATATATATGAAGCAAAATGAATGTTAAAAAATGACCACAGATATCAAATTTCAAATTTTTAAAATATATTCCATCCATGTGTTTTATTCATATGATATTTTCAAGGTTGAACGTTAACCTAGAAAAATTACTAGCGAGGAGAGATTCGTTCAACAATTTTTTTTTTTACGTAGTTTCCGGTGTATTCAATCAATTTAATGGTATACGTCACACATCCGCTAAAACGGCGTGTAGAAATGTCAAAAAGGAATTGGGTGCGCCAATTCAGAAACGTGCTATTTCTATTTCCGGTTTAGAAATCACGAGTCGATCTTGCAATGCTAGATGTATGGATATTTTCGTTCACAGTAATACATACAAATAATATGACAAAAAGTGTACAAAAAAATTTCCCACCGTTGCTGTAATAGTGAAAAGTAAATGTAGTAGCGCGTTTTTACTTGCCAAATGGCTTCTTTCTTTTTTCCCAATTTGATAATTTTCATGATTGAAAACGCTTTAAGGACAAATATTATATAAAATGGAATATATTTTAAGAAGTTTCATGAATTCTGCAATGAATTCTTGACAAAAGTAATGGTTGACGTCTAGTCTACCACTAGAATTGAGATTCAGATGCGAGGGTTAAAAAGGTAATACAAATGACGTAATTCAAAACCTTTCATCTATGCTAGACGTTATTGAAAAAAAGGTATTATGTCCTAGTTTAAAATAAGTTAAATATTAAACAAAAATTATAAAAAAAAAATATAAGAAGATTATGTTCCATATCCGCCAGACAATTCAAGTTCCATCTTTCATCAAAATCTAAGTTCTTTTATTAATCTATCATATTACTTTCTTTTAAATATCTATCATATGACTTTCTTTTAATTATCCGTTATTTGGCTTTCTTTTAATTATCTGTTATATGGATATTTTTAGATAAAAGCGACATATATTTATTGTAATCAAGACCTCGGGAAAACAACTATTGCTACAATTTGTGCATCTCTAGTGTAAATAGCAATTGAAAACAATAAATGTAAATATTTAAAAATAAGTACAAATAAAAAGCGTATGCTTCCCTGTGCTATGGTAAAGTATGAATACAATCAACAGTGTACGACAAAATAATCTCAAAAAATAACATTTATCATTCGTAGGCTGTAAAAATTGAAATAGTTTTAAACCATATGTTACTAGAAATAATAAAAAATGAGCTTAAAATACACGTGATATATTTTAAAACAAAAATATGTAATTATTTTTATAAAAGAGCCGTATTGTCGTCGTACTTATCTACAATACACAAAGACCAGAATCCCAATAAATATTTTAAATATAAATTATTATGATATTTTACCCCTATTGCACAATATTAAATTCGTGTGTTCGGAAATTTTAAATTTATTAACGATAGTTTTAATAATGCTCTATATCTTTCGACCGAAAATATTTTAAAAGAGCAATTTCCATCTCGAAACAATTGCATTGCTTCATACTCAAAACCTAGAAAAAACCGAAACTAGAATTCGAATTTGTTCTTAAAAAGTCAGAATAAATCTGTTAAATGAAAGCAAAATAATTAGGTTGAAAAATATTCTTACCTCAATCCGTTGACGAAGAATTTCTCTGTGATGTAGTCTTTACAATTGGAGTTCTCAAACGCTAGGTAAAACTTATACTCTTTGTCAAGCATCCGGAAGCATTTATGCGTCAGGGTGCGAGGGCATTTCTTGTTACCGCAGGAGCCATAAATATCAACTTCAATGTACTGTCCTAGTTCTTTGGCGTACTCTAGTCGCTTATTCTTGGCGTTACAGTTAGAAACGAACCATGCCACCTTCTTTGTCTTGTTCGCAGCAAAATTTACTATTTCTGCTGGAGGTTTGTTCTTCTGGCCAGGAATGTAATCGAAACTGGCGTTGTAGGACACGAATTTTTCGTAAGGTGCTACTAGATCCGAATCGTGACGATAAGTTGCCGTCCAATTGAAAACGTTCTTCAGATTCTTAAATGCCTGAGTATGCAAGGGACATTCGAGCAAGAACAGGATCCACACTTGGTGAGGCTGCCTCTTGTAGAATGGCCACAAAAACCTATCTTTGAAAAACAGAGCATCAGCCTGTTCTGCGTCCTTCAGCGAGATTGAAAGTTCGCACGTGTTCACGGGACATTTGTCCCTCAGGAATACTGTCCTACCCAGAGGCAAATCATTCCATCCACCTTTACCGAAATATAGCAGTATCTTTTTCAGTTTTTGTTTGGGAGTGGTTCCTGCAGCTGAAGATGCAGATGAAAAGTTCCAACTTGAAGTATAGTTCGGTGGGACATACATCAACTGCTCAACAATGCGATCACCGGAATCCTGCTCTGGCCACAGATTAGGCTTGATATTGGTCATGGCCGGCTGCGGTCTGACGCCACCGCCTTTCATGAACCAGAGTTTAACAGTGGTGCTGTCCTGACCGGGCAACAATTGCAATGGAGCTGCCATAAGATTGTTGTTCCTTTCCATCTGATGATGGTTGGGTGCTTCAACAGTTTTGAAGAGGAACTTTTTGATCTCGCGACTTTGAGCACCCTTTACCAGTACGTGCTGTTCCGATGACTGTTGGACAGCGAATGTCGCAGAGTTTTCAAATTTCGGCTTCCGTCGCACAGCCATGTCGAATATGGGAGCGAATTCTCGGTCATTGGATTTGGTGGGAAAGAGCAAAGCCTGCTGGGAATTAGATGTCAGGTTCAGAACTAAAATGGTGGAAGATATCACAATAACTAAAGTCAAAAGCATTCGCCTAATCCGTAAGCGAGGCATTGCTTTATCACAATTCGGCTGTGGGCAGTGAGAAAGAATGGGCCAAAATGTTGAACTTTATAGCTTTGGAATGATTTCCTTCGTCATATTTCTTTAAATTACCACCTTCACCTGGAAAATAAATAAAACAATTTCAGAAACAAACATCCAATTTTCATGTAATACTATCAATCAACAGTCACAATTTGAGATAATTAATAAATTAGTCGCAATTTTTACACCTATCAACAAATTTACATTCCCGAGTCGATACATTTTCGTTAATTAACATCGATGTTTCATTCATTTTACCTTGTCCATATTTCAATCTAGCAACAAATTTACATTCCCGCGTCTGTACTTTTTCATTAATTACCATCGATGCTGCATTCATTTTACATTGTTCATATTTCAATTTAGCAACAAATTTACATTCACGCGTCGTTACATTTTCACTAATTTAACATCGATGTTTCATTCATTTTCATATTTCAATCTAGCAACAAATTTATATTCACGTATCGGCACATTTTCATTACTTTAACATCGATGCTTCACTCATTTTACATTGTTCATATTTCAATCTAGCAACAAATTTACATTCACGCGTCGATATATTTTCATCGATTAACATCGATGTTTCATCCATTTTGCATTGTTCATATTTCAATATTAACAAATTTATATTCAAGCATCGGTACATTTTTATTAATTAATAACATCGATAATTCATTCATTTTATATTGTTCATATTTCAATCTAGCAACAAATTCCCATTCACGCTTCAGTACATTTTCATTAATTAATAACATTGAAGTTTCATTCATTTTACATTCACATTTCAATCTAGCAACAAATTTACATTCACGTCGCGATACATTTTCATTATTTAACATCGATGTTTCTTTCATTTTACATAGTACGTTTTTCAATTGCCGTAATACTTAAATTTCCATAACAGTTAAAACAAAAAATTACAAATAATAATTAATGTTATAAAATAAATTAATAATAGTAATCACTACTTTTTTATATATTTTATGGCTGGTTCTGAAAATGTGAGTTCAATATGAAAGCACTCACTCATAATTTTCTTACGTGGGAGATCTTTTTTTAATAAAAATAATTCAAATAACGAAGAAAGGTGTGGCCAGAAAGAAAAATAATTTTTCTTTAAATTACTCTAGTTCATAAACTGTAGATTGAATAAATACTTGCTTCCGCTTGCATTATCAGTCATCAAAAGGCGGTTCACCCAACATTATTTTTTTAATATCATAGTCATTAATAAACCATTACACAGCAGTTTTTCTAACAAAGAAAATGTGAAATAAGCTTAAGTCTGCGATCCATTAGGGAACCAATTTTACAGCCATCGATAAAAAAAATAAGGAAATTCAAATTTATTACTATTATATATAATAAAGTTGACGTTGCAGAATGCAATGGTAAATGGCATCAGAAAAAAATAATTTAATGATATAACATGCTTAACTGGGTGGCATAATAAGACCGTAAGTCAGCAAAAATTGCCATATTTATAGAAAAATGAAATGTTCAAAGCACTACAACTTTTTAAAATTAGGAATGAAACGCCATTATCAGTCTTTAAGTAATGGTACAAAATAAAATAAGGAAAATAACAGCACGTTAGTAATAGCAATGCTTTAAAAAAGGTTAATGTTTTTGTAACAGTAAAATACGAAAAACGATATAAATTTAACGAAACAATTATTATAGAAAATCATTTGTGTTAGCCTGGATATTTAAATTAGTAGTGATACAATTTGCTTCATCAAAAGAATGAAGTGTTAGGTACTGGATAATATAATCAAACAACATGCTATCTACAACTATTTTTAACGGTTAATCAACTATTTTAACTATTTTAACAGTTAATCAACTATTTTTATTAATTTTAACGGTTAATTAATTTTAACTATTAACTATTCTAATTTAATTAACTGTTTTATTAAATTTAAGCTATTTATTAACTATTAATTAAATATTTTAATTATTAATTTTAAATATTATAATTATTAATTAAACATTTTAACTATTAATTGTAACTACTTAAACCACTAATTGACTATTTAACTCGTACTTTTAACAATAAAATAGTTAAAACTAATAGTTAAAATATTAGCTGATAACATTTTAATTAATGATGGAAATACTCGTAAAGCCTAATTTAGTCTTCCAACTTTTTATATCAAGAACTAATACGATCTTTATTAAGATAAAAAAATTGTAATATGCCACATATCTGCCAATTTTGTGAATAGGCTGACCTACTACAAGATAAGCAACAATGCAGAAATTTTATGGTACTTTTCAGAAGAAAAAAAAACTTTCTCTGTACAAAAAGAAACTCTTGATAAATGACGATGTCTGTGCTGGAGTGGTTTCCTGAATAACGCGTTACGTTTTCGATTTAAATGAATTTGGTCCCAAATCCAACAAGTGGTATCAAATAGAAAACTCGTATGTATATGTTGGAGAATAACAAGATAAATAGATTGAAAATCATTTAATTCGGCCCATAGGGTAAGGAGAAACTTTCATCTCCTTAAAATATTCATTCAAAATTATGAAGATATAATGTACATGAAGAGACAGGCTCTCCATGGTCCATCTAGGGCTATGCTGAATCTGCTATATAGGACAAACTGTCCTATGTATAGAATCACATGTCTGGCATTAGATTCATAGAATAATTTAATTCAGAAGACACAATTTTCATGTAATTCACTTATAATAAGTGCTCTTTAACCGGTATATTTTTCTTTAGCGTAAATGTCCTAGTATCTTGACCTGAAGTTAAGCATCGCTTACAAAGTAGTTTGTAACAAATTTCACATAATTTGTTAATGTTAAAAGGGCAAAAATTGCTTAGTGAATGAATTAATTTTTCAATACTTGCATATACATTAATACCTATACTATAAAAATTAAATCCAAAGTTTAGCTATGCTGTCAATTATATCTTAGACACAAGGGTGTGGTATGAAATAGACTTAAAAGGGTGTGGTTAAAAAATACTGCAACAGGAACGGACTTTGCTAGATAATTAAGATCTTTTAAAAAGTGCATTAGTATTGCATAAAGTGTTAAAAGATTATGGAAATATTAACTATATATTTTCATAAGTGTAATTTTCATTGAAACTGTGATCTGCCACAGAAAATTTTGTGAAATAATATTAATTCTAAACAGAGAAATATATTAAAAGTTTTAAAGCCGTTAAAATTATAACAATATTTTTTAATAATAAGAAACTCTCCTCAAACTCATAAAAACTGTTAAGAGTGCAAGATGATTGATGTTTGAATCCACTGTCAGGTGATGTCGCCAATACTGTTTTCGAAACAGGCGACAATGATTATCTTGTATTGCAACCATACTTTCTCCGACGCACTGGCAAAAGCGCAGGTAGGTCTCGAGACTCTCACCCGAGAGGACGTACAGCGCAACCAGCGCAACTTCCGCTAAGAAACGTTTAGTTTGAGGGGAATCCAGAGAGAAAATATATTCAATGCAACACTGTAACAATTGGCCCAACCGACAACACTAAAATCTGACGCCCCATGTTGGGTGCCAGATTGTAATGTTGTGTGTTGTGCAGCTGGATTGTGATTGGGTTGAGATTCTGACACAGGTTTGAGAACACACAGCTTTATTTACACAAGCACATATACCATATACACACAATTAGAGATATACAATATTTAGCACATTTAAAGACAGATAAATTCTAGATTCGTGGAAGGATTCCACTTTTAATTGGAAAACCCGATACTTAGGTTTGCGCGGAATATACTTCCTTTCCGGGTGAGAATTTGCAGACCAACTGACCATTTCTCGTGAGCGCCATAGGGGGCGCTTTCGACAATGCATAGGAGAAAGCATGGTTACAATATCTAGAATCAAACATGGAGTTGTTGTTTTTTCAAATTTCTTTAATACATGTCTGTTACTTCTCAAAATTCTTTCGGAATACTTTAGTGCTCTTTAGTGTTGGATATGTTACTAAAAATCGCATCTGAAGTCCTTATTTGATTTTAAGAACCAAAAAATTTAATATTACATCCGCTGTCAATCAACTAATTTTTCTGAAATAATTCATGTTTTATAGAAAGTCAAAGTTTTTTTTAATAAAATATATAAAGATAGAAACCAATATATCTTCCGTTATCATTCGAAAATCTCGAATATTATCTCATCAACAAAACTTAAATCAGTATGAATTGACAAAAAAGTTTTTGTAGAAAAGAAAATTCAATAAAAGAGAGCTTCAATTCTTTGAAAAAAATATTAAACTACATATCAGATCGTTCCCAGTACAAATTGAAATCTTACAAATACCTAGAATATTTCTATCCTTAAAAATATTACACATAAAAAAAAATATTTTTTGAAAAAAATTTCACATATCGAAAGAATTGCTTCTTTTTTTATCTCGAGAGTTATAACTCTTTTTTTTCCCCTAAAAGCAAGATTTATCGCTTCAAATATTTAAAGAAGTATTTTTCACCATGTTCTAAATGGCATGCTGAAGAGAAAAAAAATCCCTGTGAAGGGAAAAAAAAAGTGTAAACGAAATAGTCCAAGACAAATATCCAAAACAGAAAAATTTCATCTTTTTTTTTCTTAAAGGAAAGAAAAAAAAAAAAGCTAACGACTGAACTTCTTAAAGTCAACTAAAACGCAACAGAAAAAAAAAAAAATTTACTCACTTTTGGTTTCCCATGGTTACGAAGAACACTTTCCAAATTTTTTTTTAAATTAAAAAAAAGGAAAGAAAAATGTTGTCCTTTTTTTTTTGTCCCTCCATGTTTCATGTCCCTTTTTATGGAATTAATATTGACTTATTGAAAAGAGACTTAAAAAAAAAGTGTTATAGCAAATGACATGCATAAGGACAAAATATAAGGCATACATTTTTAGAGCTATAAATCTTAATGCACATGTCAAATTGAGAGCGTTAAGAGATAAAAACCTCAAATCCTATATTTCGCCTATGAATATTTTAAATTATTGTTATTTTATACATTGTCTATGAATGACTTAAAAAAATAGTTTAAAAATAATAAGAGAAAAAATTGTCTCTCTAATTTTTATGATTTCATTCATAATATTTGAGCATAAATAAATTACATCATTTCGTGCCCGACTCGTGGTTCAGTGGTAACATACACCGCTGGTAAGTATTAAGGCTTGAGGTTCAATCTCCTGGCGGCATTAATGTAGACACTGTTTCAAAAACGAGGAGTCTCGATTGTTTTTGTGATGTTCAGTATCTTGTCTCGTTTGCCAGATTACCGGGTTCTCTCCAATAAGATAAGCAACTGCGGAATAATTCCCCTAAAAGTCATTCTGTAAAGCACTGCCCTGCTTCAGCGTCTCGGAGACAAGTCAGACTTCTACCTACGGATGTTCCATCATACAACAGAAGATGCCCCTTTACTCCATCCATGATTAGTCATATGATGTCCGTTCCGCACTGCAGGACACTGGTGATGAGTCACAACATATATTTCGTTGATGTGTTATCACAATATTTTATGTTTGTTGTTGTTTCTTATCCCATTTCGGGTTGTGTTATCACCACGAGCCCATACGTGCTCATGATTGAAGGGGAAGGAAGCAGCTTCTGTTGTGATGGAGCAATATTAGGTTGAAGCTTGACAATTTTTCCGTGACGCTCTTACAGTCATAGGAGACTGGGACCAACATTTCGTTAAAGTGGATTCCGAACCACAAAACATCCATGGCACCGCCAATATTTCGTTGAACCCGAAATTTTGTGGCATGCGCCAGATCGCAATACTTGCCATTCAGGTCCCAAATTTTGCCAACGGCACACGGTATTTTGTTGCGGTCATCACAATACTGATGCGCCCAATGATGCTTGACTTCGGTGATCTAACGAGAACCGGTATATTCAGCATGGTACGGCCGTTGACTCAATATTTTATATCAGGAGCATTGCGTTTAACATAGCATTCCACAGGTGTCTTGGCAGTGCAAGTCATACAGAAGAAAATCCGAAAAACTATAATCAATTTCTAGTTGTCTGTGGGAGAAATTCTCTATTAAAATCACCATCGAGGCTTCTCGTTTCTTGCCGTTAGTGGAAATCAAACCCAATCTTCTAGAAAACTAAACCTTGTCATTAATCGTGTGTCACTTTGTATGGGCATATGTTATACATATTTTTTTCTTTAAAGTAGGCATATCTCGACTTATGAATTCTATTCGTCCCATACCATGGCTCGTATCTTAACAATTGATTTCCAAATAATGTAATCTAATATTTCTTACGTTTCTAGATATCTAACTTGTAATATGAAGGAATCCGCTGAAAATTCAATTTATTCCAGATGTATTACATTACATAATACACTTTTTATTACATAATTTTATTTGTATAGAAAACGTTTAGATTTTGTAAGCTTGCCAGTCGATTCTTGTGCATACGCCATGGTCATATCAAATGATAGGTTAGTTCAAAGTATATAATAAAATTATTGAAGTATTATTATTAATTTAATGTGTGTTCAGTTGTTCACTATTCAATCATATCTCTTTAAACCTAAAGAATTCGCTATCAGACTATAATTCATTGAATTTTAGAATTCTAGATAAGGATAATTTATTTTAAAGAAAAATTATGATATGTTATAAAAATGATAAGAAGTCTGATTTCATTGTGTTTTTATTATTTTTATTACATAAGCGAGCGACTTTTAAAATATTTTCAAGTTATTTTAGTTTTCAAAATTTTTATTTTTATAATAATTTTAAAATCAAAGTATAAGCAAATATAAACAAAATACAGAATCATTTTTTTAAAATGTATTACGTCAGTTAACATAAAAATTTGCATGCGTTTAAAGTCTTATTTAATGTAAAATTTGAAAAGTAAATTATATGGATTACTATTACACATTTGATTTGGATACAAAAAAAATGTTTAAAAAAATAGAAGGCTTAAAATAATTCAATGACCTATCTTTTATAAATAACTTGCAGCAGAAAAAAATAATAAAATTATAGAAAATATTTCTTTAAAAAATAACATATCAGCACATATTAACGACAAAAAACTTCACTAAATTTCACTAACACATTAATAAAGGAATATCAAGTTTACACCAGAAAAAACTTTTCCAATTCTTTCTGCATTAAATATTCAAAAAATAAGCGGAAAAATAAGAAATTGAAATTTCCATAAAAATAAGGGAGAAAAAAAGCTTAGTTATCATTAACCGGGTACATTAATAACTTGATATATATAAAATGCAAATAGCTCCAGACATTTTTAATTAAAATGACTTCATTGACTTTTTCATGAAAAAAAATATATTTGAAATTTTTTATTAAAGAAAAATAAATATTAATCTACGAAAATAGGTGTTACAAAATTTCTTTCTAGATTTTTGGATTTCTTAAGTGATAAGTTATATGCAGATCGTAAAAAAAAAAATCTTTAATAAATGATTGAATATGAAAACGTTATTGTGATTGATTCTTTGTACTGAAATTTTTAATTAAAATCACTTCATAGAGTTTTTCCTGACAAAAAATGTATTGGGTAAATATTTTATTAAGGAAAAATAAATATTAATCTACGAAAATAGATGCTATAGAATTTCTTTGTGGCTTTTTGGATTTTTTAAGCAATGCAGGACTTAAGAGAATTTTTAACGTTTTGATATATTCCATCATTTGTTATTGTGGTTGATTGTTTGTACTAAAGAGATATTTTACAGATGAATGATTTGACCATAATTTCTACAGAATTAATGAATTAATTATCTACACAAAAAGATTATAAAAACAATTATGCGGTATTTTTAGCCAAGTATTTTCCTTAGGCAAGAGAGAACAAATTTTCTATTCGAAGCCATAAATATGCACAATTTAATTGAATACAAAATCTCTTTCAATTTAAATAGCTAAAATCGACATACACTTTTACACATATTTATTAAATATAAGGTATATTTTTGAAGAACCAACAATAATTTTAAGACACCAAATCAATTAATACTGTATCCAAAAAGTAAGATCAATTTTCAATTTAAAATGGCCGGGTTTAATGGAATTTCAATTATTTTTTTTATTTTTTAAGTTGTTGGCACTGCCCTTGACATCTGTGAAATTCGACGTCAAAATATTCATTAGTGTTTCAGTTATGCTTGGCTTTGTGAGAAGCTAAAACTGATTCCGGCGATGTATGAAATGTCTCAATTAATTGAGCAAAGAACTTGCATTAAATGTTGTTTACGGAAACGTATAGAATATTGCAGAAGGCATTCGGTGAGTATTTCTATATCGGAAGGAAATGTTTAAAAGTGGTATAAACATTCAAAGAAGGCGAGAACGCGTTGAAGACGAAGAGTCCTCTGGTCGACCATCAACCGCAACCGACAAGGCTCACGTCCAAATTTGGTGCTTTCAAACCGTCGATTTACAATTAGAGACCATGCCGATATTGCTGGAATTTCAAAACGACCGGTCAATTCCATTTAGGGCCTCAAACGAGTCAAATATCGATTGGTACCGAAAACACTAAAAGCGACAGCTCACACTGCATTGATTCTTCGTGACTTTTTTTCCAAAAATGAAACCCATATCGTTCCACAACCACCGTATTCAAACCGTGCGACTTTTGGCTATTCCCTAAACTCAAAAGACGACTTCAGGTACACCGTTTTGAGTTGATTGAACAGATTCAACGTGAATCGCCGAGCGCTTTGAAGGTTATCCCTGCCAATGACTGTTTAGCATGCATTGAGGACTGGAAAAAACGTTGGCATAAGTGCATTGTGTCCGGGGGGGGATTACTTTGAAGGCGATGAAATAAATTTGGAATAATAAATAAAAAGTTTTTGAAAAAAAAATTATCTTACTTTCTTAGCACAGTAGTAAAAGGAATTGATTATCAAGTAGAACACAATATTACTACTTGAGAATCTACTATAAATCAAGTATAATCATTATTACTAATCAAGTATAATCATTACTACTAATCAAGTAGAATCATTATTACTACTATCAATCATTACTACTAATCAAGTAGAATCATTATTACTACTATCAATCATTACTACTAATCAAGTAGAATCATTATTACTACTATCAATCATTACTACTAATCAAGTAGAATCATTATTACTACTATCAATCATTACTACTAATCAAGTAGAATCATTATTACTACTAATCAATCATTACTACTAATCAAGTAGAATACAAATACTTCATTGAGTCTTCCATGACAAAATAAAATATATATTTGAAATATTTTATTAATGAAAAATAAATGTACAAAAATGGTCACTAAGGCGTAGGTATAATAATAGGCTTTACGACGTTTTTTACAAATTTTATTATTAAAAATTTTAAATTAATACAACTAAGCATATTTTTTATACATATTTAAAAAAACCTAAAATTACAGGTGTGCATAATTTTTAAATTTTATTTTCAAAAACCAAATCTCAAAAACAAACTTTCGTACAGTTTTTCAATGATGTCAACTATTCTATGAATATTTAAACATCGGTTGTTTTTGTAAGGGTTAGACAGACAGTCAGTAGGTGTACGGCCATTGTTAAAATATGAGGTAGGCGACTTTATGTGCCATTCAAATTTAATTTAGATGCGTGAAAAATTGTGATCTCATTTAGCACAAGGCCGAGCGCTCAAGGCAGAAATAATCAAGGGCTAATTTAACAGTTTTAAGTGGGTGGTGAATCAGCTAATTCTGCGTCTATTAGCAGAGTCTGGAACAAACAAGTTTGGTTAATACGTGGTTAACGAACATCCGTTAACCGAGAATGAAAATGATTAAGGGTGAATTATTACTTACGTTACTAATAGCACCGGAAATTAGAAATAGTTAGTTAATACGGGAAACAATTAGTTACAATAGTTAGTTAATATGAGAAACTATTTTGCGCTATGTTTCAGTAAATAAAACTTTGGATTGTTAGAGAAATGTATATATGCAATTTAAAATAATATAATTGATTAATATTATCAAATGTAATGTGTTATTATTATGAAGCTATGAAAATTTAAGAGTCACGAAATATTACATAAACTAAAATTATAACGGTAAATATGATTTATTTCTTAAAAAATACATGTAATTACGTTTTTTTAAATTGCAATGCTATGTTGTATTCTTATTTTAATTTCGTGTGTGTGTGTGCCTGCTTGCTTATGTGTGTATGCATATTTATATGCGTGTGTATGATAAATATGTGTGTATGTTTATGTATGTGATGTGTGTGTGTATGTTTATGTATGTGATGTGTGTGTATGTTTATGTATGTGATGTGTGTGTATGTTTATGTATGTTTATGTATGTGATGTGTGTGTATGTTTATGTATGTGATGTGTGTGTATGTTTATGTATGTGATGTGTGTGTATGTTTATGTATGTGTGGTGTGTGTGTGTGTGTGTGTGTGTGTATGTTTATGTATGTGGTGTGTGTGTGTGTGTGTGTGTGTGTGTGTGTGTGTGTGTGTGTGTGTGTATGCATGTGTGTGTATGTGTGTGTGTGTGCATGTGTGTGTGTATGCATGTGTGTGTATGCATGTGTGTGCATGTGTGTGTATGCATGTGTGTGCATGTGTGTGTGTATGCATGTGTGTGCATGTATGTGTGTGTGCGCGTTTATAAGTGGAAGAAAATTTATGAAGATACTGTATGCTTTAAAATACTTTATCTCCGATAATAAATAATATTGCTTAAAATGGCAGCATCTTATTTCTATTTTACATGTAGGTATGGATATTTCTTATAAATTGGTCAAGTGAAAAATGGCTTTAATTGTAATAAGAAGAATATATAATAAAGGAAAGACAGAAATGCACCAAAATGATAAATAATGGAACCTATTAATATAATATAATTTTTGAAAAGAACGATCATATATACCTTAAAGAAAATTTAAAAATAAAATCTCTATATAAAATATAAAATAAAATAAAAAATAAAAAAATATAAAATAACGACAAAATATCTACTGCTTTAATGTGCACATATTAAACATTCATTTTTTTAATGAGACATGTCTTAAAATAATGCAACAATTTTTTTTCTAAACAAAATATATTTCAGTAAATCAATCGAATTACTTATGAGTTGCCACAAAAACTGTAGTCAAACCATTTTATTGCTCAATTACGAAATTAATGACTGTAAAATTGTATCCATTTACTTTTATGCTCTATAAAAAATGCAAAATATATATAAAAACGTAAGACAAAATTTACATTTGATTTTTAGTAAAATAAAAAAAAACATATATGGATTTTATAAAATTTATTTAAAAGGGATATATTGTTTTTCTCCTTGCTCTTTGTTATTATTTATTGTTGCTTTCAGTTTTTCGATACATGTTTATCTATTGAGATTTCAGATCTAGAACACTATTATTTCATAGGCGACCCATTTTCGTCTTTTAACAATATTTTTATCAATATTTCTTTTTTGAAAATATTCCATACAATAGAAGCACGAACCAATCGATTGTTTTCAGCTATTGGTTATTTGGTACAGCGCTAGATTTGTGTGGCAACATCAAAATAATGACACATGCCCTGTTTGCCAATATTTTTATATTCCTATCTTGTTTTTAACTCTCTGCCTTAGTCATTCATTTTTATTGAATTCCATACACATTTTGACTGATATGACAGTATAACATGGTTTAAATGAACGATGTCTTTTAGTTAAACAATAGAAAACTTGTTTCTAAAAGTCTATACAAATGTAAGATTAGATTCATTTGCCAATTTTTTCTTCTTCTAAATACAGCATATAATTAGTTCACGAATAAATAAAATATAGTATTTATGTTAAACCAAGACAAAGAATTTAAACTCTAAATTATTATAGTAACTATTATTTATTGTAAAAATTGTTTAACCTTAAGTAGTAACAAAATATATTAATTTTTACTGTATGATTTATAGGATTATTTGTAAATATATTTGAGACTATATTTATGATTAAATTTATTCCTATAATAAGGATATACAAAGACAAATAATTTAAACTCAAATAATTATAGTGAATATTAGTTATTGTTACTATTTACGGTTAAACAATTATTACAATAACTAATATTTACTATAATTATTTAGAGTTACAATTATTGCTGTTGCTGTTGTTCTAATGCAGCTGGCTATACAGAGACAGTTAATCTTTATGCCATAAGCAAGGACTGCACCGTTGTTACTTAGTTTGAAGAGTCACAATTGTTTGTCTTTAAATTTGTTCCTATAATAAGGATACAATCATAAATATAGTCTCAAATATATTTACAAATAATCCTATAAATCCTACCATAAAAATTGATATAATATTTTCCTGTAATAATTGTTTAACCTTAAATAGTAACGAAATATATAAATTTTTACTATATGATTTATAGGAATATTTGTATATATATTTGAGCATATATTTATGATTGTATCCTTGTTATAAGAATATATTTTCTCTAATCTATTTCTATAAATCAATTTTTCATAAAACTCAAATAGTTTTTATTAATATTTACTTTACTACAAATGAAGTAAACATTAGATATTATCATAACATAATTTCAAGATAATCATAAGAAAAATTACTATGTTTTTAACAGTGACAACCGCAAAGTTCTACATAAATTTACGTTAAAATTTGTCTTTAGGAAAGTTAGGAATTACATCGTGCTTCTTATTCAAAACATTAATTTGCAAGAGCATGGGTTTGACTTATCGATAACTCTTAAATCTTAAACTATGAATGAAAAATAAATGGATCCATGTAATCCCGCAACCATTCTGGAAAACATCTTTCCTGAAATAATGTTATCTCAGACTTTCCCGGTAAGGGCTCTATTAAATGGCTTTCTTTGTTAAGTGGTGCTCAAAAATCAAAAGACCACAGACAATAGAGCCCGAAGCATACTTACGCCGCAAAATTTTAAAATTAACAAGACAAAGCGAACGTGAATCTCACCACAAAGATGGCCACACAAAGAAGATGTCAGAACTTTTTACTCGCTCACTGGTTCTCGTTGTGAAAGGTGGAAAATTGCTCATTTCCCTCAAAAGTTTTGTTTGTGGAATGGTCTCTGCTTTAACAACTCCATTCAGAAAAGTGATTGTTGTGCTATTGTGCTGTTCATTTTGCCTGGAGCAGTGTAAGAAATGGAACGAAAATAGCTCCTCTGCAAATTTTATGAACTTTGTTTGCTATGGAAATTTGAAATAGCAATTATAGATTTTCAGTATTATGATCAAGCTTATTGATTTCAAATAAAATGCAATCAAAAGAATGCCTATTATGGAATTGATTGCTATTGTTGGCTTATTGTTCTGCTTGATATGTGAAGATTTTAATTTCGATTCATTTACGTTAAACCTTGTATCTATGAATAAAAGACAATACTTTTCAAAATAACAGTCAGTATTTTCTCCACTTCTTTAAATTAATATATCAAGTTTCCTAAAATGCAATGTTAAGACAAGATTCCATATAGTTCTTGAATATTATAAATATCATTATTTAGATTTATTGTCATATTATTACTAGCTTTATGAATGTCATGATTATCATCATTACTAGATTTATTATCATATCATTGCTAGCTTTATGAATGTCATAAATATCATCATTTCTAGCTTTATTATCATATCATTACTAGCTTTACTAATATCATTAAATATCTTCATTACTAGCTTTACTATCATATCATTACTAGCTTTATGAATGTCATAAATATCTTCATTACTAGCTTTACTATCATATCATTACTATCTTTATTATCATATCATTACTATCTATTTATTATCATATCATTACTATATTTATTATCATATCATTACTATCTTTTTATTATCATATCATTACTATATTTATTATCATATCATTACTATCTTTATTATCATATCATTACTATCTTTATTATCATATCATTACTATCTTTATTATCATATCATTACTATCTTTATTATCATATCATTACTATCTTTATTATCATATCATTACTATCTTTATTATCATATCATTACTATCTTTAGTAAAATATCATTACTTGAATGCCATAAATATCATCATTATTACTTTACGTTTATTTATTTTATCATGTGTAAACATGATGATGTCCTGGTTAGAGATCAGTGGCGTCTTCAAAAAAGTGACACCATGAAATAAAAAGTAATTATTTAAAACATGTTATTCACCTCGCGCAACATGAGAAACTTTTATTTAAAATAAACGCTGATTTTCAAGTGATTTTACTTGTGTGACTAATAACACTGGCCTGAATTATGTGTCGCTAAATATAATGTTTGACCTATATCAAGTCAGGTGATCTGTAGTTCATTTTGAATTGTCTGGCTTTCAAAATATAAATACATTTTTGTTTCATTATCCTCATAAATAGTGTCGAAGAATTAGTTTATGTTTATAAAAATCCATTAAACCATCACTTAACAGACTTCTCTGACTTTTTGTAGTATTTGAACAACTACTTCTTTATGAAGTTCCAGGATTATTAAATTTTGATAAGTTTAAGTCGTTATTAAGTTTTATAATTTTTGCAAAAATTCTGCACTTTAGGATTCCAATTTCACCAAGTCTAATTTCCACGCCATAGAAAGCCAAAACAGCAGTAGTTTGTAAATGCAGCTACATTTTGTTTGTTTAGGAGACGACTATTATATCATTTCTTTTTATTTTCGATTGCACGATGTAATGAATAAACATTCGATAGAATGCAATAACTAATATCAGATGTATTGTAATTTGCTATGCCGGACAGATTATAAAAAATGTTAAAATAAACTATTCAGACAGTTATCTTATTAACAATGTACAAAATTATTTCAGTTTTTAAAATATTTGGAAAAAGCTTTGATTTAAATTCATGCACTAGATAAATATTCGTAAAAACCAAAATAAATTACAAACTCCAGTCAAATGAATAGAAAGACTTAACAAAAACCCAAACATCCTCCACAGTTTGTGTTCTTCCAAGAAAAGAAAAGCAAATAACTAGCAAAACAAATACAATAAACTTTCTTTTTTATAATATAAAAAAGATAGGCACACAGCATAGAGTTAGCAACACAAAAGAAAAGAAAAAACTCATTTCTCGTGCAGAAGAAATTTTTCTCCCAAGACATCCAAGAACTCCGTTGTAGGCGCGCGCGCCGGTCTTCTACACAAATATGCTTTTTCTTACCTCATTATTTCCTTTTATCCGGTAAACGGGATTTGGAATTATAACGGGAATGAGTGATGCTGCGAAACGCAAGAAGAATATTTTCCAGTTCGTTTAACCAAACGAAAGAACA
Organism: Caerostris darwini; assembly: GCA_021605075.1. Taxonomy (NCBI): domain Eukaryota; kingdom Metazoa; phylum Arthropoda; class Arachnida; order Araneae; family Araneidae; genus Caerostris; species Caerostris darwini. The sequence goes on from BPLQ01008122.1 coordinate 604,293, forward strand.
ACAAAGAGAAAATGTAATCTTTGAATCCGATTTTGTTGTTCTGTATATATTTTCTCGACAAATAAGCACGGATGCGTTGAATTGAACTAGGTAAAAAGGACTATAATTATTAGCATACCATGTGACTTCTTATATGTGGCATAAAGTATACCTTTCAATTATTCAAAACACGAAATTACGAAAAATTGCAAGATCTGAAATGGAAATGAATCAACCAGCTAGTATAATTTAGGGTAATGAATTTCCTGTGTTTAATATAATATGTTTATGTTATTTCTTCAGCCAACTTGGTAGACATCTAGACCAAGCCTACGAACCCATATAGGCTCATGGTTGAAGGGAAAGGGGGCAGCTTCTGGTGCTATGGAGCACCCGTAGATTGAAGTCTGACTTGTTTCCGTGACGCTCTACAGTCATATGAGACCGGGACCTACGGCTTAAAGTGAATTCGGAACCACTACAACCATCCATGGTACCACCTGTACTCGAACCCGAAACATGTGACACCGAGCACCAGTGCGCTAATCACTATCACTCGGTTATCATTCAATAAATGAATATCTGAAATCAAATTGAATTATGTCATCATATGTAAACTTTGTTAAATTTATATATCGCATTTATGGAATTACCTTATAGAATATACAATAATATTAATTAAACAGCGTTGTTGTACGGAAAACTATTTTTAATTTTCGATTGTACAATGTAATAAAAAAACACGATACAATACAATAGCAAAATACAATACATCTGATTTTAGTTACATTGGAAGAATTATAAAATTACTTGTTAAATTATTCTGAAATTATTTTGTTAACATCATACAAAACTATTTTATTTTTTAATAATATCTAAAAAAGTTTTGGTTTATACTTCTATTCATGCACTAGATAAATATTCGTAAAAACCAGAACAAATTACAAACTCCAGTCAAATGAATAGAAAGACTCAACAAAAACCCAAACACATTCTCCACAGTCTGTGCTTCCGAGAAAAGTAAAGCAAATAACTAGCAAAACAAATACAATAAACTTTCTTTTTTATCATATAAAAAAGATAGGCATATACAGCACAGAATAAGCAAGCAACACAAAAGAAAAAAAAACTCATTTCTCGTGCAGAAGAAATTTTTCCCAAGACATCCAAGAACTCCGCTGTAGGCACGCGCGCCGGTCTTCTACGACAAATATGCTTTTCTTACCTCATTATTTCCTTTTTATCCGGTAAACGGGATTTGGAATTATAACGGGAATGAGCGATGCTGTGAAACGAATAAGAAGAATATTTTCCAGTTCGTTTAACCAAAAGAAAAGAACAACAAAAAGGAAAAATGTAATCTTGGAATCCGATTTTGTTGTTCTATTTATATTTTCTTGAGGAATAAGCACGGATGCGTTGAATTGAACTGGGTAAAAAGGACTATAATTATTAACGTACGATGCGACTTCGTAATGTGTGGCATAAAGTATACCTTTTAATTATTCAAAACACGAATTATGAAAAAGTCAAACTCTGAAATGAAATGAATCAACCAGCTAGTATAATTCAAGGTAATGAATTCCATGTTTTTTAATAAAACATGTAAAATCTCGGATTACATAAAAGTCTTTGATGCATAACATTTCTTATTAATAGACGTAATTACAACAAACAGTTACGGTTAGAATGCAAAAGAGAAATTTTCTAATAATGATCATAAATTTTTATTTTCAGTACTGAGGTTACAATAAATTATTATTTTAAAAAAACATTTAAGCTCTATTTAATTACTTATACAAAAAAAATAACATATGTAAGAAGTATATTATCACTTCAAATATTGACGCCTTTAAATATTTGGAACTGGAATTTCTATTCAGACGAAAGTAATATTAAAAACACCTTTACTTTTCTTCGCAAGGAACATTCCTCAACATAGCTATCTTTCAGTTACATATTAAATGCAAATATAGTAAAAACATCAAAACGCCTTCTCTATTTTTGTTCGCAATGAGTAGACATTTTAAATTATCAGTAATATATTAAAATTAGTGACAGTTTCAAAGTAAAATGTAATGAAAAACACTAATCAGTAAAACATCTGATATAACCATGGATGTAATAAACCTTGTTTTACAATTAGCTGGTTTCTTCAACATAGCAATTTTTCAGTTAGAGTTACATATTAAATGCCAGTATAGTAAAAACATAAAAAGCACCTTTTCTATTTTTGTTCGCAAGGAGTTGATCTTTTAAATAATCAGCAATAAATGAAAATTAACGAGAAGTTAATTGTAAGGAAAAAAACACTAATCAGTATTACGTCCGATACTATATAATCTTGGATGTAAAGTGCTTTGTTTTGTTTTGTTTTTTGCCTTATTAACTATATTCCTCAACATAGCAATCTTCCAGTTTTATTTATAGAGTTGGCCTAATATCATTATAGAACGATGTCGATTACAAATTGTATAATATTAAAAAGTTTTATTATAATGCAACATTTTTTTAAATTACTCTTAAACTATATTCAGATTTTAATGAAAGCATTGTTTGAAAATAGAAACAATACAATTACTGTATACTAGTTAATGCCTTTGATAGTTTGCCATGGTTACTGCGTTATATTTGAAAATAAAATACAAAGTAACAAACTTACTATATACATAGTTAAGACACATTTATGTTGCCAATGTTTGTTGTCATTGCCACAATATAAATTGAGCTAAATAAAGCCTTTTGCGAAAACACTAACGCCTTGTTAATAAAAAAGATAAATTACCTTTAAATAAAAGTATAATAAAAGTAATAATAATGTAGTTAGTAGTAGTTAGTATAAGTTGTAGTAATAATGTAGTCTGAAAATTTTTTTTTCATAAGCTACTATAAACTTAGATTGAAAATTCAAGTTATTGGAATTTTCGAAAATGCCATTCTTGTGTAATTTAAAAAATATATATACACTAATAATTTTTTTTAAGCTTCGTATAATAGATAATGATATCTGTAATTGAACGGTACCTTGTTTATATCTCTGCAAAATGTTTTTCATAAATTAAAAAGTTAGACTTAAAATTCAAGTTAAAAAAAGAAATTTGCAGAAATTGCAAAAGTTAAAGTTAGGAAATTCGCAAAAATCGATTTTTCATTAATTTAAAAATTATATTCTAATATTTTTTTAAAGAAATTATATTTTTTCTTTATCTAGCGGGATATCGAAACTGGAAAAAGTTCTACCATAAAAGAAAGCAAGTTCCATGGCAAATGATGCCCAACTTCGCAAACTGCGTTCCTATAATGTGACCAATGTCTCGTGAAAACCAAACTGACAACCATAAAGAAAATACTTTCTGCTTCATCCCAAACAAAAATTACAGATCTTCTAAGGCATGATACAAACCAAATCCCAAATAAGTCGGTCGGAAAGAAAACAAGTGCTTCTCTGATCTCTCATCGTACAAACTCATGCAAATAATAGATTACAAGTGAAAATATTTTTTTTTCTATCTTCCCATGAAACTTTTTTCCTTTTATTTTTGCAGAAACCAATGGGGAGGTAAAGTCGATTAAATTTATGTATTTGAAAAAACAGAGATTTTTCTTTTTTCCGTTTGAATAATGATTCGGGTTTTTGTCCAAGAACCTTTCACAATGACGACGTCTTTCAGTTATAGTTGCCATCATATCATTATAGAACTTTATCGTAATATTAAAAAGTAAGTATAGTAATATTAAAAACACCTACTTTGTTCACAAGGAATTGGATTTTTTTAATAGTCAGCAATATATGAAAACCAGTTTTTCAAAGTAAAGAGTAAGGAAAAACACTAATCAATAATACGTTTGATATAGCCTTGGATGTAAAGTGCCTTGTTTTATAACTAACTATATTCCACAACATAGTAATCTGTCAGTTATAGTTACATACTTAGCATATCATTATAGAACAATATCGATTGCAAATTGGATAATATAAAAAAGTATTTTTATAATGTATTTTTTTTAATTACTCTTATAAGTTCAGATTTTAATAAAAATATTCTTTGAAAATGGATGCAATACAGTTTATACATTCTAGTTAATGCCTTTAGTATTTTGTTTTCCATAGTTACTGCATAATATTTCAAAATAAAATGCAAAGAACTTATAGTTACTGCGCAATTTCAATATGATTTTATTTGATTTTATGTCGCCATCGTTTTTTTACTAGCTTACTTGCATTTTCATACTTAGCCAATATAAATTGGGTAAAAAACGGCTTACACAAAAACAAACGACTTGTTATTAAAAAAGAAAAAAATACCCTTTAGAGAAAAGCATAATTTTTATTAGAAATTAAAATATTTTTCTTTATCTAGCGGAATATCGAAACTGGATAAAGTTCTACCAAAAAAGAAAGCAAGTTGTTTGGCAAATGATGCCCAACTTCGCAAACTGCGTTACTAGAATGTGACCAATGTCTCGTGAAAAACGAACTGACAACCATAAAGAAAATACTTTCTGCTCAGTCCCAAACAAAAATTACAGATCTTCCAAGGCATGATACAAAACCAAATCCCAAATAAGTCGGTCGGAAACAAAACAAGTGCTTCTCTGATCTTCCATCGTACAAACTCATGCAAATAATAGATTACAACTGAGGATATTTTTTTTTTGTCTATCTTCCCATGAGACTTTTTGCTTTTTTTTTTTGCAGAAACCAATGGGGAGGTAAAGTCGATTAAATTTATGTATTTGAAAGAACAGAGATTTTCTTTTTTCCGTTTGAATAATGATTTGGGTTTTTGTCCAAAACCTTTCACAATGACGACGTACTCAGCTTTAAAAAATGGGAAATTGATTACTGAAAAGATGAGTGGAACAAATAAAATGACACATTTGACACCATTATGGGAATTTCGGAAGTTTAAGAAGAAAAGTTGGTGAGGATCTTTTCATCCATCGATGGATCTTGATCGCATTTTTTTTTCTGCGTGTGTCTGTGTGTAAGATAACAGAGAATAGATTATCTTGGGACACAGTACTTATAAAAGATATTGAAGGAGATTAGGAGGTTAATAGTTCGTATTAAAGCTTTCTTTTTCTCCTTTTATATAAGTAAGTTTAGTTTTTATAACTGGGAGAGTATTTTGATTTTTTTTTATTCATTTTGTTACCTTTAAGCAATTACCGTTACTGCATTCCAGTGCATTTAGAATACAGTAACGGTAACTGCCTTTGGAAGATTTGTTTGCCATGGTTATTGTATAATATTTCAAATGTAATAACTTTACTCCAAGTGTAGTTAGAAATCAATTTCAATTTGATTCTATGTTGCCTGCTTGCTTTTTCAGGCAAGGGACCAAGATAAATTGGACTAAATAAGTCTTACACAAAAACAAACGCCTTTTAATAAAAAGAGATAAAATACCCTTTAAAGATCATAATAAATGTAATAATTTATAGTAAATATTTTCCTCTGTCTAGCTGAGTATCGAAACTGGATAAAGTTGGACCATAAAAGAAAGCAAGTGCAATGACAAATAAAACCCAACTTCGCAAATTGCGTTCCTATAATGTGACCAATGTCTTATGAAACCCAAACTGACACCCATAAAGCAAATACTTTCTGCTTCGTCCCAAACGAAAATTACAGATCTTCTAAGGCATGATACAAACCAAATCCCAAATCAGTCGGTCGGAAACAAAACAAGTGCTTCTCTGATCTTCCATCGTACAAACTCATGCAAATAATAGATTACAACTGAGGATTTATTTTTTTGTCATCTTCCCATGAGACTTTTTTCCTTTTTATTTTTTCCGTAACCAATGGGGAGGTAAAGTCGATTAAATTTATGTATTTGAAAGAACAGAGATTTTCTTTTTTCCGTTTGAATAATGATTTGGGTTTTTGTCCAAGAACCTTTCACAATGACGACGTACTCAGCTTTAAAAAATGGGAAATTGATTACTGAAAAGATGAGTGGAAAAAAATGATACATTTGACACCATTATGGGAATTTCGGAAGTTTAAGAAGAAAAGTTGGTAAGTATCTTTTCATCCTTCGATGGATCTTGATCGCATTTTTTTTTCTGTGTGCAAGATAACATAAAATAGATTATCTTGGAATACAGTACTTATAAAAGATGTTTAAGGAGATTAGGAGGTTAATAGTTCGTATTAAAGCTTTCTTTTTCTACTTTTGTATAAGTTTAGTTTTTATACCTGGGAGAGTATTTTAATTTTTTTTTTTATTCATTTTGTTCTCTGTTAATAACCAACGATATTATATGAAAGTTGTTATTAATTGTCCAAAAAGAATTTAGAACGTAAAATTGAATTATGTTTATTTTTAATTAATTTGTCAAATTAATATTATAAAATGATATATAATTTTAATTTGATAAAATTTATTTATTTATAATTTTAATTTGATAAAACTAATTTATTTATAATTTTAATTTGAAAAAATTAATTGATTTATAATTTTAATTTGATAAGATTAATTAATTTATAATCCTAATTTGATAAAATTAAGTAATTTACAATTTTAATTTGATGAACTAAATGTATTTATAAATTTAATTTGATGAATTAAAAGTATTTATAGTTTAAATTTGATAAAATTAATAATGTTAATTTGATAAAATTAATTCATTTAAAATTTTAATCTGTTAAAATTAATTGATTGAAAATTTTAATCTGTTAAAATTAATTGATTGAAAATTTTAATCCGTTAAAATTAATTAATTTAAAATTTTAATTTGATAAAATTAATTTATAATTTTAATCTGATAAAATTAATTTATAATTTTAATTTGATAAAATTAATTTATAATTTTAATTTGACAAAATTAATTTCTAATTTTAATTTGATATTAATTTCTAATTTTAATTTGATATTAATTTTCAATAATTAAATATTTTTATTAATAATGCTTGCATCCAAATTTTGTAAAGTGCTAACTTTACTTTCAAAATATGTCTGAGAATCTGCATTAATAATATAATTTAAAACATTTATTTTATACACAGTTATATGAATAATAAGGTTTTACATTATAATTGCAGAAAATATTATTTCGAACGACAATGGTTCCTAATTGTCGAAAAACAATTTAGACGTAAAATTGAATTAAGTATTTTTATTTTTGAGTAATTAATATAAATTTAATTTGATATAATTTATTTTATAATTTTAATTTAATATTTTGCATTATTCATACTTGCATCTAGCATATTGCAATGTGCTAATATTACTTTCAAAATGTGTCTGAGAATTGGCATTAATAATATGATTTAAACTACTTATTTTATGTACAGATATATGAATAAGAAAAAAGGTATTACGTTATAATCTAGAATAAAAAAACAGTTATGTAGTAACATGTGTTTTCAGTCACACAGTTTATGTGTGACAAAACTTTCTATAATATTATGCCACTTTATATTAAGAGTTAAAAATTAAATCCATTTAAATATCTTCACATTTCAAATCAATAGAATAAAAAAATCCACTAAATAAAAATTCAGTTTAAATTCAGTGGATATACAAGATTTAATTTAGTTCCCAATTTAGCTGAACGTGATATTTTCTTTTTTGAACATGAAAGGAAAAAAAATCCTCCTACTGTTTCTTTACTTTAATGACTTCTTTTAAAATTTGTTCCAGAAAAGACTTACAATAAAGAAATAAATTGAACAAAATGAAATAGGTTTAAAAAGATAAAAATTCGTAATACATTGTTTGTTGAGTAAAATCTGGGATTCAAAGTTAAAATTTGATTTATTTAAAGTTAATTAATGGATAAATATCAGACGTTTCAATTTCCTAAATAAACTTTTTTTGGGGTGAGTTTAAAAATGCTCAATTTATCGAGAACCAATAGGTTTTTATACTAATTAATTGTACAGATATAGTAAACAATGTACCTTCATTAAGATATTTATTTCTTTAAAAAACGTACTAGAGATTTATTTTAGTTTTAAGGTATTGAATTAAATTTCCTTAGTTATTCAAAAAAATGTATCACACATATCATTATATTATTTAGCATTCATCACATAACTCATAAAATTCCTCACTATATTAAAATTATTTATCAAATATCTCATTATATTATTTAAAATTCATCAAATATCTCATTGTATTATTTAAAAATTAATCAAATATCACACTGTATTATTTAAAAATTAATCAAATATCTCATTGTATTATTTAAAAAATAATCAAATATTTCATTGTATTATTTAAAAATTCAAATATCAAATTTAAAAATTTCAAATATTGTATTGTTTATTTAAAAATAATCAAATATTTCATTGTATTATTTAAAAATTAATCAAATATTTCATTGTATTGTTTAAAAATTAATCAAATATTTCATTGTATTGTTTAAAAATTAATCAAATATTTCATTGTATTGTTTAAAAATTAATCAAATATTTCATTGTATTGTTTAAAAATTAATCAAATATTTCATTGTATTGTTTAAAAAATCAAATATAAAATTCATCCAATATCTCATTATATTATTTAAAATTCATCAACTATCTCGTTATATTACTTAAAATGCATCAAATATCTCATTATATTATTTAAAATGCATCAAATACCTCATTATATTATTTAAAATGAATCAAATATCTCATTATATTGAATTAAAAAAATATAAAAAAGCTGATTAAATCAATAAGTTTAAACACGAATTCATTAAAATACAATACATTAACATCTTAAATTATATTTAAATGAAAATTAGAAATGAATTAAATCTTAATATGAAATGATGAATGTAAAATAATTTGTTGCATTATGAATTCATGTCTTTTTAAAATTTAAAAAAAAAGAGTTTCTACAGAATATAAAAAATTTATTATGATGTAATTATTATAATATTAATGAAAATACTATAGCTTTAAATTTGTAATTTAATTACAATTAAGAGCTAAACATTTCTATTTCAGATAAACATTAACAATATAACAAAGGACTACACGTTAGCATTACAATTAAGGGTTATACATTAACATTACTATTACAGCTAAACATTAACATTACAACAAAGGACTACACATTAGCATTACAATTAAGGGTTATACATTAACATTACAATTAAGAGCTAAACATTAACATTACAATTAAGCGCTAAACATTAACATTACAATTAAGAGCTAAACATTAACATTACAATTAAGATCCAAACATTAACATTACAATTAAGATCCAAACATTAACATTACAATTAAGAGCCAAACATTAACATTACAATTAAGAGCCAAACATTAACATTACAATTAAGAGCCAAACATTAACATTACAATTAAGAGCCAAACATTAACATTACAATTAAGAGCTAAACATTAACATTACAATTAAGAGCTACAATTAAGATCCAAACATTAACATTACAATTAAGATCCAAACATTAACATTACAATTAAGAGCTAAACATTAACATTACAATTAAGAGCTAAACATTAACATTATATCTCATTGTATTATTTCAAATTCATCAAATATCCCATTATATTATTCAAAATTCATCAAATATCCCACTATATTATATAAAATTCATCAAATATCCCACTATAATGTTTAAAATTCATCAAATACGATCTCTTAAATAAATAAAAAAGGTTGATAAAGTCAATGAGACCATTTAAACACGAATTCATAAAAATACAATACATTAACATCTTAAAATATCTTTAGTTGAAAATTAGAAATGAATTAAATCTTAATATGAAATGATAAAAACTTGAACGATACTTTAAATACTAGAAGCGAGAGAAAATATCTAATTTAATCAATTAGGGAATTCAATAGTTTTTGTACTTCTTTTTATCTCACAACCACACAATCCATTAAAACTTTGGAAATGTTGTACGATTAAAACACGAGTTCAATTAATGACCATTGATTTTGGTTTCTCCAACACTATCACTCGTTCAAAACTTTTAAGAATTAAGCAATACGATTTTCCAGTTGGGCAAGCGTGAAACTTTTTGAACATAATTAATCATAACTTTTCCCGACTAAGTAATTAATAACCGCAGGGATTGGGAAAATTCTGTGAACCAAGTTTTCACTTTTTGGAAATTTCTAGATAAGTCCAAGAATTTATTACGGTGTTTAAAGAAGAAGACACCCTTTTCTGCGAAAATGAAGCTGAAGGCATATTCTTATGAGGGCACGATAAGTGAAAAGATAGAATTATGGTTTTCAACTTCTGTTTTGTTTTGTTTTAAATATGTATAACGATTTTAAATACTAACAGAAAAATTATAGAAACTATTAGTTAGACAGATTTTTGTGAAATTTTATTTTCTCAATAATTCCAATGAAATTACTCTTATAAATATATAAATTCATAGTACATAAATTATTTTACTAGTCTTTAAAATTCAAAAAAGAGTTTCTGCAAAGCATAAGAAAATTACTATGAGATGATTATTATATATTAATAAAAAATATTATGGCTTTAAATTTGTAACTTAATTACAACTAAAAGCTAAACATTCACAACACAATTAAGAACTAAATGTTACAATTAAGAGCTAAACATTAACATTACAATTAAGAGCTAAACATTAACAATGCAATTAAGAACTAAACATTACTGTTATAGTTAAACATTATCATTTCAATTAAGAGCTAAATATTACTAGACCACTACAATTTACACAAATAAATCGTGTTGGAAATAATATGCATGAAAATCACATGTTATGTATAAAAACTGGCTTTAGTAAGGCATTAGTTAGCAATGATGTTTTATTTTTTCTCCTTATTAAACCATACAGAATATTATTTCAGTTTTTGCAAAAATTTTCTACAGATTCGAATTAGAAAGATAAACTTAAAACTTTAAATACTTCAATATAGAAATAAATGTACTTTTACTAATTTTAAATAAAACATCTGAAATTATGTTTTCAAACTTAATTAAAATTAAGAGCTAAACATAGAATACTACAATTTAGACAAATAAATAATGTTGAAAATAATATGTATGAAAATAGTATGTAAGTAAGTAGTTTAGTAAGGCATTAGTTAGCAATGATGTTTTATTTTTTTCTCCATATTAACTATACAGAATAATATTACAGTTTTTCCAAAAACAAATATCCAATGGATTTAAACTGAAAAGATCAACTTAAAATTTAAATACTTCAATATAAAAATAGATGTAATTTTACAAATTTTAAATCAATCATCTTAAATTATGTTCTGAAAATGATCGTCATACTAAATACAGCAAAGTTCCAAACAATTCAGTTTCATGGTGTAAATTTTTACAAAATATTACACAAGTTAAACAAAGTTCAGTTCATATATTTGGAATCTATAACATTTAATTTCTTAATAATCATTTAAAACATAAAAATCTTAAATTGTCTTGACACTAAAAAATAAACTTCTTTTGTAATTAATTCGTGAAATATAAGAATAAATCATATTTGCATTTTGACAATCGGGGATGAATGGAAAAATTTAGTGGAAAAACTCGCAAAGAGGCTTTTGCCAATTTTAGATTAAGAACTGGACACAATTAATTGCCTAAGCGAACATCTGGCTAAAATAGGAATTTTGAACTCATATATATGTTCTATGCAAGACAGAGGAAATGAATGAGGGCCATCTGCTTGTTTGCTCGGGACTAGATTCTTAACTTACAACAACTGGTGATTTGTGTACTCTTTACTGGAGGGCCAGAGAAAATATGTTCTGATCACAAGAACTTTTATTATGGTGCTCTTAGATATTTAAATTTTTATCCTTGGAACATTTAACTGTTTTTAAGGTTTTATGTTAAGATTGTCTACTCTTTTCCCTTTGTAATTGTGATTTGTTTAGATGTTCTTTTTGTGTCTACGATAAGTGGCCAAATTTATATGGATTGAGTCCCAATAAAACCACCAGTAACAACAACATATTTACATTTAGAATACGAACTTTTATTTATACTAATCATATAGGCAATTTCCAATTTCTAAGAAACGGGTGATTAGTTTATTCATCAGCAAGTTAAAACTTTTCGACAAGCAATATTGAACAAGGTGAAAGGTAAAATTTCGATAAAAATTTTTCATGCTAAAAATCATTAAACTCTATGACATTTGGAATAAAGAAAAATATTTAAAAAAAAAAAAAAAAAAAAAAAGAAATGTTAAAAAAATTGTTACATTTATAAAAAAAGAAAGAATTGTGCATTGATGAATGTAAAAACGCAAGCATTGTAAATTTTTGTAGTTTCTGAATACAACGTTTTGTTAAGCATTCACGTTTTTCATTTCCATACTTCCTCCACAGCGGATAAATACAGTTACAGCTGTAGTTACAAAAGAAATTCTGCCAATGCGAGTTAAAAATAGATCTTGTATTCATTTAAAAATTGTTTAGTGGGAAACAGCTTCGATGAATCTAAATAATAATACAATGCCATTTCCTGCAGGTGTGGAATGTGAAAGGAGAAGCATAGTTACTAACTGCGACTCTAAGTCGTTTGTTTACTGTGATACTGATGGAAGCTGTACTAGATTCAACTCAAATAATGATCGAAAATAAAAAAAAGAAATAAAATGCAATAAAAAAAATTCATATCTGTAGTGTGCAGGTTGGGCAACTGGATTATAACTGGGTTGTGGTTGGGTTGAGATACTTGAGGTTGGAGAACTCACAGCTTTATTTACATACGCACAAACACCACATGCATACAATTTCAAACAAACAATACGAAACAGATGTAAAGAGATATAATTACGATTCGTGAAGGGTTTCCTGAGCTTCTTCCTTCTAAGCCGTAAATCCGATACTCAGGTACGCGCGGGATCCGCTAAATATACTTATTCTACTGGTGAGAGTTTGTAAGCCAACTAACGCACATGGATGGGCAAAATATACTTCCTCTAAGTATAAGAGACAATAAACTAAACGTTCCTCAGCGAGAGTGCAAGTTGCGATGTAATAAAATGGTGAGAGTTTTGAGGCCTATTGGTCATTTTTCCTGAGCGCCACAGGGTTCGCTCTTGCAGTTCGTAGGAGGATGCATGGCTACCTATCCAATTCCCACTTCAGTTTAAGTTTACTTATTATCATTGAAACTGTTGAAAATATACAAATGTTAAATGGAATAAAATTGAAATATCAAGCATACATGATCCCAAAAAATAAATGCTTCATAAATAACTCATGTAAATAGTTATTACATGAGTTATCACTTTAACTAAGAGTTTTATTCAGTATCTACACATATGAAACATTAAAACGATTCATTTAATATTAATATTCTCGCAATAAAAGTTTGTAATCAGTTAATAGCCTCATTTCCATAGTAAGTAGAAAGCATTTAAAACAATACAAGTTTAACGTGATGGATTAAATTTTATTTTTCGCTGTGTAATCACTGACTACTTAAAATTCAGCAAGACCATAATAGTATTGATTAAAAATATATATTAGTACTGACTTGTATAAATCAGATGTTTTGCATTTTACAGCTACAATTTACTTCAATAAACTTAGAAAAAATAAATTTATGATTTTCTGACTACATTTAAATTTTAATAAAGTAACTTATCTTAACTTCATATTAAAGTTTGCAATTTAAAAACAAGAATGATTATCAACCAATATTTTATATTATTTTAATACATTTTTTGTCATAAACCCGTTCCTTTTATATTTCTATACAAAAATGTTATTGTTGTTGTTGTTGTTGCTTATCCCCTTGATTTAGAATCCTAAACCAAGTCCAGTAGATCATGCTGCATCAATAGATCGTAAACTGTCCTCCCCTCATTCAACAGTTGCCTCACAGAGGCACCAATACAATCTATGAGATGAGAGGGAGATGCGATGGTCGAACAATGACAAAGGGCATATGTCTTCTCGTCTCCATTGAAGGTCAAACTCTTAATGTGGCCAGTTCTTAGTCTAGCTAAAGTCGTCTGAGCAGGTCTAGGACAGGAGCACTGTATGGACATACCAGGATATTTAGCGGCGTACCACAAAAATGTAATTCATTTATACAGCTTCTAATTAAAAATAAATGTCTTATATGCGGTTTTAACGATTTACATTAAATTTAATTTATTGATAAATATATTATATATATGGAAAGTATAATTCAATATTATATAAATCAAACCATATATCTCGTAAATCATAATATATTTTAAATAAAATATATATATCACGAAAAAATTACGTTTCAGTAAAAGATATATTATTTTGATAGCTATTCAATAAAAATAATAATATTTTGTATTGAATAGATGGAGTATGCAATTTTTGTTAAATAGTTACTGCAACAGATATGCGAAATACGTTTAATTGTTCTTCTTGGCAAATAAATAAAAATATAAACCTTTTAATTCAATTTGAACGAAGATATTTTTAGTTTGCATTACTTAAGATCATTTTCATATACATTATAGTATAGTAACCAGTTTGCTTTTAACTGCTACTAATGCTTATAATGGCTTTTAGCAAACGTGGAAACAAAAGCCTATAATGGCTTTTGATAATATGTGCTTAAATTCTAGCCATTGAATTATCTCCAAATAGTATGTGAACTTGTAAGCACGCATAATAGAAATGGCATTATTCTTCTACTTCCTTTGTTTAAAATTGTAAGAATTTCGTAGAAGCTATATGCTATATTTTCTTTATCTTCCTGAGCGATACATTAAAACCGAGAAAAATTGAAAAGTTGAGGACTAATTCTTTTAGTCGTACTTCTTCCCGTGCATTATTTTTAAATATATATTTCATGTTAGGAATACACAAGAAAATGAATGTGAACAGCAAAAAATTGTGAAAAGAACTCGTTTTCTTCGAAAAATGCAGCTTTTTTTTAATTGCATCGAGTATTGACCGTCGTCGTATTGACCATGTAGCTGTGAGCAACCCAATACAAACTAGCCTTGAAGAAAGCATATCGTGTGTGCAGCACCGACGAACGCTGTTACTCATTTAGCACTATCCAAGGGGTACGTGTAGCTTGAAGATATGCTATGGATGCGAGCAACACTACCCCCGCAACGCTCTACGGTCATATTAGACCGAGACTACGATTTAAAG
>BPLQ01008123.1:0-58996 GCA_021605075.1 Caerostris darwini
GGATACGGACTATACCATGAGTTGTTCCATCGGGATGTTTGATAGACACACGAGCTCAGAAATGTGTACTCCGGTGAGAAGTGAGGGAAGATCGCCTCCCGCCTCTTGACGGATTGTCTTAAAAGGAAATTTATGGTGAACAAGAGGGAGTGGTTCAGCAAACGATTCGACCAGAAGTGTTGTTTTCTCTATTCCTACTATTAGTTCACACTCTCCCTATATCTATCTTGTTCAAATTTTTAATCGTTAATAAAATACTTTTTATTCATCCACTCAAGTTCAAATACATTATTTTTTTCACTTGTAGGGGATGACACTTGATGTTAATACAAGGTTTTTTTCAAATATTAATTCATTAATTAAATTTAATTAATTAATTTTAGTTTTTAGATTTAAGTTGCATGTATCTAATAAAAGATGGCGTCAGATGAAGAGTGAAAAATGTCAACTTTATTTGTAAAGGACTTTTTCTGCAATATAGTGAAAAAAGTAGGAATTCACTTTAAAAATTTTTTTTATATTACTTGCTTCCTCTGAAATTGATTGAATAGGCCGGAGATTTCGCCTGTTGTTTCCATTCATGGGCTTCTTGTGGTTTCATGTATCCCGCCGTGTGATAGGTAAGGTCTGCAAGATCACTTGTGTATTAGATTCGACGTAGTACTAGAACTCTAAGAAATCTCTAATCCTGGAAGTGAATTGCACTTGTGATTTAATTGATTATTTGTAGAATTAGGGTGCGATCTTGTAAATAAAAATTAAAATTATTGGCATAGACCACAGAAAGTGGCCTTCTCCTTGAAGCCGTTGTAAAGTCCTATTCAATATGTTTAGTCTAGTATTATGACCTAGACGCGTTTTCAATGTGTTGCCACATATCTATTTTGTGCGAAAAAAATTGGGTTGGTTTTCCATGACATCGGAACCATGTCTTACCAAAATGTCGACAGGACTGTTCTCGGTTTTATGATATGGCTTTTGTCGCTCTTGTAAAATGTTTCAATAAAATTACTTATTCATTTAAATTTGTGGTAATTTAAAATTCTGCTATATGAAATAAAATTCATGCAACTTATTATCGATTAAAAATTGTACAGGAAGAACGAATAATATAGCGAGTTATTGAAGATTTATGCGTGTAATTGTAAATTTTTTTTTTACCTTTAGTCTTACAAATTTCTTGAGATTACTGTAAATATATATTTTTCAGGAAATCAAGAGTATAATAATATTAATAATATTTGTACAGTATTATTATTAAGTATGAAGGACTATTTTTTTCCAAAAATTGTGCTTTTATGTAAATACGAAATTGAATAATAACTTCCCGTCATAAAATTTTCAGAAATAAACGCTATGTAAATATATTAAAATCAAAGAATTATTTATTCATTTTCTTTAATTGGAGTTCGTATTTAGGAAATGAATAATGAATCAAAACAAAATTAAAAAAGAAAAACAGGGAAAGAACTTTTTGTATTTATTTAATTATAATTAATCGTCATCGTAATATTTATACAATTACCATTAATAGTAATTATATAATTATCATATTATCTAAATCCTTAAATTTCAAACAAATAATATATTTTAAAATAATAATAATGTAATTTATTACTAATTTCTATTTAACACATAGTAGGAGATTGCTTCCAATAGCTACATATCCAACGGGCTACTCAACCCCGTTTTCAAAACTTGGTTGGTATATTATGCTTATAATAATAAATGCTTCATTATTCGTTTTGATAAAACCATATTAAACCTATTATAATCAATATCATCCTAAATTTTGTTAATAATTATAAAGCTATTAATATTTAAAATAATATATATTATTTTCACCTAAAGAAAAAAATCAAGTTGATGTGTGATAGAAAATCTTAATAAAAATTGTTATGAAACTAACAAATGTCCTCATTAACATTATATTTTTAAAAACGAATGTATCTTTAAAAATAATGCTTGAAATAATTTTCACTGATTGAATAATTATCAATAATATCCATTATTTTCTCAGAAAAAAAAAATAAGTTAATGTGTCATAGAAAATCTTTTAATAGAAATTGTAATGAAAAAACAAATGTCCTCATTGACATTATATTTTTGAAAACGAATGTATCTTTAAAAATAATGCCTGAAATAATTTTCACTGATTCAATAATTATCAATATCCATTATTTTCTCCAGAAAAAATCAAGTTGATGTGCCATAGAAAATCTTTTAATAAAAATTATTATAAAACAAACAAATATTCTCAGTAATTTTTTTTTAAAAAGCGGATGTATCTTTAAAGATTATGCGTGAAATAATTTTCACTGATTGAATAATTATCAATAGAATCAATAAAATGTGAATAGTTATCAATAAAATATTTTTAATTAAAATCTACAAGAAATCTTCCTGTATTACAAAAGTATCATACAGTGTTAACAAAAGTAAAAAATAAAGTCAATGATAAAATGTTTAAAACATCAAATAAATAGTATGTTTAAGCAATACAAAATCAGACTACGTAAGAGAAATAAAATAAAAGAGAGAAAGAGAGAGAGAGAGAAAGGATTTAAAAAATATTAAAGTAGAATTTTCAGAAGTGCAAAAAGGACAGTGAAGTCTTTTGTAAATTCTTACTTTGCTTGAGCTTCAAGTTGACAAAAGTTTCATGTGACCATTTAAATTTTCAGAGTGTGAGTTCTTTTGATTAAAATTTTTCTAAGATGTTCTGAACTGGGCATCTATTCTACGAGAACTTTCTATTACTGTAAAAGAAGCATTTTTCGGAACTATATCACTAAGTTTGAAAATACAATTATTTGCATAACTTTGTTTATAGTTATATTTTTTTAAGGTGATGTTGCATCCCTAATTATTAAGAAAAGGAAACTTCTTCTTTGTCTATCCAAGGATAATTTTGTTATTGTTGTTGTTTTGCTACTTTATATCCCGGATCTCACAATGGAGTCTCAAATATTCAGATGCTTCTGAAAACAAACCCGTTAAAGTTGGAACGTATAGGGTTGAATTCATAGAATTCTATTACCAACTGGATTTGCATAATTTCATTTGATACTTATCCCAAGTGGTTTATGTAGCGAAACATTGAAGAGAATTGCAGATTGATTTAAGGAAATTTCTTTTTCTTACCAAAACTTTTTTATAAGTGTTCCTTTTTGGGATATTTTTCAGGTAGTTCCATCTTCTTGACTTTTTTTTCTTGGTAAATCAATTAAAAAGAAAGTATTGGACTTCAGGTTTGAAGTCTTATCAAATTATAAATTGAATCATCTATCTTCCCCGGATTTTTTTTTTTTTCCTTCGTTCTCAATTTCTGCTAAAATAAGACATTGCTTCTTTTTCTGTGCTCACCGGAATTAATGGAAATTATTTTATTTTTTCTATGTTTATTTTTATATAATAAATATTTATAAGGCTAATTCTTTCAATTTAGAAAGAATATTTACAAATTATAATACATGCTCGTCTCTTGACACAGTAGAAATATGTGTCAATGGTGAGCATTAGTTTGGTTTGGTTTGTCACTCTACGGTCATCTTTGCATACGAGGACTAAACTGACCGGAACGTACAGTTTAAAATGGATTCCGGACCACTAAGAAACATCCATACCTACCGGGTTTCGAACATGAAGCTTGTGATACTAAAAAGCCTGAAACCTAACCAAATGACCACCAGGCCGCCTGGTGGGCATTAGAGAAGATGATCAATAAGCTGGCGGCATTTTGTTGGTAGACACTGATTTAAAAGCATGGAGACTGGATGGCGTTTGGGATGTTCAGCATCTTGCCTCGTTAGTCGGACTACTACTACACCACATCACATTACTGAGCCTAGAACTGAGTTGCCCCTTTACAGTTTGGAAATGATGTGGGTGAAAAGTCTGATTGGGCTCCGTGAAGCTTTATGATTAATTGAGACCGGAACCTACTGCTTAAAGTGGATTCCGAACCAATAGATACATCCATGGCATGGCTGGAACTCGAACCCGAAACCTGTGTAACGAAAGCCCTAGGGTTAGATACTCGGTCACTCAGGCCCCCAATCGTTAGTCGGACTACCTGATGGGATTTTCCGGGTTTTCTCCCATAAGATACGCAAATGCGGCGTAGTTCGCACTCCAAATGTCATCCTGCAAGGCACTGCCTTTCTTCTTCAGCGACTCGGAAAAGTCAACACTTCTACCTACGGTACTCCATCACAACAGAAACTGTCCATTTCCCTCCATCCATATGTAGCCTCACGGGACTACTTATGGGATGTCTGTCCTGGCACTGCAAGATACTGAGCATTAGACATAACAACAACATAAATTACATTGAAATTACATTACATTGAAGACTGTATCAAAAGGTCTTCTACTAAAATATCAAAAAATATTTTTTTAATCTGTATACCATTAAACATACAATCGAAAATATTTAAATATTTTCTTTTAAATCTGTATATATAAAGCGTATTTATTTTCTTTTAACTTTAAAAATATTTTCTCTTGTTTGATAAATCAGCTGTCTAATAAGTTTTGGTAAAATTATATTGACTACTTAAAATATTATTATAGATTAACATGGAGTCAATAAATTCTGACTTTATATGTTTTATAACTAGTGTATTTCTAACTGTTAAATTATTGGCCATCAATTATGTGAATAGTTTAAATTTGTTAAATATTGAAAGTAATGAACGCAGAACTACACTCATGTCCATAAATTAAGGATAATGAAGTTCAGGCGAAGAAAGAGACAGACGCAAAACAAATTTGACTTATTTGTAAAAAGTATATTTATTAAATAAAAGGTAAAGAGAAAAAAAGATGCTATAGGTTTGACATAATTAATAAAAATTGCGATTTTTACTCCCTGAGCAAATTTCAAAAAAAGAACCTATTTACAAAAAACAGTATAACATGGTTAGTATGATGGTTAATATGGAGTATGTCTCAGGACGATGCAATACAGGCCTTACAACGCCTAGGCATGCTGAGTATCAAATTATCAATCTGATCTGGGGAATATTACACCTTTCATCAAGCAATACCCTCGAAGTTCCGGTTGACAGGTGGGAGGGGGTTGACTTGCTGCAATTCATCGGCCAAGCATATCCACACAGGCTCTATTGATTCAAGTTTGGTGAGTATGCTGGCCAATCCCTACGGGTGATATCCTCAATTGAAGGCATTCGTCTACAATGTTTGCACGGTGAGGACGGGCGTTGTCATCCATAAACAGAAATTCAGCACCCATGGCGCCCCGAAACAAACGTACATGTTGTTCCAGAATGACATCCCCGATAGATGTGGCTGTCATCGTTACACTCTGAACATGCAGGTCAGTTCTGGAAAAAAAATAATTCCTCCAATGAGCTATCACCCACAACTCCACCGTGCTGCTCAATGGTGTTCTCTGGTGGTGCACGGGTACCTGGCGCTCTCCATATGAAAGTCCGGCAAGAATCAGACTGCAAGCTAAACCTGGACTCGTCGGAAAACTTCACACCAGACCACTGTTGCGGTGTCCACAATGCATGCTCTCTGCTCCAGGTTAATCGCAGACCACAGTGAGTTGCGGTAAGTGGAAACATCTGACGGGCCTACGAGCATATAGACCAATGTGCCCTAAGCGTCTGTACATGGTCTGCCTTGAAACTGTCGTACCGGTAGTTGAAGAGAGCTGACGAGACAGGTCTGATGCTGTGCTCCGTCTGTTTCTTTTGGCAGTAACTGCTAAATACCGGTCCTCATTCGGCGTTGTAACTCGGGGCGACCTGTGCTATAACATCTACTCACATTACCATCATCTTGGAATCGTTGCCAAAGCCTGGAGATGACACTCTGGGCGATTCCAAGTTCCTCGGATACTTCCAGCTGGGTGCGTCCACATGCCAGTCGTCCGATAATTCTACCACGTAAAAATCATCCAAATGCTTCCTTTGTGCCATAACTATGCGGTTATTGCACTGAAAGGCTTTTAAAGCGCTTATGAACAATTTTACTTCTTT
The DNA here is from genome assembly GCA_021605075.1 of Caerostris darwini. NCBI lineage: Eukaryota > Metazoa > Arthropoda > Arachnida > Araneae > Araneidae > Caerostris > Caerostris darwini. The sequence goes on from BPLQ01008123.1 coordinate 6,012, forward strand.
GCCACCACCATATATGCCCTCTCTTGTACTCTCGTCATTGTGATGTACTATCTCGCGCCATCTGGTGGTTTTCTGTAGTTTGCATAATTTTCTTTTCAAGATGTGTGTGATAATTCTACAGGTGAAATTTTTATTTTAGAGTTCAATTTCTGTGTGATTCTGAATTATTCCTTAATTTATGGACATGAGTGTATATATTTATATTGTTATAAAAGTAGCTACCATACATATTCTTCTAAAAGCAGAGCTTTTGCTCTATCTCCATAAAATATATATTTATAAAATATTATAAAGGTTTATTGTATTGAGAATTATAGACTTTATTTGATATGAAAAACTAAGAACCTATGATATTTCCAAGACTATTTTCCTATCAAGATAACAATAGAAATATTTTGGTCTGATTTCGATCTTAGTCAGCAAAGATTTTGATATTTACAATATTCTATATTAAAAAGTATTCGGATCTCAATAAAATAAATAATAATCGAGATATTTTTATTATTAATAAGAATATCTTTGGTCACTATCAGAATGGAACGTATCATAACAAAATGTTGAGATAATGATACATCCTTTTCTTTTGGATACATACAATTGCCTTTGCATGTAACGCAAATATTATTCTTAAGAGTGCTTTCACCAATTGTCCACTTAATGGGAAGCAATGTTGGAGCCAAACATAAATTTGAGGTCCTGCAATTTAAACTCGTAACAACGAACCCATTGTTGATTGCTTGCCCTGTACAAGAAGATAATAAGATTTAAATTACGATAAATTGACGAAATTTATATGTCATCATGTCAAGCGCCGAAAATGTTCGGTTTTTTGTCACTGAAGCGATATTGGTTTAAACTCCTATATGCCCATCGAAACCGATTGTTTAAACCCATCAAATTACATATTAAATAAATCTGATATGGATGTCTGATGGCTGAGTGGATAGCTCTGGTGCTTGGCACCACAAGTTTCGGGGTTCTAGTCTCGGCGGCGCTATGGATTTTTATAGTGGTTCGGAATCTACTTAAAACCTGAGGTTCGATCTAATATGATTGTAGAGGGTTGCGTGGAACCCACTTACTTCACGTCCGTAGCTTACCTTCCAAGCTACGCACCCCGGGTAGGGCTCGGTGTGAGTAACGTCGGTGCGGCTCCTTGATTATATCATTAAATATAACTGTTTAATTATTTGCCAGCTGCATTAGAAAAAAATTCTGGCTCGTTGCGGCAGGTTTCAAGATCGAGACCCGGTGGTGCCATGGATGTTTGTAATCATTTGGAATCACTTTAAATCGGGTCCGTCCACTTTAAATAGTAGGTATATAAATACATAAATCGACTGTAGATTGTTGGACGTATACCCGCAAAAAGAAGACATCTCTTTCGAAATCTACCTGTAGGCAGACTACCTTATCACACCATGAGGATGTTGTGAAGACGAAGAATAATTAATAATCAGTAACCTACATTTACTCATGGTTATGGAGATATTAAATCTTTAAGTTGGAAAGATTTTTCATGGGTTTTGAAAAAAATGAGTGGAATAATACAACTATCTGGCAGATGGTTGATTTTAAAGTATGGGTTCCCTCCCATTAGGTGTTTAAATTTTTTTCTTTTATCCACGTTAAAAAGTTAATATTTGTAACTTTTTTTTTTTAATGATATTGTTTATTCTTTTTGCATTACTTAAGTATTACAGTTTTTCTTTTTATATAATATTTTAAGTTCTTATGATTATTTTCATTTATTTTTTACAAAGAGGGATTTACAATATTTAAATTAACAAAAAGAATTTGTTGTTTTTTTTTTTATCCACATTATTGTTAGCATTTTTAACTTGTGTTAATAATATTATTTTTACTGTTGTTAGTATTACAGTTCTCTTTTATGCAATATTTTTACTTCTTGGGATTATTCGCACATATTTTTACAAAGAGGATTTTAAAATATTTATATACTAAGATATAGATATTATGCAGTATTGTTTTCATATTGTTTTCTACATCGATGGTGGGGCTTGTTTGAAAGATTTTTAAATATGTAAAGACAGTCCACAAGCAAAAATGTTTAAAAAGCCACTGACCTAAGGTTCACCATCAAGGATTCAATGATATTAGACATTATATCATATACAACACTTAATTAAGAATTAATATATGTTCTGTTATATCACAGCAAAAGTGCACGAAACAAAACATGTGCGAAATGATTTGTTTCTTTTTTTTTGTTGCTACAATTACCAAATATATAGATTTTTATATAATGTTGTTTTCTACATTGATACCAAGGCTTGTTGGAAATTTCTCAATTTGTAAGAGGATCGAGAACCAAAAAAAATATTTTCAAAAATTATCTTAGTTTTCCACCTGAGGAATCAATGACTTTAACCACTATTATATCTTATACAAACCACATCATTAAGAAAGGATATATGTACTGCATATTCCGACAAAAAGTGTGAACTTCATTTTGTGTACAGTAAAAAAATGTGCAAAAACGAACTTTTTTTTTGTACTACAATTACCAAGATGTAGAGTTTTATACAGTGTTGTTTTCTCTTGGTTTCCACATCGATGGCAGGGCTTATTGGAATTTTTAAATTTGTAAGAGGTTCCAGAACCAAAAAAATGTTTAAAAGCTAGTGACATAAAGTTCTCAACCTGAGATTTTAAATATTAGACACTATTATATCTCATTATATCTTATCCTCTAATAATAATGATATATGTATTGCCTATTACAACAAAAGTGAACCCTTTTGTGCTACCAAGATATAGATTTTATATAATGTTTTTTTTTTTCCCTATTGTTTTCTATATCGATGGTCGTTGAGCTTGAGTTGGGCTTGTTGAAATTTTTTAATTTGTACGACGGTCGAGAGCCCAAAAATGTTTAAAAACCACTAATATAAGGTTCTCAACCTGAGGATTCAATATCATTTAGCGTCTAATGGTACTATATCTTATATAAACTCCTCATTAATAATGAATATATGTATTGTATATTACAACAAAGGTAAACCTTTTTTGTGCTACAATTACAAAGATTTAGATTTTATATAATGTTGTTGTCCTATTGTTTTCTATATCGATGGTTGGGCTTGTTGAAAATTTTTAAATTTGTAAAGAGTGTCAAGAACAAAAATGTTTAAAAACCACTGATTTAAGGTACTCCCCCTGAGACTCCACTTCTCCACTGACCTGAGTTCACCACTTGTACGCTAAATGGATTCAATAATCATTAGACATCTATCTTATACATCATTAAGAATGGATATGAAATAAGAATGGATATACACTGAAGTGACAAAAGTCATGGGATACCTCTTAATATCGTGTCGGCCCTCTTTTCGCCCGGCGAAGTTCAGCAACTCGACGTGGCATGGACTCAACAAGTCGTTGGAAGTCTTCTGCTGGAATATTGAGCCATGCTGTCTCGATAGACGTCCATAATTGTGACGGCGTTGATGGTGCAGGATTTTGGGCACGAACAGACCTCTCGATGATGGCCCATAAATGCTCGATGGGATTCATAATGGGCGATCTAGTGGCCAGATCATTCGTTGGAATTGTCCAGAATGTTCTTCAAACCAATCGCGAACAGTTGTGACCCGGTGACAAGCGCATTGTCATCCATAAAAATCCCATCGTTGTTTGGGTACATGAAGTCCATGAATGGCTGCAAAGAGATCTCCAAGTAGCTGAACATAAGCATTTCCAGTCAATGTTCGGTCCAGTCGCACCAGAGGACCAAGTCCATGCCATGAATAAACAGCCCACACCATTACGGAGCCACCACCAGCTTGAACAGTGCCTTGCTGACAGTTTGGGTCCATGGCTTGTGGGGTCTGCGCCACACTCGAACCCTACCATCAGCTCTTACCAACTGAAATCGTGACTCATTGGACCAGGCCACGGTTTTCCATTCATCTAGGGATGAACCGATATGCTCACGTGCCCACGAGAGTCGCTGCAAGCGATGTCGTTCTGTCAGTAAAGGGGCACTCGAGTCGGTCTTCTGCTGGAATAGCCCAAGAAAGCCAAATTTCTCCGCACAGTTCTAACAGACAAGTCCCTTGTACGTCCCACATTGATTTCTGCGGTTATTTGACGCAGTGTTGCTTGTCTGTTAGAATTTACGACTCTTTGCAGACGTCGCCGGTCTCGGTCGTTATGCAGGCGGTCGACCACTGCGCTGTCCATGGAAGGATGTTATGCCTGAAATTTCATACTCTCGGCACACTCTTGACACAGAGGATCTGGGAATGTTGAATTCCTAATGATTTCCGAAATGGCATGAACCATGCGTCTAGCTCCAACTAACATTCCGCGTTCAAAGTCTGTTAATTCCCGTCCTGCGGTCATCATCACGTCAAAACCTCTTCACATGAATAACTTGAACAGAAAATGAAAGTCGCAAAAGCACTGCGCATTTATACCTGTTCTATGCGATGCTACTGCCATCTTCGAAAAAATTTGCATGGGCTAAGTTATCCCATGACTTTTGTCACTTCAGTGTATGTCCATATTAAGAATGGATATATGTCCATATTAAGAATGGATATATGTCCATATTAAGAATGGATATATGTCCATATTAAGAATGGATATACGTATTGCATATATATGTACATGGATATATGTACACAAAAGTGAACCATTTGTGCACAAAAAAAAACATGTACGAAATATTTTTTTTTTGTGTAGGCAATAATTATTTTGTTTAAAAACCAGTAATTTAAATTTCCAAAACTACTCAACAAACACACGCGAGAAAGGGAACCCATCGATTGATGTCGTAGCAAACCTGCGAACTGCCACCCATTTCCATTAAGCAGTTTGGACACAAGAGCCGTTACGGAGATGAACTCTGATGACTCCCAAGTGCTCTTAATCTGGCCAACAGAGAAAAAGAGCATTCAACCCGATATCCTATCCGTTGCTGGTACTCTGACAGGAGTGTCATTTGCTGGCCAAGAAAAAGCCGTTAAGCCTACTTAAGTGAAGAAGTTTTGGCCCAAGTCAGCTGGATTTATCCCGCCAACCCTTCCCTGTCTCTCGCCGCAGATACCCACTGCGTGATCCACTTCGTCCAGGGGTGTATACAAAATACATCGCTTGAATAAATCTCTATTATTTTATACATCAAAGTAATCTGCCTTGGTGTGTCTGCCTGGAAAAGGGTCTATGAATCTCTCTCAGAAGTCTATTGTCTTTTTTGTCTTTGTCCAGGAAGTCCAAAATCAAAAATAGAAAATCTGTGTTCTAAAAAAGAACTTATTAAATTTTCAATATATTAATTTATTTTAATACAATAAAATAATCGACCTTGGTTTGAGCGGTTCGAATAGTTCTTAACCAATGATCCTTGATTCCATCGAAGATCCCTAGTCTAGGACCAGGAAGTCCAAAATAAGAAATACGTGTTCAAATAGTAATTTCTTAAATTTTCAATTTATTAATTTATTTTAATACAAAAAATATTCGACCTTGGTTTGAGAGGTTCGAGTATTGGTTCTTAAGACCAAGGCCTTTGAGGGATTCATGAACCCTTGTCCATGAGTCCAGTTCTTAATGTAAGTATCCGTGAACCCTTGGAAGATGTCTGGTTTTGGTTCGAGATCTGCGGGCCTAAATGAGAAATTTGTGTTCAAAAGTAATTCTAATATTAGTTCTTAATCAAAGGTTCATGAATACCTCGAAGATCCCTAGTCTAGGTCCAGGAAGTCCAAATTAAGAATACGTGGAATTTATTAAATATGTGGGGTTTTTAGAAATACGTGGAAAATGAATTTATTAAATTTTTAATTTATTATATATATTTTAATACAATAAAAATAATCGACCTTGGTTTGAGCGGTTCAAGTATTGGTTATTAACCAAAGGTCCATGAATCCCTCGAAGATCTCTTGTCTGGATCCAGGTCCACAATAAAAATATGTGTTCAAAAAAATTAATAAATTACATTTTCAATTTTAATTTATTTTAATGCAATAAAATATTCGAACTTTTGTTTGAGCTGTTCGAGTATTGGTTTTTAATCAAAGATCCTGAGTGAGTTTCTCGAGAAGGCCTTGGTCTGAAAGTTTGAAGGAGAGGTCCGTGGGGCTAAATGAGAAATTCATGTTCTATAACGTAATTTATTTCAACAAAATAATCCACCATGATTCTTAAACAAAAGTATACATGAACCCTTCGTAGATCTCAGGTTTTGATTCAGGGTCCGTGGGGATAAATGAGAATACGGGTTCAATAAGTAATTTATTAGGATTGTAATTTATTAATTATAATTATGTACCTTGGTTTTGTATGGATAAAGTATGGACTTTAAACCCAGTATCAATGGACTCATTGAAGTTCCCTGGTGTTGAATTAGAGGTACGTGGGCCTAAATGAGAAATTCATGATCAATAAAGTAATTTATTTAATAAAAAGTAATTTACTAAATTTTTTATCAAAATTATTTTATGTTTGATTGAATCTAGCATTAAATAACACTCGGTGAAATAGACAATAATTACCTGCAAATATGTTTTCATTCTTTGCTCATATAAGATAAGTTATAATAGCTTAATTTGTATTGGCATAAATACAATAATTCATTCAATAGCATAAATTAAAAATTAATTTTTAGAGCCTGGTGGCCGAGTGACTAGCTCTCTAGCGTGCTCGGTGCCGTTTCGTGTTCCAGTACTGGAGGTGAAATTGATGTTTGTAGTGGCTTAGATTCCACTGTAAGTCGTAGGTCCTGGTTTAATGTAACTGTAAGGTTTAGGGTTGATGACCCTACAGTCTGTGTCACGGAGTTAAGTCAGAATTCTACCTACGGATCACAACAGATGCTCCATCATAACAGAAACTGACCCCTTTACCCTCCTTCCATGAGACAATATGGGTTCTTGACTTTGGTCTAGATGTTGCTGTCTACCAAGTGGAATAAGAAAGAACAACATCAACAATGAAAGTTAATTTTATGTTATATATCAATTGCTTTATACGAAAAAAAAGAAAGTTTTCCATGATTATTTTGATATAATAGTGTTTAATGGAATTCTAATGTTCCATCGGAAGAGCCTGCTGTCTTGTAAAATGAAATGTGGTAAGCTGCAAATCTCTTTAGAAAATCCTGTATTCTGGAATCTGACAATTCAAAATGCAACAGACAAAAAAATATAAAAAGATTTGTTTAACATGACATGAACATTTTCAAAAACCCTGCACAATTAAATATTTTTATTTAAATTTTATTCGTACAGCAATTTTTGATAATATAATTTTAATGCATTTTAAAATTTAATTAATGCTCCAAACGAAAATCACTCATATGTTATTTTCACACAGTGTTTTACATTATCTTCTTTTAATGCAAATAAATTAAATCGTGACTTTATTATATAGATTTAAAAATTGAGATTTATATAGATATTTATAGATTTAATTCAGAGAAGTTCGCCTTTGCCCTTTACTTCATTAGCAAAAGGAGTCTGAATAAAAAAAAGTCAAGAAAGATTAGAAATTTAATGAATAGACTTCCAGCCAATCAGCAAGTCTGTTAGAAAGAAAGAGATTTATGTCATTGTAAACTGTAGTTCCCGGTCTAATTATCCTAAAGTGTGCAAGAAATGACAGTACGTTAGATTGATAAACTAAATAATCCATTACTGCAATGGGCTTACTTAAACTATTAAGAAGTTTTTTTTGCATATATAGTTTAATTCTAGTTAAGAAATAGTCAACAAATATATAGAAGAGGATATTTAGTGTAAAGCTCTTTATTTGCCTTTAATTGAGTATATTTTTACAAAATTAGGATACAACTATCTATATATTGAACAGAATAAAAACTTTGTATAAATACTTATTTTTTCAAAAAATAACTGTTTAAATTTAACAGTTTAATAACTGTTTAAATTTAATTATTTAACAACTGATTAATAACTGGGAAATTTAACGAACGAATAGACTCAGCAGAAAATCAACAAGTCTGTTGGAGAGAAAGAAATTTATATCACTATAAATTGTATTTCCAGGTCTAGTTAGCCTAACGTGTGTAAAAAATGACCGTATATTGGCAAACCAAACCATTTATCATAACAATAGGTTTACTTAGAACTTAACTTTACTTTACTTTTTTAGCTTAACTTTACTTTTAAGAACTAAGTAAAATAGAGTTTCCAGTAAAGAAACAGTCGACAATTATATACATGAGTATATTTTAGGTGAAGCTCTTGTTTGGCATTTAATTGAGCATGTTTTTACAAAATTAGTACACAATCCCCCTTTATCTTGAACAGAACAAAAACTTTATATATATATATATATATATATATATATAGATAGATTTCGTTTAAAAAAATAACTGTTTCTAATGCTTCGTATTTTCTTCAGCCAGTTATATCTCAAATTCAATAATATTTGTTTAAAGTAACCCCTTCGATTTTCAAGACATTATATTGGACTTTCCAAGATCAATTTTCTTTTATTTTTCTGGAAAATCAATGGATATAGATACATTTTTATTTTCTTTCTTATAAGATCATTTTTAAATTTGTTGAAAGAAAATTAAAAATCTTGAATCTTTGAGTCTAAATGTAAATTTTGATTAGTTTCTTCACACAACTGTTTTCTCCTTCACTAAACTAATTTATGTGATCCTTTTCTTAGAAAGGCTTCTAAGAAAATCATGAATGTTTACACGTATATGCGAGCAAATTTTAAGAATTAGTAAAGTATCATACTAATTAAATGCAACATTATGTCCATACTTTAATATCGATGTGAAATATTTCACGGTGAATATAATATATACATTTAATTTAGTAGCTTAATTGATTTTTTTTAATCTACAGTTTGTTTCAGAACATATTTTTTAATACTAAAATCGAAAATGTCTGTTACTAGAATTAGATCAAGCAGTTTATTGAATTTCAGTTTATTTCTTGATTGATTGTACCTCACCTAATGCTTACCAGCGGCACGCTTTGCCACTGAGCCACGAGTCGGGCACTCAAGCATTTTAAATAATCCTGTGTAATAACTTAGTAAGGAAGACTTCTGTTTATACTAAGTAAGACCGATCCCGGCTGGGTCATGGAGGGGTTTGTAGTGGTTCGGAATCCACTTTAAAACTTAGGACTCGATCTAATTTGATAGTAGAGTGTAGTGGAGGGGATGTTACTCGCATTCGTAGAATATTTTCCTGCTACACATGCCCCGTGGGTAGAACTAAAGGAGTAACAGCGGTGCAGCTCTTGCTTATAGAATAAAAATTAACTGTCTCTTTATTGCCAGCTGCATTAGAAAACAACTACGTAAGACTGCTGAAATGAGAAATACAATTTAGTTTAAAAAATTAAAAATTAGTTTAAAAATTTAAAAATAAATTGACAAAAGAACACCAGGGTTATTCAAAATGAAGAAGCAAAATGTACTAATAGTACAGAAGTTAAATGAATAAAATAACAAAAAAATAAATTTGAGCTTTCCTCTGTCCATTGATGTGTAATATGTGGTCCCCCAGATCCATCATTGCTACATTTATTGTAACTAAAAATTTAAAACCTGAACCTTTATTTTGAACCGTTTTATTATTTTGAGTTTTGATCTTAAAGAAATGTTCGCAAACTTCTACTTCGACCCTGTGCCCTTTAAGAAAAATGTTCTTCACCCGAAACGTAGACAAAGCACATTCCCAACTGTCTCTCAAATTGCAACATCCAAAGTTATTTGGTGACCATCCAAATGTCTCCAGGAGAAAAAGCCTAAATCGGGTTATCAGGTTTCATTTCTGATTCCTAAGTCCGAGTCCCCCAGATTAGATGGACAGCTACTGGAATGCAGAACACAAAAGCCTTCTTTCGCCCAAAGAGATTTTCTTGTCTCTCCGAAAAGTAAATCAAGAAAGTTCAAGAACGCTTTCAACTTCACTCGGTTTCAACTTCTTCTTGGTAAATGACATCACATCTGGGATTGTTGGGATCTATAACAGTTGTTCGTTCGAAAGTAAAAGTGAAATTACGAAAATTCAAACAATTGTATTTGTTGGGGGAAATTGTGTTGGGGACAAATGGCAATATTTTTTTGTTTGGTTTTTAAGAATGGTACAGAAATGATGTTTGAAGCCGAGTTTGAAAAGAAATTTCATGTCAGATTTGAGAAGGAAAATATTTTTAAAAAGTGTGTAGGAAAATTATTATACTTTTATTTTATTTTATTGATAAAAACAATATATAATATTGAATTATTTAAATGAACAATTCAACTTTTAGTGTCTGTCTGCTGCATTTGAAGAAAATATTTATCTCAGACCATTTTCGTAGGGGAAATATTTATCTCAGGACACTTTTGTAGGGACAATATTTATCTTGGGCACCTTTTGTATGGAAAATATTTATCACAGGCCACCTTTGTAGGAAAATATTTATTTCAGGCCCCTTTTGTGAGATGAAAATATTTATCTCAGGCTACTTTTGTATGTAAAAAATATTTATCTCATGCCACTTTTGTAGGGAAAATATTTATCTCGGACTACTTTGTATGGAAAATATTTATCTCAGTCCACTTTTGTAGGGATAATATTTATCTCAGTTAACTTTTATAGGGAAAAAATTATCTCAGGCCGCTTTTGTAGGGAAAATATTTATTTCAGATCACTTTTGTAAGGAAAATGTTTATTTCAGGCTACTTTTGTAAGGAAAATATTTATCACAGGTAACTTTTGTAGAGAAATGTTTACCTCAAACCACAATTGAAGGAAAAAACTTGTATCGGGAACAATTATTAGGTAAACATATTATTTATGCACATTATAAAATATATACTAATCTAAAACACCCAATAACAAATATGCTAAAATGTTTTAGCATATGATTTTTGTTTTTTAATGTAGAGATAGTTTTAGTAAATTAGTTCAGAAACACAAATATTTCAAAAAATGAGAATAGAAAATTTACAATGAATGTATATTATTATTAAAATTAATATTATTATTAAATGTGTTGTTTTTATGCCCATTTTTATGTTATTAAATTTATATTTGAATCTTTTAAGATTTATTCCTTCATGTTTGAATCAATTCAAAGCAGTACTGAATTATGGGTTTAACAGACTTGATATATATATGAAATTTTTTCAACATAGTCACAAAATAATTATGTCTAATCATTAAAACTAAAAACAAAAATTAGTAAAATAAACGTTAACCAGTGCAACACTGAAAAGAACTGCTAAATAGCATGCATATTATACTGCCAAGATTTTCAACTTAAGGGATGAAATCTTTGACTTCTTGCCTTTCGCATCTTTCTCTTTGAACCCGACGGAAGATCTTTTTGGCCTATGGAAGAGCGAAAAGTACCTTTGTAGTAAAAGTAGTAAAAGAACCTTTGTAGAGCGAAAAGTTCTCCAGTTTGTTGGGCCTTCGCAAACAAACTTCCAACCTGTATTCATTTGCCTGGTGTCGATCAAAACTTCCTAATTCAGTTACCTACAACTCTATTTTCATCAGGTTTTTCTGCCTTCAACATTTATATATTGGAGAAACCGTTTAATTTTGTCTGCCAAAACCTTAATTGAATTATGTATATATAAGTTAAAATTAATTGCACACATATATTTCTGCTTAATCAGGAATTTACCTTTAAAATTCTGCGCTACCTCTTTTTAGAAACTTCCATGATCCTTTTAATCGATTATGTCATTATCATTTCCTGCCATAAAAACTGTCGGCTGAAAAAAGGGGCAGATTTAATGGAAACAATTCATCACAGCTTACAAATGTGCTCTAAACAGATTAATTAGACTAATGAATATTTATTGCTGGATATTTATGTTTTATTGATGGTGGAAAAAATTAATTTGTTTCAATGCAACAGCTTAATCAATGAAGTTTTTTTTCCTTATTAGTTATGAGGCCTCCAACAGATTCAGAATCAGACCACGCAAGATAGATTGCTTCATTAAAGCAATAAGATTAGCTGGATTGTTTAAAAAATATTTTTAATTTCTTGCTTTTCTGCGCTCACTTATTAAGTAAGAAGAATCTGCAGCAGGTGTGCGGTTTTAGGGAACCATTTTGATTAATGATTGCTTCAGTTTCTTCTATTATAAAAATTTTCTGTTAATGAAGTCTTCAAGTTGCTTATTGTGAAACAGTTCTTAAATATTAAGTTGTTTGATTTTGGGGAGAATAGAAAATGTTCATATTTTTACCTAATTTTGGTTCAGGAATTATAACTACGATAAAACAATTATTAAATCACAAATAAATTTATAAAATAAAATTTTACAATAATATAAAATATAAATTAAATAAAATAAGGAAATTATAAATATTGATATAATAGTATAAATAAATAATAAATAATAACTCAATAAATAGTACGAACAGTACAAAAAATTGTACGTATAAACTGAAAAAAATCCTTGCTTAATTTTTGCTCAGATTTGTTTTGTCACTCTATGATCATCTTGTGCATACTTTAGGCTAAACAGACAGGGACCTACAGTTTAGAGTGAATTCCGAACCACTGACAAACATCCATGCCACCACCAGGATTCCAACCTGGAGCCTGTAATACCACATGCCAGAGCGTTTGCTAAGTGGCCATCAGGCCGCAAAAGAAAGTCGGTTGTGATTTGCTCAAAAGTTACGAATTCAATAAAATGTTTATATACCGTATTGAGAGAAATCTCTGCATAATTTTTGCTTCAATAACTATTTTTGTTTTTGTTAATTTATTTATTTTTTGCTCAAGAATTACAAATATAATGAAATTTGAATACAATAAAAGTTTGACAATTTAAGAGAAATATTTGCTAATTTTCTGCTCAGGAATTACAGTACAATAATATTTTTGCATGCAATATTGAGAGGAATCTTTGCCTAATTTTAGTTCAGGAGTTGCAAATACTATAAAAACTTTCTATATAAGATTAAGATAAATATTTGCTTAATTTTCTTTCAGGAATTACAAATACAATAAATGCCGAGGAAAATAAAATTTTTGTTCAGATTGAGATTATGATGTGAATGTTAAGTGATTTAGAGTTAAAGGCAAAGAATATTTGAAATGAAAGAGATTGATTTGACTTAATGAACAACGGATAAACTGTCATATCTATACCAGATATAGGTGCATTCTATCTATAAATCAGAAAATGATCCGACATAGAGATGATGGTGAAAGATTGCTAACTGTCCAGTGTTTGAAACTAGGGTGCTCTATTTGAAAATTTGGCGACATCAGGAAATAATGCTTATCTACTTGTGTTTAAAGGTTTATTATAAATGGTCAATAATTTAGTAGCTTTACCAGTACTCTCTTTCATTGGAAAAAAAAAGTTATAAACATTATAAATATTTTTAAGTTTGCAGCAACTTGAAATAACTTCAGTTATTTAATTTATCGGTTTTAATAGTTATTCTTGAATATAAAATTTATTTTAATCAGAAATGAAAATTCCATAAAACTCATTTTTGTAGCTTTATTTTATTAAAGATCATTAATTTGAATTTCATCTGGTTAATATTTTAAAACATTTTTTGAATGTTCAAATTCACTTTAAATTAAAAGAGTATATAAATTACCATTCATAATTTCCATTCAAGCAGATGATACTATAAATTATATTTTTTAAAACTTAATCGTTTTTATACAATATATATTGACATATAATATATTTTTATATTCAATTAATATCTTAATGTGTTTAAAACTTCGATAGAACGTAATACTAACATATATATATATATATAATTTATATATATATATATATATATATATATGAGCTGACCAAGGCCAAGGAAGGCAGCCTTAAGATGGTTGTCGTGTTGTTGTGATGTTGGCTGTCGCTCTTTCTCTGAACTAGCCTCTAAGGTCAAATTAGATATCAATTCCTCTTGGAGAAAGGTCGCCGTACATGAGTGGTAGGATTGTAACTGCCCTGGTGCTGCTTTAATTAGGGCGGATACTATATCCGAACAGACGGCTCTTGCTAGGATTCGCTGTGGTCCTCTTCGTGCTAAAAGTCATGTGTCAAGCCTTAAGGTATATCCCCTTTGCCCGATATGTAGATTGAGTAGCCAATGCAAGTCAGGAGTTGCTTAATTCTTACCCATATATACATTTGCATTGGTAGCCAGAAGAGCCAGTTATGATCAAGTCCCGGAGGGCTTTTTTATTGTTTGAGATATATACGTATGTTCATAGACATAAACTTCATCTAGATGTCTCTGTCGGTCAAGTGGATTAAGAAACAACAATATATGCATATATATATTAAAATTATTAACTTAAATATATTTTATTAACATTGAAATGTAACGAAAAAAATCATTATATATTTACATATAAATACGAAGCACTTTTTTCTGGAATTTGCTCAAGAAATTTTATGTGAGTTTTAATTGTGTGTGTGTGTATTTATATTCATCATAATATTAAAAATACGTATTTATTCTTTTGAAAAAAATAAATTATTCTTTGATAAATAAAATAAATTCATCACACATAAATTTTAACCATGATACTTTCATATTTATGAGTTTTAAATTATCTGATGCATTCTTAATTTTTACGAAAGTTTTTTTTTTCCAAACTCTCTTTTATCTTTGGTGTCTCAAAGTATTGAAAATACTTTATTCCAGTCACTCTACACAAATAAAAATATATTAATATCTCTCTCTATGTGAAGTAGCTGAATTTCAGTTTTTAATGCCGTTCTCTGAGCTTGAATTATTTTTTAAACTCTGTTTTTCTCCCTTTATTTTCCAGTTACGTGTCTAACAAGCAGATATCTCAGCGACAAGAACAACTCTTATTTCACGTCTCATATATTTTGAAAGACATTTTACAAAGCGACTGAAAAAATATTTATTAAAAGAACTTGAATTTTACTTCTATTCTTTAAATTTAAATAATTTTCGATATTCAGACGCCATTGTGAAATTAGTAAAAATAATAATTTAAAAGAGTTTGTACATTTTAATGTAAAAACGGATAAAGAAAATAAATTACAGATACTTTTTGAATATATGAAATGTATATTAAAAATATAACTATCCTGTATTGTATTAATGAGAACCGGAATAAGAATAACCGAAAAAGTATTATCTTTCAAACATGACCATTCCCAACCCTCAATTCCCAAAGGTGTTATCTTTCCACGTGACAACAACAAGTCCCAAGTGACTTTATGGACAAAAGACAAGCTCCGCGCTTTGGTTATGAAGTTTTGTCACATGCAATCTAGGGCAGGATATGCATGTGGCCTGGATTCAGTGTTGTTCGTGAAACTAACTAAATTATTTCTCAAAAAGCAAAATCCCACGATGTTTAGCTGTCATATTTATTAAAATTGCAAATACAGAACAGTACAACTGCAACTCATAACACACGAAAAACAATTATATCACAAATATTCATCTTAAAAGCATGTTCATTATGGATCTCTGTACCCACCGTACTCAATGTAACTCTTCACTCGAATCTGCACACTGCTTTTTCTCTTTCTCCCTCTCCCATTATCGATTCCAAAGTATAATGGGCGGAAAAAAACGTGCAAAATCCAGAGGGCAACCCGTCGTTGAAAGAAGGATCAGTTAACTTAGAGTTTTAGGTTATAGTTCTTTATGAGACCACACAGTGGATCCTTACTCTCCATATTTGCCTGATCTGGCACCATCTGACTACCACTCCACGCAAAGTTTTCTTAAAAGAAAAAAAATTCGAAATTTTCATGTTCAGGGGACAGTGATTTCTTGACTTCAAAGGATTTATACATCCTGCATAAATGACATTGTTAACTAATGGAGGAAGATCATATAAAAACTGGTCATATTTTATTAATTAATCTTGCGTACTTCATCAAAAAAATGACTTAATTTTCTTAGAAACCTAATATATATCAACAAATACTGCAACTAAAATATGTTGCTCTAACACACGTTCAAAAAAATATATTGCAACAAGAATACTTCAACAAAAACATGAAGAAAAAAATAATAAATCTTTAATGTATATTTTGATGTATTAATGTGAAAAATATGAAAATATGAAAACTATTTTCAAAAGGGTTTCTTTTGCATTTTACATTTTCTTTGGAATATATTTTCATTTTTTAAGAAAACTGCATCAAAAGATCGTTATTTAAAAAAATGAAAAAATGAGTTATTTTTATGAAATAAACTAGCAACATTTTTCAGTGCAAAAAGCTTTATAACGAAAGCAGGATCTTTTATAAGTTTTTTAATTATTTGTTCTAAAACCCTACAAGGTTTTGTTTTGTAAGAAAATTATCATTTCATTTGTCGTGCAGACAGCCTGGCTAACGAAGTAATTTTTAATAAGCCTTTTTAAGAATTTTTCCAATTTTATGTCTCAAATTATTTCGAGATTTCAAAGAAAGTTTTGAATTTTTATTGGCTTTCTTTCTTTTTTTTTTTTTTTTTCTAAATGGCAAAATCCTGCAACTTTATTGGAGTTGTTGTTAATTTAACTATGAACTTATTCACTATCTAAATGTCGCATTTCTTGTAAAAAGAAATACTGAAAAAAAAAAAACGATCAGGCAACGCTAGATTAAACCCGTCGGATCCACATGATTAAATACAAAGATCTTGAAGTAAGATAATCATAAAGAACATGGCGTATGTAATTTTAAAAAAATAGTTTTTCTTGTAAAAAAATGTGAAATGACGTAGAACAGAAATGGCTCTAAATTTAGTGTACAAACTAACTTTACAATATGACAGGATGATTTTTTTGCCATTTCTTTTATTTGGAATCTTTTTTCTTGGAGTTTTCTCATACTTTCTGAAGCGATAAAACATTTTTTTACAGTAAAGGAAAGTCAATTTAAGTTTTACAAATATGAAACATTTGTTATTATTAAGTTTAGCATAAAATATTTAGAATAAAAAATATCCTGAACTATTTTTTATTTTTGTAATGTTTAAAATCTTTCCATCTTTAAAAACGTTCCTAAAAGGAAAATCGTAAGAAATAATATCAAAAGTAGTTTTTACAGGATGTTACAAAACAATTTTTTGTTTAAATTGATACTGATTACCTTTTTTCATTTTATTTGTCAAAACCTAATTTTGAATGCACCTACTTACAGAAAATTAATGTTATAAAATATAAAAATAACTATTAAATAAAAATAATTCCTAATCTATTTTTTTAAGGATTACGAGCTGTAACTTTACAAACTTCAGTCACTCAACAAAAAAAAAAAATTAAAAAGAAAAAATATATAGAAACAAAATAGAACAAAGTATATAAGTCTATAGTTAAAGAAATCAGTACCAATGATTTATTTTTCATCTATAATGTTCAGGTTAAGCAATCAGATTGTAACTGGATATGGCTGGTTTAAGATGTTTGAGCCAAAGATTGGAGAACACACAGCTCTATTTAAAAACACGCATAAACGCCACATTTAAAGACATATAATTGTAGATTCGTGGAAGGATTCTACTTCAAAGCCGAAAACCCGATACTCAGCTACGCTCAGAAAACTACTATTACCACTTGTTCCTCTAGATGCAATATTTTTTAAACGAAAAACATTTCTAAAATATTCAGTATGTTCAGAGGACAGTAGTTGATTTTCTAGCTTCAAAGATAGGATCCTTTATACATCCAGCATAAATAACCTTATTGACAGATGGCAGAAGTTTATATAAAACAGTGGTCATATTTCATTAATTAATCTCTATTATGAGATTGAAATTGAAATTTCCTCAAAAAAAACTATATAATTTTGTCAACCTAATATATTGTAACATATACTGCTACAAAAATATATTGCATTAAGCATACTTCAACAAAAACATCAGAAAAAATAAGGTTCCCATCTTTAATGTATGTTTTTGAAGTATTAATGTGAAAAATATGAAAGTATTTTAAAAGGTTTCTTCTGCATTTTACATTTTCCTTTTAACTATATTCTTTGGAATATTTTTCCATTTTTTAGAAAACTGCATCAAAAGATCGTTATTTAAAAAAAAAAAAGGATTTATTTTTATGGAATAAACTAGTAATTTTTCAGTGCAAAAAGCTTTATAATGAAAGCAAGATCTTTTAGAAGTTTTTTAATTATTTGTTCTAAAGCCTTACAAGGTTTTGTTTTGTAAGAAAATTATCACTTCATTTGTTGCGTAGACAGCCTGGCTAACGAAGTAATTTTTAATAAGCCTTTTTAAGACTTTTTCCAATTTTATGTCGCAAATTATTTCGAGATTTCAAAGAAAGTTTTGAATTTTTATTGACTTTCTTTTCTTTCCTTTTTTTTTTTTTTTTCTTCTAAAGGCAAAATCCTGCAACTTTATTGAAGTTGATGTTAATTTAACTATGATCTTATTCATTATCTAAATGTCGTATTTCTTGTAAAAAGAAATACTGGAAAAAAACATCATGTAACGCTAGATTAAACCCGTCGGATCCACATGATTAAATACAAAGATCTTGAAGTAAGATAATCATAAAGAACATGGCGTATGTAATTTAAAAAAAAAAATTTTTTTCTTGTAAAAAAAATGTGAAATGACGTGGAATAGAAATGGCTCTAAATTTAGTGTACAAACTAACTTTACAATATGACAGGATGATTTTTTTTTTGCCATTTCTTTTATTTGAAATGTTTTTTTCTTTGAGTTTTCTCATACTTTCTGAAGCGATAAAATAGTTTTTTACATTAAAAGAAAGTCAATTTAAGTTTTACAAATATGAAACATTTGTTATTATTAAGTTTAGCATAAAATATTTTGAAGGAAAAATATCCTGGACTTTTTTATTTTTTATTTTTATAATATTTAAAATCTTTCCATCTGTAACAAAGTTTTTGAGGAAAATTGTAAGAAATACCATAAAAAGTAGTTTTTGCAGGATGTTGCAAAACAAGTTTTCGTTTAAATTGATACTGGTTAACCTTTCACGTTTTACTTTTCAACACCTAGTTATGAATAAAACTAATTACAAAAAATTATGTTATAAAATATGAAAATAACTATAAAATTAAAAATAATTCAGAATTTTTTTTTCTTAGTTAGTTTTATGAGTTGTACCATAATAAAATAAGGTGACGCATTTAAAACACGAATTACTAATAAAAAATGTTTACAAAAGACACAGGAAGAACATAAGCTTTTAATTAAAAAAATTAATGTCAATGAGTTATTTTTTATTTGTAGTGTGCAGGTTGGGCAAATAGATTTTAAATGGATGTGACTGGGTTAAAAATTGACGCACAGGTTGGAGAATTCACAGATTTATTTACGCACGCCCAAACACCACACGTATAAAATTAGAGACATACACTATTTAGCTCATTTAAAGACATTTAATTATAGATTAGATGATGGATAACACTTAAGGATGGTGGAGAAGCTCCAGGCTATCGGTTATGAAGTTTTATCAAATGCACCAAGTACGAGTTAGAGCCGGATATGCGTGTGGTCTTGATTCACTTTTGTTCGTGGATACAAACTGAATTACTTCTCAACATAAAAACGCGATTTTTATCTGTCATATTTATTAAAATTGCAAAGACAGCACTGCACAACTGCAAACATAACACACGAAACACAATTATATAACAAATATTTACAAGGTCATCTTAAAAGACTGTTCGTTCCGGATCTCTGTACCCTCCTTACTGCCTAGAACTGTAGTGCCTGGAACTCTTCACTCGAATCTGCATACTCCTTTTCCTATTTCACCCTCTCTCATTATCAGTTCCAAAGTCTAACGGTCAAAACAAAACGTGTAAAGTCCAAAATCTAACGTAAGGGCCAACACGTTGTTGAAAGGAGGATCAATCAACTTTGAGTTCATGGTTGTAGTTCGTTGTGAGAATATGTGGTTTATCCTTACTTACTACACTCGCCTACAGTGGAACCATCCAACAATCACTTGTTCCTCTATACGCAAAATTTTCTTAAAGGGAAACAAATTTCGAAATGTTCATGATGTTCAGAGGGCTGTCGTAGATTTCTTGGTTTCAAAGGATTTATGCACCCGGAGTAAATGACTTCGTTGACAGATGGAAGAAGGTCATATAAAACAAACGTAATATTTCATTAATTAATCTCACTTGTGAGCTTCAACAAAAGCAATGGCATAATTTCCTCATCAACCTAATATATTTCAACATATACAGCAACAAAAATACATTGCTACGTTTACTGCTACAAAAATATATCGCTACAAAAATACTTCAACATAAACATGCAGAAAAAAAAAAGGCTCTAATCTTTAATGTATGTTTTTGAAGTATTAATGGGAAAAATATGAAAACTATTTTAAATGGCTTTCTTCTGCATTTTACCTTTTCTTTTAATTACATTCTTTGGAATATTTTTGCAATCTTTTTATAAAAATGCATCAAAAAGATCGTTATATAAAAAACGAAAAACGACTTATTTTTATGGAATAAACTAGTAGAATTTTTCAGTGCAAAAATATTTATAATGAAAGCAAGATCTTTCATCAGTTTTTTAATTATTTGTTCTAAAGCCCTACAAGGTTTTGCTTTATAAGAAAATTATCACTTCGTTTGTCGTGCAGACAGCCTGGCTAACGTAATTTTTAATAAGCCTTTTTAAGACTTTTTCCAATTTCATGTCTCAAACTATTTCGAGATTTCAAAGAAGTTTTCAAATTTTTCTTGACTTTCTTTCATTTTTTTTTCTTTTTAAAGGCAAAATCCTGCAACTTTTGTGGAGTTGGTGTTAATTTAACTATGAACTTACTCCCCATCTAAATGTCGCTTTTCTTGTAAAAAGAAATACTGAAAAAACGATCATTCAACGCTAGATTAAACCCGTCGGATCCACATGATTAAATACAAAGATCTGAAGTAAGATAATCATAAAGAACACGGCGTACGTAATTTGTAAAAAATATTTTTTCTCGTAAAAAAAAATGTGAAACGACGTGGAACAGAAATGGCTCTAAATTTAGTGTACAAACTAACTTTACAATATGACAGGATGATTTTTTTTGTCATTTCTTATATTTGAAAATTTTTTTCTTGGAGTTTTCTCATACTTTCTGAAGCGATAAAATAGTTTTTTTTTTTTTTTTTTTTTTACAGTAAAAGAAAGTCAATTTAAGTTTTACAAATATCAAACATTTGTTATTATTAAGTTTAACATACAATATTTAGAACGAAAAATATCCTCAACTTTTATTTTTTATTTTTGTAAAATTTAAAATCTTTCCATCTGTAACAAATTTTCTGAGGAAAATTATAAGAAATAAAATAAAAAGTAGTTTTTGCAGGATGTTGCAAAACAAGTTTTTCTTTAAATTGATACTGATTAACTTTTTACATTTTAATTATCAACAAATAATTATGAAGGAAACTAATTACTGAAAATCAGTGTAATAAAATATAAAAATAACTATAAAAAAATTCACCTTTTTTTTTTTCTTTTTTAAATTTTACGATCTGTAACTTTACATAATTAAGATGACACAACAAAAATAAATAAAAAAACTCAACTCAACAAATAACTCAATAAAACACGAATTACCAATAATAAATATTGACGAAAAACAGAATAAAGAATATAAGCTTATAATTAAAGAAATTAATGCCTATGAGTTATTTTTATTTGTAATGTGCAGGTTGCGCAACCAGATTGTAACTGGATGTAGCTGGGTTGAAGAACTTGACGCACAAGTTTCAGAATTCACAGCTTTATTCAAACACGCACAAACATTGCATATACAATTAGAGACATACAATATTTAATGCATTTTAATACATATTAGAGGAAGGATCCCACTTCTAAGCCGAAAACCTGATACTCAGCTACGCGTAGGATGTGAGTCCCGGTGGTACCATGGATGTTTGTAGTGGTTCGGAATCCACTTTAAACCGTAGGTCCCGGTCTGATAGGATCGTAGAGCGTTGTAGGGGTAGTGTTACTCCCTGTACGTAGATTATCTTCAAGTTACACGCACCCCCTGGTTAGTGCTAAGTGAGTAACGTCGGTGCAGCCCTTGCTTATGGCGTAAAAGACAATTATCTAAGTATTTACCAGCTGCATTAGAAGAAAAAATACTTCCTCTGCGGGTGACAGTCTGTAAGTCAACTGACTATATCTCCTGAACGCCACAGGGGACGCTCTTGCCAGTGTGAAGTAGGAAGCATGGTTATATATCAAGAATATAAATAATTCAATGTTATAAAAAAATGAAATTAGCTCTTGACGAAGTTGAAATAAAAAAATGTTGCTAAAAGTTTTTATCTGTATAACTGCTGAAATGTCATTCATCTATTCTATTTAAAATATCGGTCAAAATGTTATTGCCAAACAGTTTTTAAATTTGAAAATGTTATTTAATACAACAATTTAATATTTGTAAACAATCATATGTAAAACTTTATCTATCATTGATTGAAACAAGACATTGATGGCATTGTTTGCAGACATGGGTTAGCGTATAATCTCTAATTACAGAAAACAAAATCGAAACTCTATGTCTACAGAAGGAATGACTATCTATGGATCATTCTATGTCTACGGAATGAGTGAGTATCTATGAATCACTCTACGTCTACAGAAAATAAAATAGAAACAGGGAAAAGAGAACATGTATATGTTCCCAAATGAAGGCTTTGCTGGGTTTTCTTTCTTTCTTATATTTGGAATCTTTGAATCTAAACCTTTTTAGCATTTTTAAATGTTAATAAGGGCCTTTCTTCTCTAGAAACGACACGAATAAGGAAATTTCTTCTATTAAAGAATTTTTAATCCAAGAACTTAAAATTTCATGTTAAATTTCTATCTGTATAGAAAATTATTGAATAATTTATTAGATTCAATATCTGATTCAATTCTAAGGAAGTGTATATCAAATTATTTAAAATAAGGTATTAAAATAAGGTATAAGGTAAGGTATATTGATATAAGAAAGATTCAATAAATTTATTGATACATGCATAATTATTTGTATCATTTAAAATTGTTTTTTTTATCCAAAGCCCAGCCTGGGCCAATCGGCTATACGGTCTTGCCGTTCAATGTAAGTGCGAAAGACTAAAATGTGAAGCATCTACAATGTAAATTAATACATTTAATTTTGTTTTAAAAATTTTAAAAACATTTAACATTTAAAATTACACAGTCCAATCACATAATTGTGACCTAATGTCAAAAGCCAAAATATACACTCATTGTATATTATGGCTTTAAGTGGAGTGGGGAATGTAGTATTAAGTGGAATTCTCTTTATATACACTCCACTGCAATGTGCTGCCACCTGGTTATTGGTTATTTCACGTTGACATCGAAAGTTGGTGGTAATGTTTACACGCTAAATTTAACTTCTGTATTACATATTTATTTATCTCGATACTACATTGTCTTATATAAATATTTTTTTTATTGTCCCAGCCTTATTCATTGCCATGTTTCAATTCTTAATTTTCTAAAGAATATTCTCTTTTTCGAAGCAAGAGGTCCACTTAAGTTTGTGTTGTTTTAATATTCGAATACTTATGAATCTTTCTCCTTAAATTTGTTCATTCGAATATGGTATGTTTCACCAATTATTTGTTTGAAATTTTTGAAAAAATAATAATAATTTATTTTTTTTCACGATATAATGATATAGATATTATTTTGATGAAAACTGTATCCTCTCATCCGATAGGCCGAAGACTATCCTTTTCTGCCAATGACAGTGTTCGGAAGCCTAATGCTGCTCAGTGCCATCTTCTGCATAGGACTGCCGGACACCAGACACCTGAAGAACTTGCAGACTCTTCACGACGCTGAAATGTTCGGCAAATACTGGAAGTGGAAAGATTACTTCACCTCTGGGCCCAAAAAGTATGCTGTAACAAGACGTTCTTGCATTGTAATAAATATTTTGCTATGATAAATGAAAAATAATATATATAAATAATTGCGTAATATTGTTCGTAATAATTGGAGACGTTGGAAAGAAAAAATGAATATAGGAAAATAACAAATACTGGTTAAATCAAAATTTCGTTGATTAAGGGTTACTATGTTATGAAATACATATAAATTATGGTTAAATGCATATAGCAAGTGAAAAACGTATAGATGGCTGTCACTGAGATGTAATGGGTGAAACAACAAATTAATCCATAGTAAATACATCTGCTTGTCTTGCAGAATGATGTAGACAGATGCAAAAATCTATCTACATTAATCTGCACAAATGTCTTGTAGAAAATATATATAAGGTAAAAATCTTATAAATGATAGATGCAGGAACTTTACTTTTAATGTAAATTGTTGTTAAAAAATCAAATGTGCTGAAACAATTGAATTAAACAGCTAAATTCAGGAAACGAATGATGTGAGAAAGATGGATGAGGTTATATTGTAAATAATAGGTTGGTAACTTTAAAATGAGGTATTAGTCACTACAATGACGTATACGTAGAATATTTAACAATACTCAGGCTGCATCTTGGAAGATCTGCAACACAACACCAACATTGTGCCATTTCATTTTGAGACGAATTTAGACGAATTTTCGTTCAGAATAGCATCATGGATTTCAGATCCTGAAGCCCAGTAGAAAAGCAATCTAATATAAACATTTATCATGCCTATTTTCTGCATAGATTCTGGAGCTTTCAATTAGGCATCGCTAATAACATTTTAAATAGACGTAAGCCCAAAGTACTCCCCAACAAGCAATTTTGTAAATAATTAATATAACCTAATTGTTTTTAAGTAGACAAAAATATCATTAAGCAAAATGTTTTGCTTCCTCAATTTATCAAAATTAGTATGAAAAAATTGCTAAACTTAACCGATTCTGATTAAGAACTAAAACTTTCAATGTGTATAATTTGTATACTTGTTATACGATCCTACGGTAAGATCTGTTACAATCCTACAGGTTTACTTTCGAAAGGTCTACAATAGAAATGCTACAATGTAATAGCACCAATACAATACTATAGCATTATGTCACTACAATAGCATTATACCAATATATTAGCATTATACCAATACAATAGCATTATACAAATACAATAGCATTATATATCAATATCAATACCAATAGCAACAATACAACAGCATTAATGATAAATTTCAAGTTATACCCCACTTTTTTAAATGAAAAAGATAGGCCAGCAAATTAAGATGAAGTATTTTTTGACTAAAAAAAGAAACTCTTCGCTTTCAAACAGAAAATGTAAATACCAATTAAAACTAAATGCATTGTGGATTTAAATAGCATTTGATTTATGGTACTGTTATTGAGACAACAAATATATTGTTTTAAATAATTATTTTGCAAATTTAAAATACCTATTGTATCATAATGGAATGTTTAGAAAAAGTGCTCTAAATCCCTTATTGTTTATAAAATATTCACCAAACTGATTTATTTATTTCTACGCTATTCTAATCCTCTTACTAATATAATTCCTTTTAATAGGACCGACCACAAGAATGGAATTCTGAAAGGAATGGAAAAGAAGCCTCAGTCGCCTATTCTTGGGTAAGTTCTAGTGCGACTGTTCTAGTGAGACTGTTTTTCATTCTCTTCCCCATGAATGGAAAAAGATAAATTTCCATCAACCTTATTTGATCAGATAATGAGGAAAGAATAGGCAGCCGATGTCTGGCAGAAAACAAAATGGGAACAGGGAAATGAGGGGTTGCAAACGATAGAATCATTTCGAGGAATTCTATCCAAAAATCAAATTTCATTTATCCGAACGTGAATATGTTCCCAAGTGAAGGCTTCGCTGCTGCTTATGTTATTTTTTTTCTCCCTCATGTCTGGTTGTCTGTAACCGTATCCGCCTCTGAATGTTAATGGGGACATTTTCCTCTCTAGAAACGGTACGAATAGGGAAAATTATTAAGATTTTTCCCTTTTTAAAGGAAAAGTAATAGTGAAGGGGCTCTTTAATCTCCCCGTAATTGTTAAATAAACCGTACTTTGTAATTAGAGCATGTAATTATGTATCCTCATTACTCCGAAATTTCAAACTGTGTAACTTATTTTTTTTTTTAATAAAAGAGGAAAATGTTTAAGAAGCGGTGATTTAATATCAGATGCGTAAAACATATTTTTTTTTTAATTTTTAATGCTAAATATCACCATGTAATTATAGAACTAGAACTTAAAGTAGCGATTTAATGCTCAAAAAACGTTTAATAATGAAATGCTTTTAACTCGGAAATATTTCGCTATTAAACTCTTAAGAAATTATTATTTTTTAAATAAGCTATTTGTAGCATTTTAAGTAATTATTTTCAACATTCTAAGATATTAAAGATGAAATATTTTCATAAAATGCTCTTAACAAGTTATATTAAAATACATTATTTTTGGTCACGTTTCCCTTAAATAATTTAACAAATTTAATTTGTATAAATTAATATAAAGAAATAAGAAATGAATTCAAAAAGATTTATTTTCAAAACATGGTTAGTTATAATAATGCATATTTATCAGTAGGAAATTAATCTTATTTTCTTCGTGTTTCATTTAGAAATGAAATAAAAAGTTACTAGAGCAGCTTTAAGATTTCTGAACATAATATATACTAACTGAACATAAATATATAATATTGATAACAAAAAAAATGTTTTAATGTTATATATAAAAATGGATTTCGTAATATGAATTTTAACTGAAATATATACCTAATTTCAATTTATTACTGAAATTGATTAAATATTAAATATTTTTTATCAATTCAGTATTGATTAAATATTAAATGTGCCTTAAATGTTTTTATCAATTAAATATTGATTAAATATTAAATGTGTTTTAAATGTTTTTATCATTTAAGTATTGATTAAATATTAAATATTTTAAATATTAAGTATTATTATATATTGATAAATTGATTAAGCATTTTTTTTTATTTTGTAATCCGTGACATCCTATCCATGAAACATCCGTAAAACATTTTTTATTATTCTGATTTTGATTCTTTTTAGTTTTGTAGAGTAATGTTATTTTTTTTTTTTTTGTCGTTCGTAGATTTATATAAGCTCTAACCGAAATTAATTTAAATATTTGAAATATATAAATGAATCCAAATCAAGCCCGCAATTTATTTTACTTTCTATGTCATCATTTAGTGTTGATTATTTTCCGAGATATATTTATGTAAACATGTTGTATTTGCTTCTTGCAAAACATAAAAACTAGTGATTTATTAAATGCTCTATTTAATTTTTCTTAGCTAATAATCTATGTGTGCTCTCATATGAAATAAAATGACAGCGTATATATTGGTACGGATAATACAGATCCATAAAATATACTTACAATATCAAAAATTTAATACAAAGACAAATGAAAAGAGAAATAAGGGAAGATTGTTTCAAAATGAGATGTTTAAATTCGGTTTTTTTTTTGTTTTTTTTTTGCCGAATTTAATTTTAATTTAATGTAATAATGCTACTAAGGCCCCATGAGTTGCTCGATATATCAAGATGGTAGTCAATTTCTTGCCATGTCCGCTGTAGCAACCTTCATCAATGAGCGGCGTCATTGTGTCAAGTGTTACGTCTTTATATGAATCATGTGTCATGTCTTTAGAGGAATCATGTTATATTCAATATATCGTATGTGTTCGATATACAATATATTAAATATAACCCTGTAGTAAGAAGTAAGTGGTATATAATGTAAAAGGTATGAGTATGCTAAACATATCGAACAGAGGGAAGGATCTTCAACATACTGCTAGATACATCGCCTCTAGGATCAAATTAGTTATCGACTCCTCTTGGATAAAGACGCCCCTCCCCCTAACCCCCATACATGAGTGGTATGATTGTAACCTTCCTGGAGCTGATTTAGTAGGGGCCCGCAATAGATCCGAACAAATGGCTCGTGCAAGACTCCGCAGTGGCTCAACGTCATGTGTCGGGCCTTAGAGTTTATCCCCTTTGCCCGAAATGTAGCTTGATTTAGCCATTCCTGCTCATATCTTGACTACGGCCTGATGATCAAGTGGCTAGTGCTCTGGTCCTGGGTACCACAGGGCTGATTCAGGTTAGAATCCTGGCGGTTGTGTGGACGGTTCGCGGTTCAGAATCAACGTTAAACTGTAGGTCCTGGTCTAATTAGCCGGTCCTGGACTAATCTGCCACTCTACTGTCATTTTAGTTATTGTGCTAAAATGACAGTAGAGTGGCACACGAAAACAAACCATTTCCTGACTTGCATTGTTTGCCAGAGGAACCAGTTGGGCTCTAGTGCTGAAGTGATGTTACATTATTTGAGAACACATGGATTCATGGACTTGGTCTAGATGTTAATGTCGATCAAGTAAGATAAGAAACAACAACAACATATTTCAGTTTTATGTGCTTAAAATGTAATACTTTATTTTCACCATCTTCGAAGGCCACAGTAGTGCCTTTCTATTATCGAGTCACAAATTCGAATCTCTGTCACGTACCTTCAGAGAGTTGGAGGAGCAGTGAAATATACAGCATAAATCCCCGAAACAATCTGGCTGTTTTCGAGTCGACATCCACAAATAGGAAGAGCGTGATTTCAAGCACATATTTCGCGCACCATACATAAAAATCGAGGAAATATTCTTTTTTTTTCTTCTTCAGCCAAAAAGCACAAAATCCTGAAAAGAAGTTATATTTTTCACTGACTTCTGAATCATTTGTGGTGGAGGTCAGAGTTTTGTGGAGGAGCTTCTATACTGTATGAAAGCCATCTTTCTTATGGATAAAGAAATGCGACATCTAAAATAATGAAGTGTATATGATTTTCATACTAATGTGTACTTTTTTATGAGTGTAATCGTTTTTCTTTAAACTATTTAGTTTTTTTTGTTTTTTGTTTTTGTTTGTCAAATTTATGAATTTATTCGCTTTTCTACATTACAAAATAAAATCCAACATTTGTTTTATGCTTAAATATTTTTCGTTTTATTCTGACTAAATTTATTACCTTGTATTTCATAAAGCCGTTTTGATTGTTGTTCTGTTATGACTCTTATAATAGTTTCCTGCAATTTTAGACATTGTTGCTCTGGCCTTTGGTACCACAGGTTTCATATTTCGCAACTCCTGGATGTCTGTTAGTGTTTTGGAATCCACGTTTAACTGTAGGCCCCGGTCTAATTATTCTAAAGTGTGCAAAAAATTACCGTAGTGTGACAAACCAAACCAAACCATATCCTGACTTGCACTGGTTGCCAGCAGAGCCAGTTGTACTCTAGTCTTGAAGCGGTTTTTCATTATTTCAGAAAACGAGGGATTCATAGATTTGGTTTAGATGCCGCTGTCGGCCGAGTGAGATAAGAAACCACCACATCAAATTATATTTCAGTTATATGAGCGGTAAATGTAGTAAAATTTAATTTAATATCGTAGTTTAAAATTAAAAAATAATGAAAATAACATAAATCTATATTAAAATAACAATATAATTTTTTTATCTCTCCAACAATACTTACTTTTAAAATTATTTAGGTACAAAAAAAAAAAAAACCAGCAATATGTGAAGTCAGAACATGAAAGAAAACGATATAAACTTATCCAAAATAAAAGTATTCAACTTCAAAAACGGGTAACAGCGAATCCATCTGTATCTGTGTCCATAATAAAAAAAAACATACGAACATCCAAATAGACACAAAACTAAATCCAGATTTCTCAACACAAAACTAAGAAAACGTCTGGTGCCGATGGAAGATATTGAATGCTTTATTTTCTCAGTCTTCGAAGGCCACAATAGTGCCTCTCTATTATCGAGTCCCAGATTTGAATTTCTGTGACGTACCTTCGCAGGGTTGGAGGAGCCGTGAAATATGGCTGTTTTCGAGTCGACATTCACAAATAGGGAGAGCGTCATCTGAAGCACATATTTCGCGCACCCTGCATAAAAATCCAGGAGATACTTTTTTTTTTCTTCTTCAGCCAAAAAGCATAAAAGCCTGAAAAGAATTTATATTTTTCACTAACTTCTGAATCATTTTATGGTGGGTCAGAGTTTTGTGGTGGAAGCTTCTATTCTGTATGAAAGCTATCTTTCTTTTCGTGGATAAAGAAATGCGACATCTAAAATAATGAAGTGTATATGATTTTTATACTAAATTGTACTTTAAATCTTGAATTTTTTATGAGTATGATCGTTTTTCTGTAATCTATTTTTTTAATTCATGAATTTATTCGGTTTTCTACATTACAAAATTAAATCCAAAAATTGTTTTTGCTTAAACATTTTTTTTTTATTCCGAGTAATTTTTTATAACTATTACTGAGTATGACATGAAGAGATTTAGTTGTTGTTATATTATTATGTTGTTGTTATATTGTTGTTATATTATTACCTTTATAATAGATTCTGTACTTTTAGTCATTATTATTCCCAGGAAAAAAAAAACATAAAAGCGTTTTAAATAATTGAGACATGTCTAACACATTAGAACATATTTGTTTCGTCCCTCTACGATTATTTTGTGAACATTTTAGGCTAAATCGACCAGAACCTACAGTTTAACATGGATTTCAAATCACTAACAGACAACCATGCCACCGCCGGGATTCGATCCTACAGCCTGTAATACGAAAGTACAGAGTGCTAGCCAATTAGCCATCAGGCTGCTTTTCCTTGTCTGTGAACACACGGATTCGTGGAATTGCTTTAGATGTTGCTGTAAATCAAGTGGGATAAGAAAGACCAACAACTGTAACAAATGAAATCATATTAAAATTACATTACTTTTAAAATTAAAAAACATATAATTAAAATAACGATATATATTCTTTATTTCTCCGACAATTCTTACTTTAAAATTATTCTGTCCCAGATAAAACCCCCAGTGATGTAATGTGAAAACAGAACATGAAAGAAAACAATATAAGTTCATCCAAAATAAAAATAATCAACTTCAAAAACGGGGAATAGTGAATCCATCTGTATCTGTGTCCACAATAAAAAAGCATATGCACATCCAAATAAACACAAACCTAAATCCAGATTTCTCAACACACAAAACTAAGAAAACGTCTGGTGTCGATGGAAGACATTGAGTGCTTTATTTTTCGCAATCTCCAAGGCCGCAATAGTGCCTTTCTATTATGGAGTAACAAATTTGAATTTCTGTCACGTACCTTCACAGAGTTGGAGGAGCCATGAAATATACAGCGTAGATCCCCGAAACAATCTGGCTGTTTTCGAGTCTACATCCACAAATAGGGGGAGCGTGTTCTGAAGCACATATTTCGCGCACCGTGCATACTAATCGAGGAAATATATTTTTTTTTTCAACTTCAGCCAAAAAGCATAAAATTCTGAAAAGAACTTATATTTTTTACTGACTTCTCAATCATTTTTGGTGGGGTCAGAAGTTTCTATTCTGTATGAAAGCTATATTTCTATTCATCGATAAAGAAGCGCGACATCTAAAATAATGAAATGTGTATGATTTTTATACTAATGTATACTTAAATCTTTAATTTTTATGAGTATTATCCCTTTTTCTTTAATCTATTCTTTTTTTTTTTTAATTTATGAATTTATTCGCTTTTCTACATTACAAAATAAAATCCAAAAATTGTTTTATGCTGCAACATTTTTCATTTTATTCCTACTGATTTTATTATAACTATTACTGCGTATTTCATAAAGCGGTTTAGATTCCTTGTTGTTCTATTATGGCATTTATAATAATTTATGTACTTTTAACCATTATTATTCCAATTCGTTTGGAAAAAAATAATCTATACAAAAAAATATATAAAAACATTTTAAATAATTGAGAAACGTCTAACACATTAGAAAATTGTTTGGTTTGTCGCTCTACGGTCATTTTGTGAACACTTTGGGCTAATAGGACAGGGATCTACAGTTTAACGTGGATTTCAAACCATTAACATACATACATGCCACCGCCAGGATTCGATACTGAAGCCTGTGGTACCAACGGTCAGAGCGGTAGCCAATTGGCATTTAGGCCGCTTTTATTTGTTTGAGAAAACGCGGTCTCGTGGTCTAGATGTTGCTGTCGATTACGTGGAATAAGAAACAATAACAAATGTAACAAATGCAATCAACTTTTAAAATTAAATAACATATAATTAAAATAACGATATACATTTTTTATCTCTCCGACAATTCTTGTCTTAAAATTAATTAGGCACAGAAAAAAAAACCCAAGAAATATAATGTGAAAACAGAACATGAAATAAAACGATATAAGCTGATCCAAAATAAAAATAAACGGGGAATCCATCTGTATCTGTGTCCACAGTAAAAAGAAGTACGGACATCCAAATAGACACAAAACTAAATCCAGATTTCTCAACACTTCCACCCCACTTCATGCCTTCCCCAATAGTGCCTCTCTATTATCGAGTCCCAGATTTGAATTTCTGTCACGTACCTTCACAGAGTTGGAGGTGCCGTGAAATACACAGCACAAATCCCCGGAACAATCTGGCTGTTTTCAAGTCGGCATCCATAAATAGGGAGAGCGTGATCTGCAGCACATATTTCGCGCACCATGCATAAAAATCGAGAGAATATTTATTTTTCTTCCTTCAGCCAAAAAGCATAAAAGCCTGAAAAGAACTTATGTTTTTCACTGACTTCTGAATCATTTTTTGTGGGGTCAGAGTTTTGTGAGGGAAGCTTCTATTCTGTAAGAAAGCTATATTTCTTTTCTTGGATAAAGAAATGCGACATCTAAAATAATGAAGTGTATAGGATTTTGTACACTAATGTGTACTTTAAATCTTGAATTTTTATGATTATTATCGTTTTTCTTTGATCTATTTTTTTTTTAATTTATGCATTTATTCGCTTTTCTACAATACAAAAATTGTTTTATACTTAAATATTTCTCATTTTATTGTGACTAATTTTATTACTGCGTATTTCATACAGCAGTTTAGGTTATGGTTTCATTATGACCTTTATTATAATTTATGGTGCTGTAATTGGGGGGGAGAAGATCTGAACAGGCGGCTCTTGCTAGACTCCACAGTTCTCAACGTCATGCGTTTGGTATTAAGATTTTTCCTGTTTACCCGAGAGGGCTGATGATCAACAGATTTCTACATAAATTATTTTGTCCAGCGCTGTGGTCTTTGGTATCACAGGCTTCAGGATCGAAACCTGGTGTTGGCATGGATGCTTGTTAGGGGTTAGAATCCACTTTAAACAGTAGGTCTATGTCAGTTTAGCCATCATGTGCACAAGATAACCGTAGAGCGACAAACCAAATCAAACCTCTTGTAATAAATGAAATGAATATAGCTTGATTCAAATTACTTGCATTTTTGTCAGAAGAACAAATAGTGCTCAATAGCAAATTGGGCTAGAGAAGTATTTCATTGTTTTGTTTGTTGCCCTACGGTATTTTTTTGCACACTTTAGGGTAATTAGATCAGCACCTACAGTTTAAAGTGGATTCCAAATCACTAAAAAACATCCATACCACAGCCATGATTTCATCCTGAAGCCTGTGGCACCAACGTCCAGAGCGCTAGCCAATTGGCGATCATGTTGCTTTTCGTTGTTTGAGAACACACGGATGGATTGGTTTAGATGTTGCTGTCGATAAAGGGAGATGAGAAACAACAACTGTAATAAATGTAATCAAATTGAAATTACTTTACTTTTAAAATGAAATAACATATAACTAAAACAACCATATATATTCTTTATTTCACTTACAATACTATCTTTTAAAATTATTTAGGTACAGAAAAAAACATTAGCAATATAATGTGAAAAAAAAACATGAAAGAAAACGATATAAACTTATCCAAAATAAAAATATTCAACTTCGAAAACGAGAAATAGTGAATCCATCTGTATCTCTGTCCACAATATCCATCTGTATCTGTGTCCAAAAACATGCGAGCATCCAAATAGACACAAAATTAAATCCAGATTTCTCATCACACAAAACTAAGAGAACGTCTGGTGTCGATGGAAGATATTGAGTGCTTTATTTTCACCATCTTCGAAGGCCACAATAGTGCCTCTCTATTATCGAGTCACAAATTTGAATTTCTGTCACGTACCTTCAGAGAGTTGCAGGAGCCGTGAAATATACAGCATAAATCCCCGAAACAGTCTGGCAGTTTTCAAGTCGACATCCACAAATAGGGAGAGCGTCATCTGAAGCACATATTTCGTGCACCATGCATAAAAATCGAGAAAATATTTCTTTTATCTTTCTTTAGCCAAAAAGCATAAAAGCCTGAAAAGAACTTATATTTTTGACTGACTTCTGAATCATTTTTGGTTAGGTCTGAGTTTTGTGGAGAAGCTACTATTCTGTATGAAAGCTATATTTCTTTTCATAGATAAAGAACTACGACATCTAATGAAAAGTATATGATTTTTATACTACTGTGTATTTTAAATCTTGCATTTTTATGAGTATCATCGGTTTTCTTTATTATATTTTGTTTGTTATTTTTCTAATTTATAAATTCATTCGTTTTTCTGTATTACAAAATAAAAACTAAAAATTGTTTTATGCTTAAACATTTTTCACTTTAATCCGACTAATTTTATTATAAGGGCCTGACTGGCGCTTGGCTAACGCCTTGACTCTCGGTGCCACAGGTTTCGGGTTTGAGAGCCGTCCGTGTCTGGAATGCTTATAGTGGTTCGGAATCCACGGAAACTGAAGGTCCCGGTCTAATTAGCCCAAAGTGTACACAAACTGGTACTTGAGAGTAGATTTGGTTTGGATTGGTTTGGTTGATTAGCCTAAAGTACGCAAAAAATGACCGAAGAGGGTTTCGGTCATTTCTTGCGCACTTTAGGCTAATTAGACCTGAGCCTACAATTTAACATGGATTCCGAAACACTATCAAATATCCATGCCACGTTCAGGATTCGAATCAGAGACCCTTTGGTACTTTTGCCAGAGTTCTAGCTAATTGATCGTCAGGCCACTTTTAATTGTTTGAAAACACATAGATTATGAACTTTGTCTAGATATTGCTGTCGACTAAGTGGGATAAGAAACAACAACAACAGATTTCAGTTATATGAGCATAAAATGTAACTAATTAATTTGGGAGTATATAATTATAAAATATATAATTAAAATAATTATAGATATTCTTTATTTCTCCTTCAATACTTACTTTTAGAATTATTTAGCTACAGAAAATAAACAGCAGCAAAATAACGTGAAAACAAAACAGGAAAGAAAACAATATAAACTTATCCAAACTAAATATATCCAACTTCAAAAACGGGGAACAGTGGATCCATCTGTATCTGTCTCCACAATAAAAAAGCATACGAACATCCAAATAGACACAAAACTAAATCCAGATTTCTCAACACACAAAACTAAGAGAACGTCTGGTGTCGATGGAAGATATTGAGTGCTTTATTTTCACCCTCTTCGAAGGCCACAATAGTGGCTTTCTATTATCGAGTCACAAATTTGAATTTCTGTCACGTACCTTCGCAGGGTTGGAGGAGCCGTGAAATATACAGCATAAATCCCCGAAACAATCTAGCTGTTTTTGAGTCGACATCCACAAATAGGGAGCGCGTGATCTGAAGCACATATTTCGAGCACCATGTATGAAAATCGAGAGAATATTATTTTCTTTCTTCTTCAGCCAAAAAGCATGAAAGCCTGAAAAGAACTTATATTTTTCAATGACTTCTGAATCATTTTTTGGTGGGGTCAGTGTTTTGTGGAGGAGCCTCAATTCTGTATGAAAGTTGTATTTCTTTTCATGGATAAAGATATGCGACATCTGAAATAATGAAGTGTATATGATTTTTGTACTAATGTGTACTTTAAATTTTGATTTTTTTATGAGTATTATCGTTTATTTTTATTTTTTTGATCTGTTTATTTTTTTTTTTAATTTATGAATTTATTCGCTTTTCTATATTACAAAATAAAAAAAGCAAAAGTTGTTTAATGCTTAAACATTTTTCATTTTAATCAGACTAATTTTAATACAGAGGCTTGACGACCGAGTGGCTAACACACGTTTCGGGTTTGAGTCCTGTCTGTGCTTTGGATGTTAATAGTGTTTCGGAATCCACGTTAAACTGTAGGTCCTGGTGTAATTAGCCCAAAGCGCGCACAAACTGGTACCTGAGAGTAGATTTGGATTGGATTGGTTTGTCGCTCTACGGTCATTTTTTTTAGTACTTTAGGCTAATTAGACCGGAACTTACAATTTACGTGAATTCAGAACCACTATAAGCGTCGACGCCACATCCAGGATTCGAACCTGAAACCTTTAGTACTTTAGCCAGAGTGCTATCCAATTGGCCGTCGGGCTACTTTTATTGTTTGAAAACATATAGATTATGGAGTTTGTCTAGATATTGTCTGTCGACTAAGTGGGAAAAGAAACAACAACAGATTTCAGTTATTTGAGCATAAAATATAATAAAATTAAGAAACATACATTTAAAATAACGATATATATTTTTGTATTTCTTTCACAATTCTTGTTTTTTAAATTATTTTAGCACGGGAAAAAAACCCAAGTAATATAATATGAAAACATAACATGAAAGAAAACGATATAAATTTATCCAAAATAAAAATATTCAACTTCAAAAACGGGGAATAGTGAATCCATCTGTATCTGTGCCCACAATAAAAAGCATGCGAACATCCAAATAGACACAAAACCAACTCCAGATTTCTGAAGACACAAAACTAAGAGAACGTCTGGTGTCGATGGGAGATATTGAGTGCTTTATTTTCCGCAATCTTCGAAGGCCACAGTAGTGCCTCTCTATTATGGAGTCACAAATTTGAATTTCTGTCACGTACCATCGCAGAGTTGGAAGAGCCGTGAAATATACGGCACAAATCCCCGACACAATCTGGCTGTTTTCAAGTCGACATCCACAAATAGGGTGAGCGTGAGCTGAAGCACATATTTCGCGCACCCTGCATAAAAATCGAGAAAATATTCTTTTTTTTGTTCCTCGAGTCAAAAAGCACAAAAGCCTGAAAAGAAGTTATATTTTTCACTGACTTCTGAATCATTTTTTGTTGGGGTCAGAGTGCTGTGGGTGAGCTTCTATTCTGTATGAAAGCTATATTTATTTTCATGGATAAAGAAATACGTCGTCTAAAATAATGAAGTGTACATCTTTTTTTATAATAACGTGTGCTTTAAATCTTGAATTTTTATGAGTATTATCTGTTTTAATCTATTTTTTTTTATATTTTATTTATGAATGTATTCACTTTTCTACATTATAAAATAAAATCCAAAAATTGTTTTATGCGTAAACATTTTTTCATTTTATAGGGGCCTGACGATTGAGAGGCTAGCTCTCGCTACCATAGGTTTCGTGTTTGAGTCCCGGTGGTGCCAGGAATGTTTTCAGTGGTTCGGAATCCAATTTAAACCGTAGGTCCCGCTCTAATAGGATCGTAGAGCATTGTGGGGTCGGTGTTTTTTTCTTCCGTTTCATATCTTCAAGCTACACGTCCCCCCCCGCCACATCGGTAGGGCTAAATAAATAACAGTGTTTGTCGGTGCAGTCCCCATAGTTTGTATTGGGCTGATCGCAGGGAAATGGTCGATACGACGATCTCTTAGACTTAATTTTAAAAAAATTCATTTTATTCCAACAAATTTTATTATAACTATTACTGGGTATTTTATAAAGCAGTTTAGGTTCATAGTTGTTTTATTATGACTTTCATAATAGTTTCTGTACTTTTAGTCTTTATTATCCCAACTGGTTTGGAAAAAAAAACAAATCTACCAAAACAAATGCATAAAAATGTTTTAAATAATTGAAACATGTCGAACACATCAGAAAACTATTTGGTTTTTCACTCTACCGTCATTTTGCGAACACTTTGGGCTAATTTGACCGGGACCTACAATTTAAAGTGAATTTCGAATGACTAACAAACATCCATGACACAGCCAGTATTCAAATCTGAAACTCTGTGGTTCCAAAGGTCAGAACACTAGCCAAATGGTCATCAGGCTGTAGTCAATATATAAGTAGGAGTGGCTTGAGTCGAGCTACTTTTCAGGCAAAGGGGATAAACCTAAAGGCCCGACACATGACGGTGAGCACGAAGATGTTTAGCAAGAGCCGTCTGTTCGGTTCTAATGCCCTCCAAATTAAAGCAGCACCAGGACGGTTACTATCATACCACGCATGTACGGCAGGATTCGAACTTGAAACAGAAAAGGCCAGAGACCTATCCATTTGGCCATCAGGCAGCTGAAAAAATAGTAGAAAGTGCTCACTAAATTCCGCATGAATTACGGTTTATATACACTTACAAGACAATAAATTAGTTAACATTTTTCGAAAAAAATGCTTCAATAATTTCTTGCTAATAATAAAAAATTGCTTCATTAATTTGCTTTAATAAGCTAATTTATCATAAAACATTTTTATTTTATAATGGACTCTTTTATTAAATAAAGAACGTCCGAAATTTAACAAATTTTTATATGAAAATGATAATTTCCATGGTGATTTTCATGTATCATTATTGTAACGTCTCGGCCCATACTAGACCGATAACAGCTTCAAGAAGAGGCCATTTTCAGGTTCACGCGAAAACTTTAATTTGATTCACATGTACAATTCACTCTAAGATTGGAGATTTCAGAGTTCTCGACGCTATGACGAATCTAATTGCCTGGTTCGCGGCAGATCTTATTATCACACCAGGATACATGAAACCACAAGGGGCTCACTTTGGAAACAGACGGAAATTCCAGCCTGTTCTATCACTTCTTCTAGAGAAAAAAAACAACACTCTTGGTCGACTTGTTGCGAAACTTTCTCTTCTTCTCCAAAAATCTCCCTTGAAGAAAGTCCTTCAAGAGCGAAGGGTGGTTAACTACTCTCACTTCTCATTTAATTATATCAGCCCATGGTCTATCACTTATCATGATGCAACAGCTCATGGTGTAGTCCATATTAAAACTGTAATTGTTTCGACGTGTGACCGGTCGCACAGACAATCGTTAATTTCCCGAGGTATCATTATCCATGGAACTAAATATCTGCTATCAGATTTGAGTGACAGGTTGTTCTCATTAGTACAAAACACTTATTACATGTAATGTAAAACTATCCATGACATGTGATGGGTTTTTATTATATACTTGTCAAATAGCATATATTCCTCTCTCATGAGAATGAAATGCCACAACTATTCCCGTGAGAAAAATGCTACACTGTACATATATGATGGTTTTGTTATACAATTTTCTATATATATATATTGAATTTAACAAATCAAAAGATCTCAAAAGTTTCAATGAATTTTAATCTGTGATAAATGATTTAAGAACAAAAAAAAGGTTACGTTAATAAATAAAACATCTTTGACCAAAAAAATTAAATGTCTGTCTTTTTACTGTGAACTATTAACTACTTTAAATAAGTTTTAATTTATATCTATATATATATATAGGTATATATATATATAGAATGATTCACTAATCTTTATTTAAAATAGTTAAAAATTCACATTCTGTAAAAAGACTTCGACATTTTTTTTGTCAAAAATGTTTCATTTATAAGCGCAACATTTTTTTCGTCCTCAAATCATTTTTCACAGAATAAACTCCGCTGAAACTTTTGAGACCTTTTGATTTGTTCACTTAGAGATTCTTTTATCAATTCCGATGTTCATTTAAAAACATTTAACAGGTATTCTTTTCGATTAATGCTTTTGGGACTTTTCGCTGATTTCTGAAAAGAAAAAAAATATTATTTACAAAAGAAGACTTTTTTTTTGCACACATCATTAATTAAGTTCACTCAGAATAATCATTTAAAAGTGGAAAAAATTTTTTGTATTCCTATATTAAGTGCACTTCTTTTATTTTTTTTGCAAAACTGAATTTGGATTTTAGGAAAAGATAAGTTCTATTCATTTTCTCATTTCCATTTGTAGTGTTCATATATCACCGTATTGAATGGGGGTGAAAAAAAATAATAATAATGAAAACGAAATAAAAATAAATTTCAAAGTTCTTTCAGTCCTAATGGGAATATTCAAAACGTTTAGATTCATTAGTTTCCTGTCGAAACTCTCTGCCGCTTTCTGAAAATAAAATACGAAAATAATAGTTCATTAAAAACTCATTAAAACATAATTAATTGACAAAAGCTAAAAAGGCTATTTCGGCTTTTTGTTTCAAATAATATTGATTGTGTTATTTTCTGAGGAACTGCTATTTTTGAGCGTACAGTAATTTCTGTTTTGCTTATTATGAAATAAAATATATTGCTTAGTGGTTAGCTCATTTGCCTTCTGAGTTATGGGGGGTTCAGTTTGAAGTCAGATAAGCTAGACCACTAATCACTCATTATGTAGACTATTTTTTAAAAAAAAAAAAGGTAGGTGAGAAAATTTCTTAATTACCATCTCAAGGAATTGTGGGAGCAACAAATACAGTATCTTTGATGCAAGGGAAACACTTCGGTGTCCCACGCACGAACAATTTTTGAAGAAAAACCTTCAGTTATTGAAATAAAAAGCATTGTTTTCAACTGACTTGCTCCTTGGAGATTATTTAGTTGCGGCAACACAATAGAAGCAAGCCGTTCTATTTATAGGGTGAATAAATTGTTTAGTATGATATCCATGGGAATAGAAGTATATGCAGGCGTGTCGTCCTCCCGCCACTCAATAGATGCAACTAGTTCGATTCTTAGGTTGATTAAATTGTTTTGTATGACATCTGTAAGAATAGAATGTATTGATTCGGGCGTATTCGTCCTCACCAATGATTATTTAGTTCAGACAATTCAATAGGTGCAACCCGTTCTATTTATAGGGTGATTAAATTGTTTAGTACGAAATCTTTAGGAATAGAACGTATAAGTTAAGGCGTGTCCATCCTCCGGCAACTCAATAGATGCAACTAGTTCGATTCCAAGGTTGATTAAATTGTTTTGTATGACATCTGTAGGAATAGAATGTATTTATTCGGGCGTATTCGTCCTCACCAATGATTATTTAGTTCAGACAATTCAATAGGTGCAACCCGTTCTATTTATAGGGTGATTAAATTGTTTAGTACGACATCTTTAGGAATAGAACGTATAAGTTAAGGCGTGTCCATCCTCCGGCAACTCAATAGATGCAACTAGTTCGATTCTTAGGTTGATTAAATTGTTTTGTATGACATCTGTAGGAATAGAATGTATTTATTCGGGCGTATTCGTCCTCACCAATGATTATTTAGTTCAGACAATTCAATAGGTGCAACCCGTTCTATTTATAGGGTGATTAAATTGTTTAGTACGACATCTTTAGGAATAGAACGTATAAGTTAAGGCGTGTCCATCCTCCGGCAACTCAATAGATGCAACTAGTTCGATTCCTAGGTTGATTAAATTGTTTTGTATGACATCTGTAAGAATAGAATGTATTTATTCGGGCGTATTCGTCCTCACCAATGATTATTTAGTTCAGACAATTCAATAGGTGCAACCCGTTCTATTTATAGGGTGATTAAATTGTTTAGTACGACATCTTTAGGAATAGAACGTATAAGTTAAGGCATGTTCGTCCTCACCGATGATTATTTAATTGTGGCAATTCAATTCATTCCATTCCTAGGATGACTAAAGTGTATAGTAGGACATCCGTGGAAACAGAACGTATATATTCAGGCGTGTCCGTCCTCACAGGTGATTATTTAGTTCCGTCAACTCAATAGAAGCAACTCGTTCTATTCCTTCGGTGACTAAATTGTTTAATATGGTATCCGTGGGAATAGGAAGTATATGTTATTCTAATGCAGCTTGCAATATAGAGACAGTTAATCTTTATGCGATAGCGCAAAGAAGGGGTTTTAGCACTAACCAGAGGGCACGTGTAGCTTGAAGATATGCTACGGATTCGAGTAATACTACCCCCTCCCCCATAGGACGTATATGTTCAGCCGTGTTCGCGCACTGCTGATTATTTAGTTGCGGCAACTCAATAGATGTAACCCGTTCTATTTCTGCAAGCTAAATTGTTTAATAAGGTAGCCGGTGGAATAAAGCGTATTTGTTCAGGATTGTTCATGTGCACTGGTAATTATGTAGTTCACTACTTGCTTTCAACAAGTGTATAATTTTTCTTCCTTTTTCTTTTTGTAAGCTCAATAAACATCATGTAAATTGGCATGGATGACAGATTTTTATTAGGGCGATTGGAAAAACATCGTTATTTACAAAAGAAGGATTATTTCAATAAACATTTTTAAAATGAAGTAAACGTTCGTGTGACTGAGCTGTTTGGGAATAATTGAGGCACATAATACACACTTAACCATAACTAAAGAATTTTTTTAGCATCGTAACTATTTATTCACCAAACTAAAATATGGCCAGTGAGCGGGAGGCTTTTATCCTAAATTAAGAATCTAAGAATCAGATCCTTCTTCCAAAGAGCTCATTATTACACTAGGTTTACAAACTTTTAGGAGGGATAGGGTACATCTATATAACACAGAATCTTTTATCAATATTATGTCGGAAACGTTTTCCATCCTCTGTAGATGGCTAGCAGTGGAGCGAGAGAATGGCTAATCAAATGAATACAAAACTAACGAATATGCATCTGGATTATAAGACGGTGGAGGTCAATGGGCAGTCCAGCTCAGAGCTTGTACGTGCAATGATATATGACTACTCTCACTCGCGGCCTCTTATAAAGAGCTCAGGAGTGGTTATATGGGAGAGGTCTTTCAAAATTCAGCCATAACACTAAATAACAGTTAACGAACGATACATATTCTGGACTTGGAGAAGGCTGTACTAGATCTGGACACTCCACCTTCCAGACGATGTACAATGCTGGAGAGGCCCGCTATGTATTCTGAAGCATTCTACTTGAAAAGGGCATGCATCTATAGTTAGTCAAAATTGATAAAGCACCATAAATTTCAAACCGTAATTAACTCAAAAGTAAAGAATGCAAAGATTGCTTCTAAAGAAGATATTCCGAAGCATTTTGGAAAACGCCTAATTATGAAACTTCCATAGATTAGTTTGAACAGTTTAAATTATGTTTATAAAAAGTTCATTTTCAGGTCTTCTTCATTTCAGGTCTTCAGTTCATTTTCTACATTCACATTTCAACTTATTCCCTGAAAGTCTTAGATCATTGAAGGAAAAAGAATGTGCACCTGTCCACCAAAATATCAAGGAAATGTAAAATCGATAACAAGAACGTTGGGATGCAAATAATCAAAAATTCCGGAAACATCATTAAGAGAAAGAATTATACCTAAACGTTTACTACAAAAGGTTAAGAAAATTCAAACATTTTGATTGTTGAGAGAAAATACAGAATCAACTTCCTCCCCCAAAAAATGGAGCTCTAAAATCATTTCAATATTTGTTTTATATACCCATTCACTTTACTGCACTGGACAAATAAAATGTGAGTTACAGGATAAA
The DNA here is from genome assembly GCA_021605075.1 of Caerostris darwini. NCBI lineage: Eukaryota > Metazoa > Arthropoda > Arachnida > Araneae > Araneidae > Caerostris > Caerostris darwini. The sequence continues at coordinate 49,430 of BPLQ01008123.1, forward strand.
AAGGATTGAAAAATTGCAGTGAATGCCTCAAAAAAACTTAAGAAACAACAAAATGTACGAAAGGCTTATTATATTTTTTGTTAGCCTGTGTTGTTTCATTACCATCATCTTCATTATCGTTTTACTACTACTATTATTTTGTTGTAGCGCGCATGAGTTTCCTTGAGCATGCGCGTTAGGGAGAAAAATTAGTCGGTAACTAACGTACGGTATGCAAAAACTCTCTATTATTTCGTCGTTGATTACATTAGTCAGTTACATACTTAATGTACAATTATTGACCTTCAGTGAAATAATTATTAATATCACTGCTTTGATTATACTAAAATTACTAATTGAAGTGCTACATTATATACGTATATGTATAAATGTTTGTATGCATTGTTACTTGAACATAAAATTTGTAATTTTGTTACTTTGATAAACGTATGAGCAATAATGCATAAAAAATGCAAATATATTTAGTTTTTTTTTTTTTCCTTAAAAAAAAAAAAAAAAAAAGAATATTAGTATATCAATCACACTTATAATCAAATTAGTTTTTCTGTTTATTTATAACTTAATTTGGCTTATAATATCATTGATAAATTAATAAGATTTATTAATTTGGAAGATGATGAGGTTTTAATTATTACAATTATTTAACCATTGTTTAATTAGTTTTTAATAATTAATTAGATAATTAATCAATTCATTATAATTAAAATGTTACGTTATATAATAAATCAAATAAAATCAATTTATTGAGTAAAAATATTTTTTCTATTAAAATATATGAAGAGTTGATAGGTTATTATGAATTAAATCTTACTCAATATCCTTCAAAAATATTTTTTTTAAATCGTTTTCTGATTTATTTTTACACAATATGAACATTTATAAACATTTTCATTTATTTTAAATTTAATTATTTTACATTTTAAGCATTCATTTATTGTTAATTTAATAACAATGAAATATAACAAAAGAAGTCAACTGTTTAATAGTCTTTATTTCTTTTGAATTTTCCAAATAAATATATCATAAATATTTAATATTTTACTACATAAAAAATAAATGGAATGAAATATGATCTTCAAATATAATTAAATCCTTCTCACAATTTAAATATTAGCTTTTGTCATGATTACAGACTATGCATTTTATTGCAGAAAATAACTGTTCTTTTTTCATTTTAGGCTTCTTAGAAAACGAGACAGTTTCCATCTAGCCAATGCTGAAGGAGAAATAGAAGTTTTGGAATGCAATTTCGACTCGTCTGCTATAGAAGAATCGGCAGTTAAAGTCACAGTGTTATGAAGAAAATCGAAAACAATTTTAAAACATTCATCGTAACTATTGACGTATTTCCTGTGCAACTACTTTTAAGTGTCATAGTAAAAATAAATGTTTTTGTACATTTTTACAATTTAGTTTTCCCTTTTTACTTTCATGGTTATTTCTGAAAGCTTGGAAATGAAGTGATATGAAGAGAAAATAGTTGTTCTCGTCTGACAGATGGCAGTGTCGTGTTCCATTGGAATTTCCCAAAAGGTTGTTGTTTGAGTAATGGAACAAAAGCTCTCAATATTTGTCCATTTTGAGGCACTTTTTATGGTGTTTTCGAAGGAAATTGAAATAAAGTGCAGAGCAACATTTCAAAATATTGCTTTAAAATGATCGTTTGAGAAAAATTTCTGTAGCTGAACTGACTACTTCAATTTTCCTAAACGATAGAATATTTTTCTATTTTCTATAAAATGTTCTTTTTTTTTTAAACTTCAATCTTAAATTACCTCTCAACATACGATAATAATGCATTACTTAAATTGAAAATTCTCGTAATATCTCTGGCAGTTTTATTTTAAATTGTTTCACTTTCAAATTAACATGTTTAAAGAAAGAAACTTACTTTTTATAGCTCTACAATTGAAAATACTTATCATCATTTTCAATCAAAAATGATTCGTATATGTATTTAAAAAAAAAGCATTAAATTATTTTTAAATCAAAATTTTTATAAAAATAATTGCTGACTTAAAAGCTTATAAAAGAAAAAGATATCTACGATTTAAATTAGAATAAAAATCAGCGTTTATGTAAATTTTAAAAACTAAAAAAAATATATATACTTCTTGGAGCTATTTTCATTCTTTGTCATTTTACATTTTAAAAAAGTTGTAATTTTAAAAGAAAAAGAATAAAAACGGACCATTTCAACATTTTTACATCTTTTTATTATTTATTTATTAGAAAAAATACTTTTTTTAAGAATATATTCGAATTTCGCTTTCTAATTTAAACAGCTTGTTATTTAAAAATTTCAATCTGAAATTACTTTTTAATTTAGGTTTACAATGCATTCTCAATAATGGTACCTTAAAAAAAAAAATTTTTAATTCTTTCACTTTTTGATTCATATAGATATTTTGGAATGAAGGCATTATCTTTTATATTATAGGGGAAAAAACAATCATTTCTAGAATTAAAAAGCCAAAAAGAAACAGATAGATGAAATCTGTACATGAAACAAAAAGATGAATCTTTTATTAAACTCAAAAAATAATTTCTTATTCTGAACAGTAAACATCAGCTAGCTAAATATTTAAATTAGAAGTGAAACATTTACACTCTTCCATTATTTTTATTCTTATTTTTAGTAATAAATGGAATTTAATACTTAAGACTAAATATAGTTTCTTAGAAATAACATAAGTTTCTAATAATAATTAGAGTTCTGAAAACTACCTTGATATTTTTCAATTTATTATTTTTAAATGCAATTAAAATACAATTATTTCAAAAATAAATGTATATATTTAATTTTGAATTAAATAAAAATACCAATACTAGTATTGGAATTTTTTATTCAATACTATAATAACGTCTTGGCCTATATGAGACCTATACGGCTACAAGTAGAGGGCCACTTTCAGGTTCATGGGAGCACTTAAATTTTTATTTACAAACTATACTTATATATATGCAATAGTCTGTCACCAATCACGATGGAACAATTCATGGTGGAGTCCATATTCCATCTGTAATTGTTTCGACTTGTGGAGATCGCCCAGACATTCGCTAATTTCTTGAGTCTCATTATACATGATATCGAATATCTGCTATCAGATTTGAGTGAGAGGTTGTTCTCACTAGTACAAAACACAAATTGCATTTAATATAACTACCCACAGTAAAGTTCGTCTGCTGTCAAATCTGAGTGATGCGGTTATTATATATTTGTCAAATAACAGAAATTCCTCTGTCTTGGAAATGAAATACCAAATTCTGCAAATGCCAATACTGGTGTTTTTAACTCCTATTTCTTATTAAAAAAAATAAAAAAAATTTAAAGTAAAAATATGTTTGCTCGGATGTTTAATGAAATTTTGATTTTTCTTTCTAATTTAAAACCCGGATAATGATATAATACCCGGATATAATAAAATTATAACAAAATCAACAATTTTTATTTATGAAGGAAAATAAAATAACTTATTTTGTAAACAAATTTTCTTGCTAAATTTATGACGAGAAAGTAAAAAAAAACAATTGAAGATTTTACTAAATTCGCAATTTATTTTGTGCCATTCCTTTAATAAAAAATAGTTAATTATAAATTTAATCCTCAAAATTACTTATTCATTTTATAAGTAAAATATTTAATTATAAATCGTCTGGAATACTTATAATGATTAAATTAAAGTAAATTTGGAAATATTAGATCAACATTATTAATTTATTAAATATCTAGAAAATCTTAAATCTTCCTCATTAAAAATTAATCACATAATTGTATAATAAATGCATTTTCCTGTCCTCATTAATAACTTTTCATTTGCAAATTGCTGGAGTTTCTTTATTAAATATTCTTTAAATATTTATTATACACATTTCTCAAGTTTCTAAAACATTTAATTGCTTCTATTAAATAAAATAAAATTGGAGATCTGTTAAAAATGACTTACGATATCTCTTACTAAAACTTCTTAAATTTATTTTAATCATTTTAATGAAAAATAAATATTGTAGAAGTTCTTTATTTAAAAAAAAACATCTTACATTTTTTTTTTTGTAAAATACTGCATTCTTAACTTAACTAACATTTCATAATACGTTATATTATCCTAATATAAAGCCTGGTTACAATTTCAAGAATTACAACTCGTTAAAAAAACAACTGTACATCATTCCTGTACTTTTTTAATAATTTAAAAACATTTCTAAACATAATCATAAAGTTATTAAGATAATTAGAATATATTAAAATTTTAAATACGGATATTCATATATCATTGATAAAAATAATCTCACTTTAAAATAATCCTCGTTACAATGCCATGAATACAACTCGAAAAAAAAACATCTGTACCTATTTCATTTCATTTTATAATAATTTAAAAACATTGCTTAAAAAAAATATATTAAATGCAATCATTAAGCATCATAAGAATGTATTAAAATTTTAAATATGGATGATCATATATCTTTGATAAAAAATAATCCCTCATTATATAATCCTTCGTTACAATTTCAAGAATTACAACTCGGAAAAAAACATCTGTACATTTTTCCTTTAATTTCATAATAATTTAAGAACATTCCTAAAAATAATCGTTAAGTATTTTCATTAAAGATCATTAGAATATATTAAGATTTTAAATATGTATGTTTATAATATCCTTGATAAAAAATAATATCATGTTAAAATAATCCCTCATTATATAATCCTTCGTTACAATTTCATGAATTAAAACTCGGATAAAAACATCTGCACATCATTACTTTAATTTTATAATAATTTAAAGACTGTGCTAAAAATAATCATTAAATATTATCATTAAGCATCAATAGAATATATTAAAATTTTAAGTATTTCTGTTCATATATCATTGATAAAAATAATCTTATGTTAAAATAATCCCTCGCTACAATTTCATGAATTACAATTCGGAAAAAAAAAACATCTGTACATTTTTCCTTTGGTTTCAAAATAATTTAAAAACATTGCTAAAAAATAATCATTAAGTATCATCATTAAGGATCATTAAAATATATTAAATTTTGAAATATGTAAGTTCATATATCATTGACAAAAAATAACATAACTTTAAAATATGCCCTTGTTACAATTTCATTTCTTGTTACAATTTCATTTATTGTAACAATTTCATTTCATTTAATTTTAATTTTCATAACCTTAAAATACGCCCTTGTTATAATTTCATGAATTACAACTCGGAAAAAAAATCTGTAAATGTTTCCTTTACTTTTATAATAATTTAAAATAATCATTAAAAAAATAATCTTTTAATTTCATAATGGTTTAAATACATTGCTAAAGAATAAACATTACGTACACTCATGTCCATAAATTAAGGATAATAAAGTTCAGGCAAAGAAAGAGACAGAAGCAAAACAAATTTGACTTATTTGTAAAGTCTATTTATTAAACAAAAGGTAAAGCGCAAAAAAGATGCTATATGTTTGACATAATTAATAAAAATTGCGATTTTTACTCCCTGCAGCAAATTTCAAAAAAGAACCTATTTACAAAAAACAGTATAACATGGTTAGTAGGATGGTTAATATGGAGTATGTCTCCCGGACGATGCAATACAGGCCTTACAACGCCTAGGCATGCTTAGTATCAAATTATCAATCTGATCTTGGGGAATATTACACCACTCATCAAGAAATACCCTCCGAAGTTCCGGTTGACAGGTGGGAGGGGGTTGACGGGCTGCAATTCGTCGGCCAAACATATCCCACACATGCTCTATTAGATTCAAGTCCGGTGAGTATGCTGGGCAATCCATACGGGTTATATCCTCCAATTGAAGGCATTCGTCTACAATGTTTGCACGGTGAGGACGGCGTTGTCATCCATAAACAGAAATTCAGCACCCATGGCGCCCCGAAACAAACGTACATGTTGTTCCAGAATGACATCCCCATAGATGTGATCTGTCATCGTTACACTCTGAACATGCAGGTCAGTTCTGGAACCAAGAATAATTCCTCCCCAAACGAGCCATCCTGCACCACCATAACGGTGTCGTTCAATGGTGTTCTCTTGGGAGTAACGGGTACCTGGCGCTCTCCATATGAAAGTCCGGCGAGAATCAGACTGCAAACTAATGCTCGACTCGTCGGAAAACATCACACCAGACCACCGTTTCGGTGTCCACAATGCATGCTCTCTACTCCAGGTTAATCGCAGGCGACAGTGAGTTGCGGTAAGTGGAACACATCTGACAGGCCTACGAGCATATAGACCAATGTGCCCTAAGCGTCTGTACACAGTCTGCCTTGAAACTGTCGTTCCGGTAGCTGAAGAGACCTGACGAGACAGGTCTGATGCTGTGCTCCGTCTGTTTCTTTTGGCAGTAACTGCTAAATACCGGTCCTCATTCGGCGTTGTAACTCGGGGTGACCTGTGCTGTAACATCTACTCACATTACCATCATCTTGGAATCGTTGCCAAAGCCTGAAGATGACACTCTGGGCGATTCCAAGTTCCTCGGATACTTCCAGCTAGGTACGTCCACATACCAGTTGTCCGATAATTCTACCACGTAAAAAATCATCCAAATGCTTCCTTTGTGCCATAACTATGCGGTTATTGCACTGAAAGGCTTTTAAAGCGCTTGTGAACAATTTTACTTCTTTGCCACCATTCCTTATATACCCCTCTCTTACACTCTCATCATTGTGACGTACTATCCGCGCCATCTGGTGGTTTCCTGTAATTTGCATATTCTTCCTCAAGATGTGTGTGATGATTCTACAGGTGAAATTTTTATTTTAGAGTTCAGTTTCTGTGTGATTCTGAATTATCCTTAATTTATGGACATGAGTGTATTATCATTACGGATCATTAGAATATATTAAAATTTTAAATATGGTTATTGATATATCATTGATGAAAAGTAATCTCTTGTTTAATAATAAAATAATTTTTCTGTTACTGTAAAAAGCAACAATTTTTAATTTTTTTAAGAAATAAATGCCATGGTTTTAGATTAATATTTAAAACAACAGCTTTATAAGTTTTGCAAATCACAGTCAAACATCAGTACAAAAATAAAGACGCATTTCACAACAATGACTTTATCCCCACTAATGGTCTTAAAGGAAAAATAAATTAGTTTATAGCTAATTGAATACCTTTGAGAGCGCAATAATTATTGGAACCATTGCAAAAGCGATTGCCCGGCTTTCTATTCGCTAATCCCTGACCCAATCAAAATCGATTATCTAATTGAGGTTCCAGGTCTATTTGGAAAGGTTCCCTCTTGTTTTGTGACCTAATACACGCATTCTGGTGATCACCCTAAAGGACGTGGATAATACTGTAGTAAAATGAACCCAATCAGACCCAAAAGGTAACATAACCAGATGAGACGGATAATTATTTTATACTAGTCTCTCGTTATATCACCCACATATTGAAAGACGATAAAGGCGTTGTATAACCAATATATTTTTTTTCCTAAAAGTGCTCTCGAGATATCCAAATACACTATTACATGACATGATATAAAAATCAAAATCGATTATTCAATTGAGATTCCAGGTATATTCAGAAAGTTCCTCTTGTTTTGTTACCTAAAACACGCACTCTGGCTATGACCCTAATGAAGGTGGATAATACTGTAGTAAAATGAACCAAATCAGACCCAAAGGTAACATAACCAGATGAGACGGATAATTATTTTATGCTAGTCTCTCGTTATATTACCCACATATTCAAAGACGATAAAGGTGTTATATAGCCAACTTTTTTTTTTCTAAAAAGGCTCTCGAGATATCCAAATACACTATGGTAGGATATGATATAAAAATCAAAGTCGATTATTCAATTGAGATTCCAGGTATATTCAGAAAGGTTTCCTCTTGTTTTGTGACCTAATGCACGCACTCTGGCGATCACCCTAAAAGGATAAAACTGTGTAAAATAAAACTGAAGTAACATAGCCAGATGAGACGGATAATTATTTTATACTAGTCTCTCCTTATATTACCCACATATACAAAGACGATAAAGGTGTTATATAGCCAACATATTTTTTTCTAAAAAGGCTCTCGAGATATCCAAATACACTATGGTATGATATGATATAAAAATCAAAATCAATTATTTAATTGAGGTTCCAGGTCTATTTGGAAAGGTTTCCTCTTGTTTTGTGACCTAATGCACGCACTCTGGCGATCACTCTAAAGGAGGTGAATAAAATTGTAGTAAAACGAACCATTTAAATCCCTCAGACCCATAAGTAACATATCCAGATGAAGCGGATAATAATTACTATATACAAATTTTCTGTTATATCGCCCACATAAAGGTGTTTAACCGTCATACTTTTATTCTAAAAAGGCTCTCGAGATATTGAAATGGACTATGGTTTGTCATGGTATACAAATTAATATAGCACCAAAGTTTTGTCGTAGTATGTTTTTCTTCTAAACAGAATCAAAAAAGATGTAATGTAAAGATGTAAGTATTTTATTAATAATAACATTTAATACTAGTAATAATGGTATTTTATGTTGTTAATAATAGAATTTTATACAATTTCCTCAAGAAGTTCATAGTCTGAAACGAATAGCAATAGAAAGCGAAACTGTTTCAAAATCCTAAATAAAGTTTCATCATAGTCATCATAAGTTACTGCATATTCCCAACATGCCCAAACGATTTAACCTCTAAGAAGATTATTACTTCTGTTGTTTGGAAATTGGAGAACCATTCTACAACTTCTTGCATTCTAATCGAATCAGTGCATCTTAAAATCTCTTGTAAACAAATTTACATTCAGCGGCACAGAAATATAGTAAATATGTCTTCTCTAAACAAACTATATAACCGACGGGGAATAGTTCAAGATTGATAGATCTTTTCTTCAAGCACGGATTGACCGCTACATTAGGCCTTGGTTTTTGCGCGTTTTTCTTTTTCTTTTCTTTTCTTTTTACCCCCATTCGACCTTGGAAACGAGAATTGAAAAGAGAGGGAGAAAAAAAGAGTGGACAGTCGAGTGAAGAATTCCAGGCAGTACTGAGGGTACAAAGATCTAAAATGAACTTACTTTTAAAATTTGCAAATATTTGTCATACAATTTTGTTTTGTGTTTTACGTGGTGCAGTTGGGCAGTGCTGCCTTTGCAATTTTAATAAATATGACAGCTAAACATCACATTACTATTTTAAGAAATAATTTAGTTTCCACCACGAAACTACACTGAACCAAGACCACACGCATATCTGGCCCTAACATGTACTAATATAATTTGCAATTCAAGGATTAGATGTAAAATCGTAAATTTAATAAACGTTATAGAAGAAAATGAACAATTAATCATCCCAAGGTACCATTGCCCTAAAATATTAATTCAATCTATACTCCCATTCTTTCATTTTAAATAATAAATATGTGTTATTTTATACACCATAGACTGTTGTCCTAATATTTATATATCATGCCATACCATATTTTTATATTCATAATTTCATCTTTATGTTATGTGCATCTTTAAGTATTTTTTATTTTACTTATGCTTATATTATATACTTCATATCATATAT